>CM062817.1:650137112-650737112 GCA_031772625.1 Pinus tabuliformis
TGCTAGCTCTCAAGAGGATAAGAATACCAAAATTTACACTCAATATTCTTGAAGTTAAATCGAATCTCCTATGGCACTATAAGAGAAGTCTCCTAGGAACTATGGACTATATTGTATCATATTCCCTTGAAAGAAGAACTACAATCGAAAGTCTGTAGAAATTATAATCATTTCAAGCCTTATGACATTCAAATTTAAGGAAAAAGGATCTAGTCTGAGCATGGGAGGTGAGAAGTCCATATATCACTATGAAAAATCAAAATTGACAAGGCTACTCTAAATTGAATATATGGAGTCTATCTATGAGACCAAGACTCTATGAAAAAATGACCAATTTACTAAATCTATCTAATATTTCTCTATGAAAGAAAAGAGTTGGATTATATTATACCTCATTGCAATAAGAACTACAATCTTGGACATATTATATGTGAAGTCTTTGGATATCTAAGTTATAGCTAGATCATTTCTATGGAAATTTGTGCGAAGAATTATACAAATTCTATGCAATGCCTTGGTATAAAACATTACTCCTTGAAGCATGCTAGGGACTGAAGTTTTGAGACCTACGAATAAAAGGTGACTTCGTTACAATGATCTCCTAAGTTGATGTTCTTATAAATAGAAGACAAACCTGTGAGATTTTCTTGTCTCTGGAAAATCATCTTGATGACCATTAAATCTGTGGTATTGTAGAAGGGACCGAAACTATGTGATAATCTTTGTAATTTTGTGAAAGAACTATGATTAAAAGGGTATACGATTTTGGAGGTGACTTGGAGGAGGGCTAGACTTGGAATTTTGGTTGTAGTGATGGTATTGGTCTTGGCCTTGGATATCTCATATTGATTTGATTCTATTAGTGAAGGATTATTGTTGGGTTCCCACTCTCGCTTGGAGCTTAATTTTTAATGTCTCTTGTCTATTTATTTTCCTAGTTGATTGAACATTTGTATAATTTCTTGATGAAAAAGACATAACACATAATAAAAGGCTATCTAACATTCACAAGTAATTATCAAGAAGAGGAATCAAGTTTTTAATCTACTCTATACTTGGTCTCTCAATAGCAAGGGTTTGTGGTTTGAGTGGGAGCAATGGTTGAAGATGGTATGAATTAGAAAAATTTTGAGGTAAAAAATGGGCCTCGAAACAAAAATGCACAACAAAAATAAATTTTATAGTAACCAATATGATTCAATATGATGATGTCAACCAAGGGGGATGATTCACCATTTTTCGAGTAAAAATGTAAAAAAGATAAAAAAATAAAAAATAAAAAAACTACTTTTTGAACTTATCTCCTTACGATTTTACTCAAATTTTGAGCGAGAGGACTCATTGGATGTGGAATTTAATTTTACATCCAAGGAGTACCCATGTTGCATACTTTCAATGAACCCTACTACACGAAAAATGTGAAATACATGAAAAAATGTGATTGCAATCACATTTTTTCATGTATTTCAATTTTTTCTTGTAGTAAGGTACATCAAAAGTATGGAACATGGGTGATAGAAAATTAAATTATGCATCCAATGAGTGTTCTCGCTCAAAATTCGAGTAAAATCGTAGGGAGACAAGTTGAAAATACAGGTTGAAAAAAATAGTTTTTTCTTCTGTTCATCCAAAATTTGATGAGGTAATCTAATCTTATTTGATTATTTCCACTACTATTTTATAATATTCCTTAGGAGGCCCATTTTATACCATAAAATTTCTCTAATGGTTTAGGGTTGATAAATTCAATGAGAAAAATTACCATCTATGGAAGATGCAAATGGATGATTATTTGTTTCAAAAAGATCTTTATATACCATTGAGTGGAAAATCAAAAAATTCAACGAATATGAGAGATGAAGGATGGAATATTATCGATAGAAAAACACTAGGAACAATACGATTGTTCCTAGCAGCATCAATGTCCTTCAACATTTCAAAGAAATTGACAACAAAAGATCTAATGAAGGCATTGGCCAAAATATATGAAAATACATTGGCCTAAAACAAGGTAATTCTTATGAAGCAATTATTAATACGAAGATGTCAAAAGGTGGATATGTTACTGACCTTTTTAATAAATTTAACACAATTACCAATCAATTAAGTTTTATAAGGGTAAATTTTAACGATGGAGTTAGGGCTCTTTTGTTTCTATGGTCATTGCCAAAAAGTTGGAATGGATTTGTCATGGCTATCAATAATTATGTCTTTGGTTTTAGTACTTTAAAGTTTTGTGATGTTTTTGGTGCTATCCTTAGCGAGAAAATACGACGTAAAAGCTTAGGTGAGAGACTAGGTAATGGTTTGACTCCAAATACTAGGGGAAGAAATATAGAGAGAGGAAAGAACCCAGGATATGATAGTAAGTTAAGGAAATGCAGATCCAAATCCAGATAAGGGATAGTGTGATAGAAATGTGGGAAGAAAGGACACCTGAAGAAAGACTATAAATCTCGGAAGGGAAAAGAAGGAGATGGATAACAATAGAACAATTAGGAAGTGAATCTAACATTTGACGTGTTGCAAGATTTTTTGATTCTTTGATTAGAAAATATTATTGATGCCTAGGTGGTAGATTCAGGGGCTTCATTCCATTCCACACCCCATAGGAAACGTTTTCATGACTATGTTCAAGGACATTTTGGACAAGTTCATTTGGGTGATGATAAACCTTGTAAAATTATTGGAATGGGAAAGGTACTTATAAAACAATAGAATGGAAACCAATGGCTATTAAAGGAGGTAAGGCATGCTCCAGATCTAGAGAAAAATATAATTTCAACAAGGCATTTGAGAAGTAAAGGTAGTGTATCAACATTTATAGACAAAACCTAGAAGATCACTAAAAGATCCCTAGTAATAACAAAGGGAGAGAAGGTTGGTACATTGTACTTATGCAATGGTATTTCTAATGTTGCTAATGCTTTAACCTCCATAGGAGAAGATACGACACTATGGCATCATAGGCTTGGGCACATCAGTGAGAAGGGGATGCAAATTTTTCACTCAATAAATTTGTTGTCGGGTTTGAAGCATGCTGATTTGGATTTTTGTGAGAATTGTGTTTATGGAAAACATAAGAGACTTAGTTTTCTAAGAGTTGGGAAGGAAAGAAGAGTGAAAAATTAGATTTTTTTCATACAGATGTATGATGACCAACTAAGGTATCATATCTTCATAGGTCTCATTATTATGTTACTTTTATTGATGATTCAACTAGAAAATATTGGATTTATTTATTGAGTTAAGCTTCAGAGTATCCATAGTAATAACCATATTTTATCAATGTTTCAAATCCGAACAGGTATCCATCATCAAGACTATTTTGAATGATGATAATAGAAGAGCTTAATCAGAGGATAAATAGTTATAAGATAATTTGTTTTAAGGATGAGAGGAAGGTCGACCACTAATAAACTAAACCCCAAATTTTTTATTATAATAATAATTATTATCAATAGTGTTCTTTCAGAATTTTTAACAATATTTAAAGTTTTTATTATAATCCTTTAATAAATTTATAATTCTCTAATGTTATTATAAACAAATGATTAAATTTTTAATTATTATTAATAATAAACAAATTGTTTTATTAATTATAGATTTTTTATAATAATATAAATAGTATTATAAATAATGAGAGTTATTAGTAATAATATTCTGCCTTATTGCTCTTCTTTTATCATCATTCTTCAACCCTGATGATGGATCCCACTTGGGATTTGAAACGTTGGTATAAAGATGTTCAAACTGTGGATTCTCCGATCACTAATTCGAAAGACACAAACCACAGATCTCTCAAATCCAAAAAGTAATAATATTATTATAACTAATTAGTTTATTGATAACATAAATATAAGATTAATATTAGATTAATACTATTTAATATTACTAAAATAATTAATGTTCTTATTTGTAAAAGAAAATAAATAAATAATTAAATAGATATTATAATTATTAAATACTAATTATTATTATATCTTATTTCTAAAAGAAAATAATTAATTAATAGATAGAAATTATAATAATTAAATACTAATTATTATTATAAATAATTGATGATAATAATAATAATATAAATTATAAATAATTATTATAATTAAATACTAATTATTATTACAAATAATTAACAATAATAATGAAAATTATTATTAAGAATAATAATAATAGCTTTTTTTTTTTTTCTTAATTTTATTTATAATATAAGATTAGATGGTTATTTTACAAGGATGGGAGAGGAAAACAATTTCTTGAGATGCTATAACTGAGACGAATTGGCGGTCCTGATCTGCCTAATTAAAGGCAGCCAACTTCCACTGATATCGATACCATTGTCCCTGTTGAGATTCTATAGATGTTTTATGATCTCAAGAGCCTCCCTAATCTTCCGCCTATGATACTGCTCTTCCCTTGCGATAATTGAGGCTCTCTCCAAACAAACATGGTGTTTAGTTTTTCAAGAATTGCTAAGAATGATTGTTCCCTTATATCATTAGTTGTATTATCATCTTATAGGTCATCGATACATTGTTCATTAATTTACAAATCAAAACATAAGGAGAGCCATAAATAACCACTATCATAATACATGTTTATATCCATCATAATAACAATAGAAATATAAAGGATACATCAATCATATAATGCACATATAAATCCTACCTGGTATGGGACTACCACGTTCCACCTTGCCATAGATTGGCTGAGCCAAATCTCTCTTTAGATAATCACCCCCATGTCATATTCCAAGCATGAATGTGGGACTCAAACCAAAAAAATCAACTATGGAATCCCGAGGGTAAAACACCTCACACAATCCACACTGATCACTATGCCAACACAATAAACATGTAATAACATACTTTACCATGATCTCCACCAGATCACTAGGCCAAAAAAATTATGGATGCCACAAGATTTCTCCACCTACACCATGAGGAATTTCCCTGTCTCCTAGTATCTAGGCTTTACTGCAATCCACACTAGATCAATAGGCCCTACTCGAGACTCCACTCTCTAGGCTTTACCATATATCCCATCCCGGGAGTACTAGGCCTGATGGAGAGCACCCAGCTGTAGGATTTATCCTATATCTCACCATTAAGTGGTCAAGGATTCCTAGGCCCACTAAGGTACACAATACATGACTTTACCATAACCCACAGTCTAGTTCAGGAGTCAGTAGGCTAGTGGCTTTATCACAATCCACTGTCCATTTTAGGGATCACTATGCCATGTGTTCTTTCTTTCGGAGATCCACCTCACTCATCTTCAAATCCATTTGGAAATCCAACTCGACCAAAACATGAGAACCCCATTACACCATGACTATCCAAAAATGGCAAGACTAGGCTGCAAACACTATCACATCTCGCAAAACCCATGCTATGATAGAAAAGAACGACATGCAATACCATGCATGCCAAATATAGTAAGGAAATCACACATGCAAATCGATACCTACAAAGAATCGTCCTATAGCGTCTTGATCTAGCTCTTCCTTTCTTGATCTCTACTTCCTCTTTACCTCCTTTTCCTTTCTTGATCCAATGCAAGCCTTATCAAAGAGCTTGCCAACTAATCCTTAAAAGCCTTTTTATCAATGAGGCCTCTATTTTCTTCATTTTCCCTTATTTTCCTTCATTTTCCTCCTCACATGCAACATGTGACCTTTCACCTTCCTTTTCTCCTAATTTCCTTTATTTTCATAAATAAATGTGCCAAAAATGCCATTTTTCCTTTCCAAATCCTTTTCCATTGCCTTTGCCAATTTTCTTAGCCATAATAACTAAAATTGACACCCACTAGGATGTTTTTCCCACCATTCAGCTTGGAATATGTGTCCCATGACCTTGGTCTTATATATAATTTTTACATGGATTTTTAACCAGGGTTGTTACAGAACCCTCCCCCTTGGGGGAACACTATCCTCAGTGTTCAATGACACCCGTAACCAGCAAGACCACTAAAAACAAAATACACTTCCCATGGAGCTTTATAATGTAGCTCATTGCAGTATTTACAATCATAATCTTCTAAAACATGACAATCATATTGTTTACTAGAGCTTTATAACACAACTCATTATGGTATTTACAATAATAACCACATATACACACATACACATTTCTTTACCCAACATATAATCATACTATTTATGGAGCTTCATAAATCTAGCTTGATGCAATATTTACAATGATACACACATATACACATATGCACATTTTCGCATCCAATAAATAAAAGGATACGATGCCCATATCAACAACAAGGGAATCCATAGGCTCACACATCCATCCTCAAAAGTAATACTAGGATTCACCTCGTTCCTAGGAAGTCTAGAATTGAATGCCAAAGTGAAAGATGCATCCAATATCTAACGCTACAATCCTGCACCACTTGTCCCCTCATTGAATAGTTACCAACTCATTGTTCCAGGGCGCACTCCTAATGTGCATCTGATTTCATTTGGAAATGCTAATTACCAAAACAAATCCATCCCCAACCTTCCCTTCTCTACCACATAGTCCCTCGGGCAATCCGATCACCCCTTTCCATGCAGTCACTCTCCTTCCAAGTTCGCCAACATGCCCTATCTCGGGCGATCCATCTCTTGGCAAGGATTCCTCACATTGGAAGGTCAATAAACAAGGCGTATACATGCCTCAAAACCATCATATCAGTGATAGCATGCTCATGGAAATCAATGGACACTATTAGGCACTAGTGTCCCATAATGGCCCTACTCCTGAAGTGCTTTACTAGCATACTGCTAAATTTTCCAATTCCTTTCACTGCTGCTGCTAATTCTTGCATTTGGTTTCAACCACTCAACTCGACATTTCATGCTTTCCTGTACCAAGCTCATAATTTCCATTAGATTCAAAATAAATTGCAATAAATTCACATCATATCTCATTGGTAGCTCATTAATAAGGTACACTTGCAATCCTGTTTACTTCCTATCACAAGAAGTCAAACTAGCATATTTGACCAAATAATCATGTACACATGTATCACATCAGGTTAGCTCAAAACATAACCATCTAGATAAAAATCATAAATCACATGTAACCATCATAAACCGGAATCATAGATCACATGTAATCATCATAGACTAGAATCATAAATCACATGCATAACAAAACTAAAATAAAATACTCATACTTATCCTTTAATCAATCCTTAGCTCATATCTTTGTCCTTTTTACTTATGCACTCTGGATCGATTTCCACACCCAAAAAAAACCCAGTGACTTCTCCTCAATCATATGCACATACACATAGTGTGCATCACACACATACAGCCACACACATCATACAACACCATGCAATACATGCACCTACACTTGAAATACAACACATAAACTTACACCTAGTATACAACAAAACACAATACATACGCCTACTTCTGGTGTACACCACCACACATACATACACCTACACTCGATTTAAAACACAATACACATACATACATAGAGTACAAGTTAACGAATACACATGTCACGATATGACGACTACACAATGCACATACATAATACCACATGCCCACAATACAACATGTATGACATGCGCATAATACCATATGTACACTAGTACCATATGTACAACATGTACACAGTACCACTTATACACCACACCACTTGCACAACATGTGCACAACATCACAAGTACACGAGACCACCTACACAAACATGTACACAACGCCATATGTACACCACACCACCTATATAATGTTTACACAATATCACATGTACACAACACCACATGCACGACATGTACATGACACCACATGTACATAGTGCCACATGCACGACATACACAAAACATCACCTGCACACAACTCCACATAATAACATGTACACAACACCACATGCACACGACACCACAAGTATAGTCATGCACACAACACCATATGTATGACATGCACACAACACCATATGTACATAGCACTGCATATACAACATGTACATGGAATCATATGTACACAACAATGCATATCGAACATGTACATAGTATGATATGTACACAACACCGCATATCGAACATGTACACAACACCGCATATCGAACATGTACATAACATGATCTATACCCAGCACTGCATATGCAATATTCACACAACACTATCTGTACCACCCTGTACATAACATTGCATAAACAACATGTACACACAATATATATACACAACACCACATGTGCACAACATCACGGATGCAACATGTGCAACAGATACAACATATGCACAATAGTAGCATTGCACATCCAGAACCACACTATCTCTACCAAGAAACCTTGCTTCCAGTGTCTATTCGTCATCCATGCTTATCCTAGCATGCCGCAAATCATATTGCTTTCATTCCACTAATGTATCTTTCTGCATAGCCCATCCATAACATAGACATAATATAATCACATAATATCAACTCACAACCACATGATACTGACCTCGTAGATTTGTCAAGACTACTCTTTCACTCGATTCCTCATAAACCACGAAGCTCTTCATCTCATTCCCCTACGTAAGCAATCATTCTTCCACATGAATGATCCTTGACAACTGTGTTAGACAATGACATAGATACATAGATACATACATTTATATATAAACATTATCACAAACAATCATGATCCAATCAAACAATGATATGCATACATACACATATATACATATAAACATCAACATAAAACAATAATGATCTAGCCAAACCACAACATATATACATACATATATATATTAGCATAAACATGATCAAAAAATAATTACCAAATGTCATAAGGTCAAGGTTAAGAGTACTCCCTTTATTTGTGCACAATCTACACAACATTAAGAACATTTGTTCCCAACATAGCCATGGAATCAGATGCTGCATGCCCATTCATTTTACCTTTCCTGTTATGTTTCTCATGATCATTCTACGATCGTTCATTTATCCCAATGGACCCAACCAACTCAACTACCTGTCATACTCTTGACTTCAGCTGCCCTTATACATGCACTAACTTCATCTGAGTCTTACATTTCCTGCTAGATTTCAATCAGTTCCCCTCGAGCTCCACTAACTTTCCTCTTTTCCCAAACAATTATTAAGACTCAAACATAAAATACAAGAACATGAAACAAACAAGAAAAAACACAAAGAACCAAAAATTATATGACACCACAACCAAAGTGGCATAGCTATGCACCAAACATAAACAAGTCTCAATAAAACACAACAAATCACAAAAGACCAAAAGCACAAGACTAACAACAGACACCATGATTCAATTTCCAAGGTTCCCAGTGATTCCAAGGAAAATCTCAACCTGAGCCTTCTTTAGAATCTCATGGAAGTTTCCTTGCCATGCAATCCCTTGCATCATATTTCCATAAACACATAATTGTCAGTGTATAAAAAAATACAACAATATACTAGTTACCTTAACTTGTCATAATAATGCCAAGCATGTTACCCTACAACTACTCACACATGTCAACCACAAGTTCCAAATATTAATACAATCATATTTATCAATTTGAAATCAACCTTTGCCAAGACTAACAATAATTCCATAATCCATATTCAACTCATAGTCATTATACATAATGCTACAACTAACACCTATTACACTTCATTTCAACTATCTCAACACTTATGTGTGAGTAAAACCATCTTAAAACAAGATCATTTCTTGATGCAATCTTATATACACGTACTCATATCATGTGATTAATCAAACATTTGACAACAAATAGACAAAATAATAGACACCAACACTCAAACACCAAATAGACGACATAATCAAACATTCAAGCACAAAGTAGATGACATAAGAAATCTCTTACCTTAATGTATCTCACGGGAGGCTATCTTGTCTACACAATCAATCTAGTTAGCACGATATAACTCCACAACACATCACCTCAAACACAAATAAGATCTTGATATCCATAACGGTAACTAACTCACATGTTCACATCATAAGCTCATAAACATTTTTCATTCATGCCTAACAATCACATATGTACGATCAGTATAGATTAGTACAACACAATGTCACAAATAAGTCGATTATACCTAAATGTCATAACCCTAACCATCTGCATAGGCTAGTCCAATTAGCATGATACATATAACATCAATATACTAATGCTATAACCATAACCATCAAGTTCACTAACATATAACAAAAATAAGTTAACATATATCATGCTCCATGGAAAACTTTTGGGGCTAATGTTTGCCCAGTGGGCTAATTTTCCATGATTTTTCCACAAAAAAGATTCGTTAATTTCCAATTTTTATAAAAGATGATTCACCCAAATTTTAGAATATAAAATTATTTTACTTTAAAAATCGCCAACACTATATAGAGACTATATATAAAATCATTATAAATTTGAATAATTTTACAAATATATCAATAAACATTTTATAGTTTACATATTAGGTATTAGTGAGATTCACCAATGCTTTTAAACTTCAAGAAAATTTTCCATTCTTAAAATTTTCCTTGTACATGCTCCTCAACAACATATAACATAATCATCGAGCTAACTTCAAGTTAACATATAACATATTCATCAACTGCATACAACATAATCATCAAGTTAACTAACATAAAACAACAACAACAATGCATACAACCACAGGTTACTAATTTTCATGACTATCTGACACATGTTCATATGACTACATTGATCAATTAGAATTTATCATACATGTAACCATAATAATAATAGAATGACAAGCATATCCATAATCCTAATGCTTATAACAAACACTAACGAACATACCTGCATTGCCACCGTACAAACCTGTATGATGATCTGCTCTTATCCTGAAGTCCATTGTTGTAACTTCACTTTAATTATTTTCATCTCCTGTTCTATCTCATCCAACACATTAGCATCATAGCATACCAATATCATCATGATGACCTAATTGCATACATAACCTTATGCACAACAACCTTCACCATGAAAACACATGCATAACAACATATAGACACTGAGATGCATAAAAAATTCATATACGACTGACATGCATTCATGAAAAACACATCATAACATTAACATCATCAACTTCCACATGGCCAAAAAATGAAAAAAACGACCAACACCATGCATAAACAGCAAGCACATAGTCCACAAACATAAAGAACACATATGCAATTGACATGCATGCATGACAAACACATTCTGCCCATCCAGTTGAAGGGTTGAACCATGCTCTAATACCACTCAGTAACACCGTCATCCCACATCTACCAAAGTAACCATCCAACCAGGGTAAATATGTGATGAGAGGCCATTGTAATGAGATTCAACCTCTTAAGTCACCTTAAGGAAGCGAAATCGGCAAACACACACCACATATACCTTCCACATCAGCAACAAAACTCACAGGAGCCATCCCAATCACGTAGGTAAACAACCCCTGTGACCAACTGGTGTTTTAGTCCATCAAACCCTTAGAGGCTCCCTTGATATGCACAAGGGTGCATCTAGGAGGCTCTAAACACTGTTGGAAATAATACTGAGAGGGGGGTGAATCAGTATTATCAGAACTATAAAACTTTTTCAATGCTCAGAAACATATACACTACTTTCGTTAAGTGAACCGGCATGTACACGCAACTGTGTCTAAAGAAAACAACGTATAACCAGAAATCTTATAATTCAGTCAGTTTATCTTCAGTTAAGTGCATAGGGACATTATTCACCATATTAAGAGTAAACAGATGCAGTAGAACAGATCACACAAAAACCACACACATGAACACCATGATATAAGGTGGAAACCCAATGTGGGTGAAAACCACCTGCTGCAAGTCATCTCTATCTTTCTTTAATATGAAACTTCAGTTTACAATCTTTTTGTACTGGTGCAACCTTATACCAGTACGCAGGCTACAACCTGCAGAAGGCTACAACCTTCTCTCGTTCTCCAAACTTCCTTGGAAGGGAGCTCCAACCACCTTTGCTCTTGTACTAGCCAAGATACTAGTACGTAGGTGCTGGCCTACAATCTTCTTTCCTTCAGGTACCACTTTTCATACATTTTCAGACTGGATATTCCTGAAGCATAACATTACAATCTGAAGACCACAATTCATTCAACTTTCACAATAGATCATTGAAGCACAAAACATCCAATACTAGCATCATCAATCACTGAACCACTGAAACCCTGTCAATCACCAGTTACCAGAACACAGAGCAGACTACAGAACTCTGCAATAATAGTCAGACCCAACTGTAAACCCAAAAATCAAACTTCAAAAGATATACGCTACTTCAATGAGAGAAACCCGTGTATACACGCGCTTTTACCGAAGCCAACCTGCGTATAGATCTAAAAATAAATTCTCTCAACTTGCAGCTGTACCAGACATCAGTTAGACCCAGAACATAACATTGCGTCAGTATGCAGATCTAGAAATATGCATAATCAACCATATCATAATAGTGCATTTCAAATCATTAGATCCCGATCTATCCTTAGATCTAGTCTTCCATCAACCGAAGTGATCTCTCCTTAGCTTAGATCAAGCAACCCAGAACCTGCATACCAGATCTCTTTCTTTTTCAGATATTCAAGCCTTTTCAAAGATGTTCTTGCCTAATGATCTTCTTCTCCTTATATAGCCTTAAGCCTTGCTCAATACCAAGAGCCAAAACCATAGAAATCCAAAACCATCAACTTCAAAACTAGAGATCTACACGTCTGTCGAGGTACTTTGGTCCAAAGACATGGGCACAAGTACCGAGGACTAACTACCATGGACCAAAAGGAAACTTCCCGACATATACGCCCTTTTCTGTTCATGCATCTGCGTGTATACGCGCCTTCGTATATAGATAGCCTGCGTACACGCGACTTATTATGCATATCACCAGCGTGTATACGCAACTTTGACTTAATTAACCTGCGTATATGAGATTTCTCTTCATTATTGTAGTCTGAACGGAGATCTGTCATCAAAGAGAGTTGCCATCAAGGACAACACCTGTATCATTGCCATCAAGGACAACACCTGTATCATAGCACCACACCTGAGCCAAAATGCCAACAATCTCCCCCTTTGGACTTGATGGAAACCTTCAGATCCTTAGAATCATTCTCCCCCTTTGTCATCAAGGGCAAAGGGCTGTGCTCCCCCTGAGTACATGCTGATACCTCTGCTTGGCTGTGCTGAATCATGCTCCCCCTGACTGTAGGCACGATCTGCAAACGATGTTCTTCAAAGAGAACCAAGACTTATACACCATAAGGGACCTTCCTATCACCAAAAGACTTAATACATACATCCATACTCCCTACCAAGAGGGGACACATCAGAAACAACCAATTATATTACATCATTCATCCCAGGCATAGTGGGGAAACCAACATAGGTCGTTACATGACCTTGACACCATAAAAGAGATACCATAAAAGAGATACATGATATAGAGACAACAGATCTAGACCAAGACTTATGAAAGTCACCAGCAGCATCTGATAAACATCTTTTAGATCAGCAACTAGGATTTCTTTCTGAGCTCCTTCTCCTGAAACCAACAACCAAAACATCTAAATGCCAACAATGCTTTATGAGACTTTTAAGCTGCTCCCCCTGAACCTGTGCCTGCTGCACCCCCTGAAACTGTGCCTAAAGAATTCTGACATACCATCTCAGACCTTTTCAAACCAGAGTTTGCCCTTGCTGTTCAGAATTCCATATACGCGATTTCTCTTGCATAAAACAGCGTATGTACGCGGATATCCCTTACGTAAATTGCGTATACCAACTTTTCTGTAGAACAGACAATCTTTAACAGCAGGATGAAGCATCAACTACTCCCAGCTTTTGTCTGAGATATTCAAAAGTTTCCCTGGGCAGTGGTTTTGTGAGAATATCAGCAACTTGTTCCTTAGAAGGAACATACTCCAACTTGACCTTCTGCTCAAGCACTTGTTCCCGAAGAAAATGGTACTTGATTGGTATGTGCTTGGTCTTTGAGTGCATGACTGGATTCTTTGAAATGCTGATTGCACTTGTATTATCACATAAGATAGAGACTGGTGGAGTGCAAGTGATTTGAAAGTCCTGCAAGGTCTGCATCATCCAAAGAAGTTGTGTGCAACAAGATGCCGCAGCCACATATTCTGCTTCAGCTGTAGATAAGGCAATTGAACTCTGTTTCTTGCTGAACCAAGATACTAATCTGGAACCCATGAAGAAAGCACCACCACTTGTGCTTTTCCTATCATCCACACTTCCAGCCCAATCTGCATCTGTGTAAGCATGAAGAGTGAGATCTGTATTTCTAGGATACCATAAGCCATAGTTTTGGGTCCCTTGAAGATACTTGAAGATTCTTTTGACTGCCTGAAGATGAGTTTCCTTTGGGTTGGCTTGAAATCTTCCAACAATTCCTACTGCATGTGTAATATCTGGTCGGGTACCTGTCAAATAAAGCAAACTCCCAATCATGGATCTATAAGTGGGTTGGTGAACTGCTGCTGATTCATCATTTGCACTGAGGCTGCATCCTGTAACCATGGGTGTACATACTAGCTTTGACTCTTCCATGCCATACTTCTTCAAGATCTGTTTGAGGTATTTGGTTTGAGACAAGAAGATACCTCCTTCATTTTGTTGGATTTGCAATCCAAGAAAATATGTCAATTCTCCAAGTAGTGACATTTCGAATTCTTTCTGCATAACCAAGGCAAAGTTTTGACTCATAGTCTCTTCATTGCTGCCAAAGATAATATCATCTACATAAACAACAAGAATTAGCAATTTGTTATTTTCAACTTTTATATAGAGATTGCTATCTGCTGATCCTTTTGAAAAGCCTTGTTGTTGAAGATATTTGTCCAACCGATAGTACCAAGCCCTTGGAGCTTGTTTGAGTCCATAGAGAGCCTTTTTCAATCTGCATACAAGGTTTGGATCATTCCCAAGAATGAAACCATCTGGCTGCTCAATATATACTTCTTCTTCTAAGTCTCCATTCAGAAAGGCTGATTTCTCGTCCATTTGAAATACCTTGAAGTTTTGAAAGCTTGAGAGAGAAAGGAACATTCGGATGGCCTCAAGTCTTGCCACAGGAGCAAAGGTCTCTTCAAAATCTATTCCTTCTTGCTGCGCATACCCTTTACAAACAAGTCTGGCCTTGTTCCTAATTACTTCTCCATTTTCATTCAATTTATTCTTGAAGACCCATTTTGTTCCTATTACATTCTTATCTTTTGGTCTAGGAACTAATTCCCAAGTGTTGTTCTTTTTGATCTGCTCAAGTTCTTCATCCATTGCTTTGACCCAACATTCATCTTTGCATGCCTCTTTCACATTTTGTAGTTCAGTGGAGGAAAGTAATGCCAAATAGCTTGAAGCTTCTGCAAGTGTCCTTCTTGTTTGTACTCCTGCTTCTTTCTGCCCCACAATCTGAGATTCTGGATGATTCTTTTGAACATATCTGGATGGAGTCTTCTCTTCTATTCTTGTCTGCTCCTCTAGTTCTTCTTGAGGTTCTTCTTCTTCATCATTCCGTCTTTGAGGGTAGCCTTCATCTTCTTCAATGTCTTCATGATGAACTTGCCTAGGAATATATCCCTTCTCATCAACCACTACATCAATGCTGTCAACAATTCTGCCAAGTCTTTTATTGTAGCACTTGTATGCTTTGCTATGTGGAGAATAACCAAGAAGAATGCCCTGATCTGCTCTTGGTTCAAGTTTGCCAAGTTGCTCATCAGTATTCTTAATATAACATTTGCTCCCAAAGATTTTGAAGTGCTTCACCGAAGGAGTCTCACCACTCCAGAGCTCATGAGGTGTTTGAGTGCTGTTTACTTGGACATTTGTTTTGTTAAGAATAATAACCGCAGCATGTGCAGCTTCACCCCAGAAGGTTGCGGGAGTACCTGATTCATCAAGCATAGCACGAGCCATTTGTTGGATTGTTCTGTTCATTCTTTCCGCAACCCCATTTTGCTGAGGAGTTCTAGCTGTAGAGAATTCTCTTCTTATCCCATGTTCTTCACAGAAATCGAAAAATTCGTTTGAGGTAAACTCCCCACCTCTGTCAGATCTGAGGCACTTAATTTTGTGTCCTGATTCATTTTCAACCAAGGCTTTGAAGGATTTGAATTTTTCGAATGCTTCATCTTTGTGCTTCATGAGCCCTAACCAAACAAACCTGGAGAAATCATCAATGAATAATATCAGATATTCTTCTCCTCGAGGTGTCCTCTTCCTAAATGGACCACATACATCTGTATGGACTAGCTCGAGAGGCATGCTAGGTGATACTTCCTTCTCTGGAAAGTTAGTTCTGGTTTGCTTTCGAAACTGACAAGATTTGCATATGGTATTGTCTGGAATTTTGATATCTGGAAGACCACGAACTGCCTGATATTTGCATGCTTTCCTTATTTGTGAAAAGCTTAGATGCCCCAACCTCCGATGCCATAGCCAATGTTCATCATCCTTGCTTAAGTAGCATTGTTGTCTTTCCTCAAAGATATATAGATTATTTGGAGTCCTTCTTCCTTTGATCACTGTTTCACCTGTATCAAGATCGCGAACACAACATCCATTTGATCTAAATATTACCTCAGTTCCTTGATCGCACATCTGACTGACACTCAGAAGATTATGCTTCAATCCATCAACATATAAAACATTTCCTTCTTTGACCTTCTCTTTCAACGGAGCAACACCTTTTCCTTTTATGGCTGCAGAGATATCGTTCCCAAAAGAAACTTTCTTCCCCTTTTCTAATGCGGTATATGACTCAAGCTTTTCTTTGTCCCCTGTCATATGTTTCGAACATCCGCTGTCAATGTACCATAGACTTTCTTGACCTTCTGCATAAAAGGCTATCCCACATCTTTCTGGTTGTGATTCTTTTATTCTCCATGTTCTAACATTTGAGGTTTGTTCCTTCTGAGTTGTCTTCCGGAACCTGCTCCTGCATTCAGAGTCTTCATGACCAAAGTTATTACAAATAGAGCATTCAACTTCATTTTCAAGAACCGAAAAGTTGTTATAAGTCCTTTTCATGATTCCAGTCATTCTCCCTTGCTTTTGAGCTTCTCTAGTCATGATTCTTTTGTAGGCAACACATTGAGCTGCTTTGTGACCGAAGTTATGACAAGAAAAGCATTGGCCATTAAAGAAACTTCTGCGATAATCAGATCTATCATCCAACCGATTGTAGCTTCTATTCATTCTTGGAGCAAATTGGGAAGATTTTACCTGTGGCTGATTGTAGCTTCTGTTTGTCCTTAAGGCAGTTTGTCTCCGAATTTCTTGATGGTCTTTATTTGTTCTTGAGGTAAACTGTCCCTGATTCACTTGATGACTTTTATTTGGCCTTTGCTTGCTTCTCCTTGCTGCATCAAGATAACTTTTAGAGGTAGAGGCTTGAGATGTTTCTCCATTATATCCAAGACCTGTCTTGATCAGAGGAGATCGCTGCACATTGATAATCTCATCCAAGGTTTCAGATCCTTTAACAAACTTAAGATTAATTGCTTTGGTTTTCTCAATCTCCTTTCTAAGACAAACAATCTCACATTCCAATTCTTCAAGATGTTTTTCCTTTTCAACTAGTTGACATTGTAGAGAATCAATAATAGCACTCTTCTCTTCTAAACGAACTTTGAGATCTTTCATTTCTTCATAAAAGCCTTCTACATCCATAGCATCCATGTAGTCATCATCTTCAAAAGCCATTAAAAGTTTATATCTATTACCTTGTTCATCTTCATCACTATTTGAAGGTCCATCACTATCTTCATGAGTGTAATAGCTTTTCTTCTTTTCATATTCTTTCTTGTTCCATTTAACAGGTTCCTTTCCCTTGTCATTCTTATCTTTGTGAGGACATTTGGCAGCATAATGACCTACTCTTCCACAAGCAAAGCATTTAAAAGGTAACTTACCTCTGAACCTTCCAGAACCCCTTTGAAGATTTCTGACAAAATTTGATTCCTCTTCTTCATCTTCTGGCAGGTGACTTGCTTCATAATAATCTTCTTTCCCTGAAGCCTTGAAGGCAGCTTCTCTTCTGTCTGATGGACCTCCCTTTCTCATTTCATAAGCGGTTAGAATTCCGTGAAGCTGAGACATAGTAAGAATTTGCAAATTTTCCTTTTCTTCTATGGCAGACACTTTAGATTCAAACTTGGGGGACAAAGATCTTAGAACCTTTTCAACTACAATAGCCTCTTTTATTTCTTCACCCAAGTTTTGCATGCAATTGACAATCTCATCTACCCTAAGGAAGTAGTTAGCCATACTTTCATCATTATACATTCTGAGAGTCTCATACTTAATCCTGAGAGTTTGAAGTTTAGCACGCTTTACCTGATCGTCTCCTTCATAGCTCGTGACCATTTTGTCCCATATTTCTTTTGCAGATTTATAGTGCATTACCTTCATGAATTCTGATTGAGAGATGCATCCCAATAGAGTATTGACTGCTTTCGCATTTGTTTCATATTTCTTTTTCTCGGCTGGATCTGTAGGAGTAGCTGAAGGAAAAGTGTAGCCTGTCTCTATGATGTTCCAAACTTCTGTACCAAGAGATTGAAGATATGCAGTAACTCTTACCTTCCAATAATTGAAGTTTGTCCCATCAAAAACCGGTGGCCTGATTGATGCTTCTTTCTCGTAGTTGCTCATGATGAACGATCTACCTTCAAGCGGTCAAGCTTCTCTGAAGGACCTGCTTTGATACCAATTGTTGGAAATAATACTGAGAGGGGGGTGAATCAGTATTATCAGAACTATAAAACTTTTTCAATGCTCAGAAACATATACGCTACTTTCGTTAAGTGAACCGGCGTGTACACGCAACTGTGTCTAAAGAAAACAGTGTATAACTAGAAATCTTATAATTCAGTCAGTTTATCTTCAGTTAAGTGCATAGGGACATTATTCACCATATTAAGAGTAAACATATGCAGTAGAACAGATCACACAAAAACCACACACATGAACACCATGATATAAGGTGGAAACCCAATGTGGGTGAAAACCACCTGCTGCAAGTAGTCTCTATCTTTCTTTAATATGAAACTTCAGCTTACAATCTTTTTGTACTGGTGCAGCCTTATACCAGTACGCAGGCTACAACCTGCAGAAGGCTACAACCTTCTCTCGTTCTCCAAACTTCCTTGGAAGGGAGCTCCAACCCCCTTTGCTCTTGTACTAGCCAAGATACTAGTACGTAGGTGCTGGCCTACAATCTTCTTTCCTTCAGGTACCACCTTTCATACATTTTCAGACTGGATATTCCTGAAGCATAACATTACAATCTGAAGACCACAATTCATTCAACTTTCACAATAGATCATTGAAGCACAAAACATCCAATACTAGCATCATCAATCACTGAACCACTGAAACCCTGTCAATCACCAGTTACCAGAACACAGAGCAGACTACAGAACTCTGCAATAACAGTCAGACCCAACTGTAAACCCAAAAATCAAACTTCAAAAGATATACGCTACTTCAATGAGAGAAACCCGCGTATACACGCGCTTTTACCGAAGCCAACCTGCGTATAGATCTAAAAATAAATTCTCTCAACTTGCAGCTGTACCAGACATCAGTTAGACCCAGAACATAACATTGCGTTAGTATGCAGATCTAGAAATACGCATAATCAACCATATCATAATAGTGCATTTCAAATCATTAGATCCCGATCTATCCTTAGATCTAGTCTTCCATCAACCGAAGTGATCTCTCCTTAGCTTAGATCAAGCAACCCAGAACCTACATACCAGATCTCTTTCTTTTTCAGATATTCAAGCCTTTTCAAAGATGTTCTTGCCTAATGATCTTCTTCTCCTTATATAGCCTTAGGCCTTGCTCAATACCAAGAGCCAAAACCATAGAAATCCAAAACCATCAACTTCAAAACTAGAGATCTACACGTCTGTCGAGGTACTTTGGTCCAAAGACATGGGCACAAGTACCGAGGACTAACTACCATGGACCAAAAGGAAACTTCCCGACATATACGCCCTTTTCTGTTCATGCATCTGCGTGTATACGCGCCTTCGTATATAGATAGCCTGCGTACACGCGACTTAGTATGCATATCACCAGCGTGTATACGCAACTTTGACTTAATTAACCTGCGTATATGAGATTTCTCTTCATTCTTGTAGTCTGAACGGAGATCTGTCATCAAAGAGAGTTGCCATCAAGGACAACACCTGTATCATAGCGCCACACCTGAGCCAAAATGCCAACAAACACTCGCACAACAAGGCATGCATGTGTTTGGGAACTTTTCTCCTCAAACCTATGCCTGCGACTCCAAGATTTGTGCCACTTTTGAAAGCCCAAATCCTAGGTCACTACCCATAACTCAATGACAAGTTCAAAGACGAATTTACACAATAGAAAAATGATATATTTGCAAAAACATTACAAGGTCTAGACTGGACTCCTACTAGCCATGACAAGCATTTTGTCAAACATGTCACAAATATGTAATCTACAGTCTTAAACAACATAACTAAGCATAAGGGTCTCATAATTATCTAAGAATTGTTAAGAAGAATTGTTCCCTTATATCATTAACTACATTATCATATATTAGGTCATAGATACATTTTTCATTCATTTAAAAATCAAAACATGAGGAGAGCCATACATCATCACTGTCATAATACATGCTTATAACCAACATAATAACAATAGAAATATCAAGGATACATCAACCATAGAATCCACATATAAACCAATACATTTACACATAAGATACCAAGGAAAGAACCTCTTATTAATGAATGCAAAATCCAACCCGGTATGGGACTACCACGTTCCACCCGACCATAGATTGGCTGAGCCAAATATCTCTTCAACCAATCACCCCCATGCCATATTCCAAGCATGAATGTGGGACTCAAACCAAAAGAATCAATCAAGGCATCCTGAGGCTAAACCACCTCACTGCCATTAATAGAAACTAGGCTTTACCGCAATCCACACCAAATCGCTAGGCCAAAACAATAAACATGTAATAACATGCTTTACCATGATCTCCACCATATCACTAGGCGAAAAAAAGCATGGATGCCACCATATTTCTCCACCTACACCGTGAGGAATTTCCCTATCTCCTAGTCTCTAGTCTTTGCCACAATCCACACTAGATCATTAGGCCATAACCAAGACACTAGTCTATGGGTTTTACCGAAATTCACATCGGATCGCTAGGCCCTAACATAGACTCCACTCTCCATGCTTTACCATATATCCCATCCTGTGAGTACTAGGCCTAATGGAGAGCACCCACCTCTAGGATTTATCATATATCCCACCATTATCCAGTTGAGGATTCCTAGGCTCACCAAGGTACATAATACCTATCTTTACCACAACCCACACTCTGGTTCGGGGGTCACTAGGCCAGTGGCTTTACCGCAATCCACAATCCAATTCAGGGATCACTAGGCCATGTGTTCTTTCTTTTAAAGATCCACCTCACTCAACTTCAAATCCATCCAGAAATCCAAATCAACCAAAACATGTGAGCCCCATCACACCATGGCTATCTGAAAATGGCAAGGCTAGGCTGAAAACACTATCACAATTGGAGAAACCCATGCCATGAAAGCAAAGAACCACATGCAATACCATACATTCCAAATCTAACAAGGAAACCACACATGCAAATCGATACCTGCAAAGAATCCTACTGTAGTTGCTTGATCCTGCTTTTCCTTGCTTGATCTTGCTTTTCCTTGCTTGATCTTTGCTTCCTCTTTACCTCCTTTTCCTTTCTAGATCTAATGCAAGCCTGAGAAAAGAGATTGCCAACTAATCCTAAAATTCCTTTTTATCAATGAGGTTTCTATTTTCTTCATTTTCCATTATTTTACTTCATTTTTCTCCTCACATGAAACCTGTGGCCTTTCACCATCCTTTTATCCTAATTTCCTTTATTTTCATAAATAAATATGCCAACAATAACATTATGCCTTTCCAAAGCCTTTTCCATTGCATTTGCCAATTTCCTTAGCCATAATAACTGAAATGAATACCCACTAGGATGTTTTTCCTAACGTTCATCTTGGAATACGTGTCCCATGACCTTGGTATTATATTTTTTTACATGGATTTTTAACTAGGGCTATTACACATTTAACGACTCGAATAATTAAAAGACCAATAATCCAAAAACCACATTGTTTCTCTCATTATTTGTTCATGTGGATCTTTGTCATCTCATAAATAAATTCTATTCCAATATATTAAATTATTAATTGAATTTGGACATTCAAAATCATGACATAATTTTATATAAAAGTTTTGAAATTAGAAGGTTGAGTATAGTGGAGCTTTGCATGTAAAGCAGTGTGCAGAGCTTTTGGCACAGTGAAGGCTACAAACAAGTCTAGTAAATATTTTTACGGTTTGTTTCTTAGCATGGGCTAGGGAGCTGAGTAAGAGATGACTATTAATTTTACAAATTTTCACAATGGTAATTGCATTATTGAAAATATATCTTTAATGTTTTATTAAATTCATGAAATTAATCATATTTTTACTAGTTAATAATTTATTTCAAGCAATGAAAACTTAAATAATCATTAACAGTTGGTGTTTAAAGTTTTTAAATAGTGTGCAAAGCTTTGCATGAAAGCCATGTGTGGAGCTTTGGTTGTGAAAAATGTTTTGCACAGTGAAAGCTTCACACAAGTCTAGTAAATATTTTTAAGGTTCATTTCTTAGCATGGGCTAGGGAGCTAAGTAAAAGACAAATATTACTTTTACAAATTTCCACATTGGTGATGGCATTATTAAAACTATAGCTTTAATGTTTTATTAAGTTCATGAAATTAATCATATTTTTACCAGATAATCATTTATTTCAAAGCATGTAAACTTAAAAATTTGTTAACACCTGGTGTTTAAAGTTTTTAAATAGTGTGAAGAGATTTGCATGTAAAGGAGTGTGTAGAGATTTTCTTGTGTGGAGTGGGAGAATGGGGGTCCTTTTGTTAATCCTTTGCTCAATTATGCCAGAATTGATACGGCTGTAGGTGCTTTCCATGTGCAAATGAAGGACTATGTAAAGGAAAATGAAGTATGTGTGTTGTTCAGAAGACGAAGTGATTTCAGACTTAGATGTCAATTCCTACCTTAGATGCATTATCATTTTTTACAGATTATATGTAGGCTTGTTGGTTTTGAAAAAAATTTGTTAATGTTACTCTTTACATTGATATCTTTTATGTCATTTTTGCAACAATTATCATAATGTTTTGACTATAAAAGCTATTTGTATTATGCAATATTAAATAAACTATGTTTTCAATCCATGTGAGGAAGAAGTGTTATGTGGTAAAACGAATTGTGCAAAACTAGAAAATGTATGAAACATTTTGATGTTTCCTCGTGTGAAGATTTTATTGTGCTTTGAATTTGTGAAAAATGAGGGATGTGCACAAGGATGTTGTAGTTGTAATGTGTCTTTAACTCTTTTGGAGTTAGTATACGTGCAATTTCATATTAGTAGATTGTGAAAACCTAAAAGTTCATTCGCACTAAGGCACAAGACTAGTGGTTATTAGGTTCACATAATGAATGCTTGAGAGTACATATGCATTTGCATTATTTTGAAAGTATATGTTAGTATTAATATTTTAATGCTTTGAAAATCATGTTTCTATATTTGATAGTTTGAGACATTCTTCTGCACAATGGATTTATCTGTAGTTTCACACATATGCATTTGTCTTATGTTGAAAGCGTTTGGTCAAAAATGCGTATGCAAATTAGAGTTTCATTTACTATTAATCCGGGTAAGTAAGCTTCAAGGATCATCCAATATATATGGACTTAGAGACAAACTAAACTAAGCTAGGTGAAGAAATGCCAAATCTCCCTTATAGGAGGTCTTTCATTGGGATCTCCAACACCTATTTAGTCATTTAACAAAATGAAATCTAAAGACATTGTGACAAGTGTAAGAAATATTAAAGCTCCCTTACAAGAGACTATCCATTAATATTTCTAACATCTTAATCAATTAACTAAGAAATGAAGGCATTTAAACATAATTCAAATTGATTATAGGAAATATTAAAGCTCTCTTACAAGAGACTATTCATTTATATTTACAACATCAAGATATTTAAACTAATGAAATTAAAAACATAAATGAAAGAAATCTTACTATACCAAAACAAGTATGCAAGTGAGGCAATGGGGGTCCTCCATAGCTCCACAAGCATGCTTAGAAGTCAAATGTAGAAGAAAATCCAATCCACTTTATTTATCGTCAATTGCAAATTGCAATTACAAGCTCCAAGTTCTACATTCTAAGAGGTCCTAAACTCTACATCACAATGATTCTAAAATCTAAAATTACAAATGAAGAACTAAGTTTCTAAATTCTAAAAATTAAGATTACAAAAATAAAGATTACAAATGGAGATAACACTCCTATTTATACAAAATCTAAGATAACAATCTCATAAATGTAAATTCACTATTCCCTCCTTTTACCCACATATTTCTCAACCAATGGTGACACATAAAACCCTATCCTTCATGATCTCCTCCATGAGGTCCATGATCTTCTCCATGAGGTCCATGATCTCCTCAAATTCGAATTTGAACATAGAGTGCCACATAAAGATGCCTTGGAAGCTTCCTTTGTACCTACATGTCAACAAACTCATTCTAATTGTTAGGTATAAGTATATGGAGATTATTTTCTAAAGCTTAACCATAAATTCTCTTAAAAATACTAAGAATTAATAATGTTTTCGAAAACAAAAATATAACCCATATAATGATGAAAGTGAAGTAGATGTGGTGACACAGTGATGGAATAGAGGTGAGAAAATGTGTGAATGGAGTGAAAGTGGATGTATTTTAAGGATAATTCCTAGGCCCAACAGAAAGTATACATTAATATTAATATTTTAGTTCTTTGAAAATCATGTTTCTAGATTTGATGTTTTAACGCTTCTGTGGTTTTCTTGTTCCATCTATGTGTGGGTACATTGATTGAATACATGGGCATATGCATACTTGGTGAGTTGAATGCTAAGAGAACTAGTATTTACCTACAACAGTGTTTTTTATTAATCAGGGAAAAACATTAAAATGATAAAAAATATGGATGGTGACTTTATCTTTGTAATGCATTTCGGATGCAAAATTGTAGTAGGTGGTGATTTTTAGGGAAATGAGTCTCACTCTGTTCCAATTCTTACATTTGTGTAATAATAATAATAAATACTAATGACAGAATAAACATTGGAATGATAGAAATATCTAGATGTCAACTTTATCTTAGATATAGATATTTTGTGACATATGTCAAACACAAAAAGGTAACAGGTGGTGATTTATAGAAAAATGAGTAAACAAGCATTTCGAAATTGTTTACAGAGAACAAAAATACGTTATTCGCTGATATCGATAGAGCAGATCGTGTAACATTTTCTCTTTTCAAATTGAATTTAAAATCTTGGAGTATTGTTTGAGCTTATGTTACATTACATAAAATATCATCACTAAGGCTGAGGTTTCATCTTCAATGGTGTCTTAATGATGTTTCTGTTAAATCATGGATGATAAAAATAGTGCAAAAATAAAAAATCTCTCCAATACTACAAGCTTTTAAACTAATTCACCTTTGCCAGTTTTACAACTAGTTCAAACTTATTTTGTATGGTAAACTTCTATTTCTTATGATATGTATAACCATGATATTAAATCAGTGACAAAGTATAGCTTTGATATGTTCAATTGCTAATTATTGAGCATGTCATATGTAACATCCATGACACAGGTAATAGTAAGAGTTATGGGAGAATGGGTGTGCAAAGCAAGGAATATTTTTTGTATGTGCATTATCGAATTTCATAGCAAGAGTATGTTATTAGAGGTCAATGTTTGGAGACTGGTAACATTAGGTTTTTGAAAAAATCTGTAAACTTAATTTTGATAGTAGCTTTTCCTTGTGAAAAAATTATAATGAAGGTACTTATGTGGGGCTTGGATACATTGTAAATGATGGCTAATTAATTGGGCTAATGTATGCAGATGTACAGAGTTAGTTTCTATTTGCTGACTTATGCAATTTACTCGAAGTCAATGGTTTTCTATTTTGGATGAATTCCAATGTTAAATGGAACTTTTTGTTACTATAGTGGCAATTTCAAATGTTCGCCGATTCGTTTATCTAAAAATTACTATGTGTTACTATTTTTTATTTTGAAACATGTCAAGGAATATTTTTATCGAAGATAAAGATGACATCAATTTTTTTTATCATTCTGATGTTTATTCTCTTATTAATATAAAACATCGTTGCATATAAATATTAGTGCTTTCAGCATCCAATTTACCGAATATGTATGTGTGCACATCTTTATTCAATATACCAATGCGCACAAGATATCAATGTTTCTTTTCTTTGTTCCACACATATGTTCTACGACACAATACTTGTTGGCATCCATTAAAAAAACACTTAATCTAACATTGCATAATAGTAATGAGTATTTAATCCACAAAATATTCGTTATTTCTAATTTACAAATTCCTTTTTGCAATTGTGCCTATTACATTACAAATAAAAGTTTCTATTTATAGTAATCAAATTATTTTTGCATTCAAAAAATCAAATAGTTTAGAATTAAATCCATTTCTATTGATTAATGTTCCTATGCATTGAAACCACGTGTCAAGTTTTTGCAAGAAATAGATGTGTCAATTTATTCGTAAATCAAATTTGGTTTCGTTTAACATGGTAGTGTGGACTAGTTGTCAAGTAAATTAATCATAGAAGGTTGTTGAAGACATGTTGACATAATATTTATTTACGAATCTCGTTGCACACTTTACTATTCATAACAATTATTGATAGTTTTATGAGACTTGGAATTTGAACAGAAAAATAATGGAATTTTTTGTAAAACATGACAATTGTTTTTTGTAAATCTAGGTTACAACTAAAAACTTTCATGATATTAGGTTTCGAAGGGCTTTTTGAAGGATTCAAACACTCATTCTGTCGGGATTTTATTGAGAAAACAAAAAATGTTAGCTTATGGTGATTTTGGTTGTGCGAGAAAATTTGCTAATGGGGTTTTTGGTGATGTTGAATGCATTTCCACTATCAAAAAATGTGTCGGAAAATTTTCCACCTCGGTAGACAATGTATATCATTGTATATTGTAAGTTTCTATTTCAGTACGTATATAAATAATCGTGAAGTAGGAGAAAAGTGAAAAATAAATGGACAACATGATTTTGGAATTTCATTATTCTTTCCTATTACTTTCCGTAAAAGTTGGAATTGGTATATTTAATTGATATTTATTTGGAGTTTCACGTGTAATAATTTTCAGATGAGTAATAGTGACAACTAGTGTTTGTGAAGAAAACAGAGAATTGTAAAATGAAACGAGATTCAAATATATTCATTGAGATAGTATTTTTTGTTGCAAAGCGAAAATGGGTAGCAGGCAAAGAAAAGAGGATATTTGTAGTGATACGATTAAATCACTTACTCAAATCAATGATAGGGTTGACTGGTTGACAAAGTATGAGAAATATGTGAATCTGTCAATGAAAGAGAAAAAAAGCAATAAGATTTGGAGCACTAGATTAATGAAAGTTGGGTGTGTTCCAGAGGTCTTTGATTTTAGAGAAATTTTTTCTCCCTGTGAAAATAATTTGGATTTACGGATGATGATAGTTAAGCTAAGAGAAACAAAGGTTCATCTGAATCCCAATGCATTTAGATGGTTACTCAAGTTACCAAAAATGAGAAAGCATTTAGAATTATCCATTACGAATAGTTTCCTGAAGCTAGAAGGAGGCGGGATTGACAATGTGCGAAAATTCATTTCTCCAACTTCTATGGTTCCTTTGGATCTTTCTCTTGTAGATATTTATTTGTATAGGAAATTGTTTATGGAATTATGTTGGCTATTTGACTGCATAGTAGGGTAACACAATACAAGAAATGTTCCAAAATGCATTTTTTATGTGCTTTATGAGACATACAAAAATAATTGTATTTTCAATTGAGTTGTTGTCATTTCCAATGAATTAGTTGTTCAGTTACATAAATTATCCAATAACAATAGATTCTTTATGATGGAATATCTAATAACAACTCTCGTGTCAAGGAATGTGCTTGACGATTTACCTATAATCCTAAATTCAATATTTGCGAGGAACCAATGTATTTCTGGTATCCTATATTGTGGAAGCACGAATCTTCTTTAAATTTTTGTTTGATTCAATATGTGTTTGTAAGGCAAGTGTATTGCATTATATCTAGATGAGAGACTCCTTGAATCTCTACAAAAGCTAAGGTTTTCCTATCTGGAAAAGGGGAACATTAGGAAAGAGAAAGAAATATGGTCATATGAACTTATGGTTTTGAAGATATGTATTTCACTGATGAAATTTGCAGGAAATATCGTTGTTGACTACTTACTTTTGAACATAAAATGAAAAAACAATTTATTTCTTTTCTATTTACTATTGGGAAGGTCATTGTGAAGAATACTACTCACGCTAATGTTCTTTCAAAGTCTTTAGATGTTTTTAAATTAGGTCAAGTTGGAGCTATTGTAGACTTTGATAAACAAATAATTTTCATGGACCACCTAGAGGCTTTGAGGTACAAGAACGTGTTTCCAAGAACTAGAGAGTAGACTAAGGAAAGTCATAGTATACCAACAAAAGATCAGACAACACTAGTAGACGTTCAAGAGATTGCTGAAAAAGAGATCATTGACACAAGAGGAAGATATAAGCAAAGAGTCACAAGTCCTACGTGAAGATATCAATCTTGCACACACAATATTAGTATGACTCCATATAGCACACAAAGAGGGATAAGAAGTATTGGAAGTGAAAAACTTGTTGATGATAGACTAATAGGTGACAGGGATGACAAAGAGCCTCCTCGTAGATTAACTCTAGAAAGAGTGCACATGACTGAATTAGCTAGATCCTGGAGTCCACCTGAAACAAGCAGTAGTGAAGAGGTCATGAACATAGAAATTGATACCATTGTACTACCTGATTAGGACACTAATTGTTTGCAAGAAAAATAGAAAGTAATAGAGGAAATTGCAAAAGAGGACATTACTTTTGATGACCATTCTGTGACATTGCATGGAGAAAATTATGATAGGGGTGGTAAGAAATTCAAGATTGAAAGGGTACAACTTTCTAACAAAAATTTTGTTGATTGAGGAGAAATGAATGTTGATATATCTGGGGTTGTGATGTTAGGGATGTTGAAATTGCATCAAGCTAGTTGTGAGGTAGTTGTGGATTCTATTAGTCAAATACAAGTAGAAAATCTGAATCTAAAGGAAAAAATAAAAGAGATAGAAGATAATATTAGTTCCTAGAAACCTGTCAATATTCTTAATGCATTGAAATCAAATATCGTTAGTAATATATAGAGATGTTGCAAGCTATTGAATATGCATGGAAATTTCTTTTCAATATGCAACATTAAAAGTAAAGAACTAAGTCTTTTTTCGAGTTGGTCAAAAGTGAGCTTGAGGGAGACAAGGAATTTGTAGACAATGAACTATTGACTATTAGTTGGAAGCTCAATTTGCTATTTGAATTAGAAAAAGATAAATAAGGGTTGCGAGATGTTGATCGTATTAGGCAGATCAAAGCTCCATGGTCTGAGAAAATCAAAACATTGGAGGACATTATTTCTGAGTGTGGAGACATAGAAAATTGAAGAGCAGGTTCGTATCTCAAGGCAGTAGAGATTGTTTGGGATTTAAAAGGTTCATTTATTACATATGAGTCTAGATTAATTGCGAAAGATAAGCTGATGGATGATTTGGAGGATGTCAAACAATCACATGCAATATATTTCAATGATATAGTTGATTTGACTACAGAGGAAATTAGTAGATGGCTAATTACTTTTGTTGGTCTTAATGAAGAGTTATATGCCTTGGCTTTGCAATTGCAACAAGAAACCATATAAATTGAGGAGGATATATTCAATGAATGTGTTAAACAAGAAATTACTATCAGTACGATGAAATAATTCATTGAAGCTAAAGTGAAGGAATTTAATCCTCATTTTGAGAGATAGATGAGAGATAAAGAATGTCGAGTTGTGCTTTTGCATATTGTAAGTGTTTTAATACATTGGAACATTCATTTTTAATTTCAAAGGATTTACCTATTGAAATTTCTTGGGTACTTTATGATTGAATAATCTAGTTCTTAAATGGAGTTCCTTGTTGTTTATTGTAGATGACTTTTAGAGATTACGATTGATGAGATCTGAATCACAATCCCCATTGGGACAAATGCATTTTTCTTCTAACTTAAGTATTAACATTTTCATAAATCCTTTATGCAACAAAGGCCACTTTCTAGACCATGGCTCTATAATCATAGCTCGTTTGAATTTTGAGTGCTATCTTTTCGATTTCTCAATATGTTTACCAATTATATAAATAGCTATGAGATAAAATTTGAAATGGGATGTTGTATAGACGTGATTTGCGAAAATCCACTAATTGAATATGTGTTTTCTAGTATTTTCTTTGAGCCTTTATATATTAACTAATGTTCTATAATGAATGATAATTAAAATGGATTTTTGTTTACTCTATCCTAATACTAAAGTTGTTTTCTAGTTATATAAATAATTCTTAGATAATGTTTTACATTTGAAGTTGTATTACTCTGTATTCTTTAGTGTTCCTTAATATCATTGACTTAGCATAAGTTCATGAGACTATTATTTTGGCCTTTTATATTCTATTTAATAGTGTGAAATTGATGAGAATGAAAATGAACATTTAGCGGGTGTTCTAGTTCATAGATATCTATTGCATTTGTTATGTTTTTTTAATGATAGCTATAATGATTAGGATTCAAATTTGAATACAATTATTGTTGTTGTAACTATGTTCATTTCTATTCAATCCTTATGAAGCACAAAGACTCATTACTCTATTCTAGTTCTGTTTACAATGGAAGTGAACACTTGGCAAAAATTTTAGCTATCAGATATCTATTGCATTTGTTGTGATTGGCATTTGAACTTGAATACAATTATAGTTGTTGTAACTATGTTGATCACTGTTGAAGGTTGTTAATTATTGTTGGTTATTCTGTCTCGGTTGTCTTTATTTATGAATGCATGTACAAAATCGAGAACTGCACACATCAGTGTTTCATTGTACATGGCCTAAAATATAAGTTTTCATTGTGCTTAAATATTTAAAAAAAAACCGGGTCTTTTGATGGAAAGCAATGTGTGAAGCTTTGCTTGTGGAGAGCTTTCCAGATAGTGAAAGCTTCGCACAAGAAAAGCTCTGCATAATCCTAGTAAATATTTTAAAAGTTTTTATCTTCAAATGGGCTTGTGAGCTAAGTAAGAGATGACTACTTTTATAAATATATTTTCAGTGAGAAACGTTGGTTATTATGTATCAATTTCCTTTATTTATGAATGCATGTACAAAAGTGAGAATTTCACATACCAGTGTTTCATTGTATGCAATTTTCATTGTGCAAGGCTTAAAATGTAAGTTTCCATTGTGCTTAAAGTGTTTAACTAGTGTGTGGAGATTTGCAAGTAAAGTAGTGTATGAATCTTTCCTTATAGTGAAAGCTCCACAAAAGAAAAGCTTCGCGCAAGTATAGAAAATGTTTTTAAAGTTTATTTCTTAGCATGGGCTGGGGAGCTAAGTAAGAAACAATTATTATTTTCAAAATTTTCCACACCGATAATGGAGTTATTGAATATAGTTTTAACATTTTATTAAATTCATGAAATTAGTCATATTTTACCATTAAACGTGTTGCGATTTTTAGTGCCATGAATAGGCATGGTAATACAATGTAAAAAGTGTTGAACCAAAACATTTAACAACTTCAATATAAAAAAAAAAACAATAATCCATAAACCTCATCACTTCTCTCATTATCTATTCACTTGGATCTTTGTCATCTTGTAAATAAACCTTAAAAATATTTACTAGACTTTTGTGGCGCTTTGGAACCAATGCTAATGCAATTCGGTAATTTTAATCAATGCGAGATGGTCACGCTGCAAATGGAGTGTGGTTTCCTTACTTTTGTACACGACATAATGACATGAACAGTTTAGAATCCTTTTCACTAATTGATGAATCGACACTCAATCAAGAATGTAAATGTTATTACCTATAAAATTACATTGCTATAGTAGTGGATATGAATATTGACAACCTAGATGCTAATTGTCTTTATTAAAAAAGATTCATATTTAATTGTCTCGTACATGGAGTAAATGGTTTCCAAATTTCGAGATTTGTTTTTAAACTATTTCCACCATTTCTCAGAAACTTTGACTTTTTTATTTTTGAATTTTTATTTATTCAAAGTATTCTATCAAACAAATTTCACACATAGAATAACAACATATAGCGGAAATAGGAAAAGAAGAAAATTCAGTACTATCAACAATTACCTCGATATCAAAAATACTCAAGCTTTCCAACTATAATCTAGTTTTCCAAAAATCTGTGTTGGGTTTTCTAAATATCATGTTGGAAATCCTATTATTTGCTAGGAAAAATTGTAACACATTTGGGCAATGCGAACTAATTCTACTATTTCTTGTAAATGTCGACTTTTCTATTTTGAATTGCTATTTATTGAGAGTGTCCTGTAAAAGAGATTTCACAAGCATAATATTAATAGGTGGTGTTTATCTAGTGTATCAATAAATCTATACCTAAAGTGCAGTGAAAACATTGTTGATTGATTTTGGTTGTGCTATTCATATAATCATTCGTCAGATGTTCATAATGCAATATTTTTAACATACATGTTATGAATGAAAGTTAAATTACTTTTCAGAGGAGTTGGTTACAAATAGAATCTTGGTGTGGGTTGTACAATATTGTTCTGGGAGTTGCATGCTATGATGGATTATCTCTGCAAGCTCATTTGGAGCCAAAGTGAAAAACATGTATCATTATTGTCAGGTAAACAATGTGTTGTTTGTTCTATATGCGAGTGGTTAGAATGTTCATACAATATACGGTATGTAGTCCTATAGCAATGATGTGAGAAGTTCAAAAACTACATAATGTGATAATAATAAACACATTTACATAAAAATGCATTATTGTCATATAGTTCTTACCTTTGAATTACTTATAAGCTATGGAGTTATAACGTGTTATTTTTATTATTTATGTATATTTGATCTAGCTCATATTCTCATAGCAGCAGAAATGAACACAAGCATAACATATAACGTTAAGGCTAATGGCAACTTTCCTGAGAGGTATATTCTTGTTCTATTTATTGTACTTTGATTATTTTGCATTACAAAATCCACTGTGCATTTTTTCTTTGCCATATTTTTAATGTACTATAACTAAATCGAAACCTTTTCAATTTGCAAGAAACATATGACACCTAGAGATTCAAATCTAGGACCAAAATTATAGGAAAAGGTACTTTGAACATTTCTATAAAACATTTGCATTAACTAAAACTAAAATCTATTTAGAATTTATGTACACTAGTAATGAATTTGTGCTATCTTATTATGTTTTCATTAGACATTTCTTACTCAGTTTGAAATATAATGTCCTTTTAAGAAGTGAGTTTAGTGTATTATTTGTGAGCAAGAAAAATAGATCAGATTCAAATGATGCCATAGTAGAGATGGATGAGATTGTAGAGATAGAAATAAGTAGTACTAAAAAAACAAATATTGCAACAGAAAAACAAAAGCAATAGAAAACAACAAAGAAATAAAGGAAAATAGGTACTTCTGTGCACATTTAATTAACTGTGTATCGTATTTTCTCTTTTTTTCGTCTTTTTTTTGTTGAATTTATTTCAATTCAATGTTCATGACTAGGAAAAAATAAATTGAGGCTAAACCATTGTTGATCGAAGATATCAATAACAATATAACTAGGATATTTTTTATGCCATTGCACATATCAAGCATTTTTTGACAAAGCAAACAAGACAAAATAAGGACTCTATGTAGAATTAACAAATAAGAAAGTGGAAATAACAATAACATTTCTTGTACCAACACAGTTAATCAAACAACATGAGTCAAAACTTATTGTGAATGCTCGTGTTTCTATCACAGATTTTGAAATAATTCCAAAGCATAAATACGAACTGGTGATTGTGAAAAAACTATTTGCCTAAATAGTTTAAGTAGTGTAGAAAACATTTTTCATGTTTGTGCAGACTACCGATTCCCTCTAAATATGATGATTGCAAATATGTTATGCAATGGTGATGTAGTTCCAGTGGGCACAATCATTGTTATTGCAAATTCGGTAATGCACACGACAATGTAATATGTATTGGAAATCAAAGATGACAATGCAAAATAGGACAAGGAAACAATAAGCTTTCATTTATTTGAATGTTTTATTGTTATGAAGTTATTGTCAATATTTGTTTTCACCAAGAAAAACCAATTTTCATTGATGTAAAAAATTAAGTTACATATGTGTAGTTATGTATACCCCAATGTTCATGAAAAGTTATTCTTCATCTATTATATGGTTTTCATGTATTGTTTTACCAACGTTTCATAGATAACAAGTTCAAGTACATGATAAAATTGTTTCAACATTTGTTTTGATTCAAAGAGAATTGCAACAAAATGTTTTTCCACTAATCTTGCTAAAAAAATATAGTTAGAAAACAAGAAAGAGTTTTCTGAACTTCACAATCAATGTTCATATGTCCATTAAAAATAGGAAAGAAAGCTAAAAGAATAAGAAGCCTTGTTTCCTTGCCAAGCAGAATATAAATGGTAAACTATATTATATTGTTTATATAGACATAGATATAGAACAAGAAATTAAAAGACAATTAATTGACGCTATGTGATTTATTTCACCAGTTTCAATCCCACTTCTTCACCCCTGTGAGCATCACCCGATGCAATGAGTGCTAAGTGAACTATTCAAATCATGAGAAATTAGTCACTTACGACTACCTCTCATGGAAATGGTCATACGTGAATGACTTACTTAACGCGGTTGAATCCCAAAAATGATATCTAATATAATGCACTGCGTAAACCCCCTATACTTAAATTCAAAAAGAGTGAAGGGATCTCTACTTGAATGGTTCATGAGGCACAATACTTGCTAAGGTTTTGCAAATGGGGTAGCAAGCTAAGTTGGCTTATTTGTGGGGAAAATTCCACAGTTAAGCGCGCTTGAGCCAGAGGAGATCTGGGATGGGTGACCTTTCGGGAAGTCCTGGTTACCGGGTGCAAGCCCCGGAAGTGATGATTGATGCTATGTGATTTATTTCACCAGTTTCAATCCCACTTCTTCACCCCTGTGAGCATCACCCGATGCAATGAGTGCTAAGTGAACTATTCAAATCATGAGAAATTAGTCACTTACGACTACCTCTCATGGAAATGGTCATACGTGAATGACTTACTTAACGCAGTTGAATCCCAAAAATGATATCTAATATAATGCACTGCGTAAACCCCCTATACTTAAAGACAATTAATTTCATGTTACTAAGCCTTTGTTTTCTATATCAATTTTATAGTACTTCCAAGGATACTTGACAATGATTAGTGCATATACGAATCCAATCAAGAATGTGTGTGAAATGCAGTACTCCAATTACAAGTGCTAGAAATATGAATAAAATTATGCTTTATTTCATCGCTTGCAAGCAGGACTCTCAATTCCTTTATTTTCATTAGTTAAAATGCATCATACATGAAAATGAAAGGACCAAAACATAATGTATTTTGAGGGGTGTGGAACTGGAAGGAGTATTACTTGCACTATGACAAATTACCTACTAGCAATATTGTGCAGAAAAAATAGACGTTATTGAAACCTTATACAATTTCGAGAAGCATGGCACATTTACAATAAACCATCAAAACATAGTTATACATATAAAATGATGGTTTTATTTTTTTCATTGTCAAGCAATATGGTAACAACATAGTTCTCGTTGCTTGCATTTCCAAGAATCCTAACATTGCCTTAAAGTTTATGGTTCAAGAATTGCATCTTTGTCAAAAAAACTATTTCGTTTTATTGGATAATTGGGATCTGATTGCACATTATTAATCAATATACTATACTTATGAGAACAATATTAACAATGTAATTATTAGAGGAAACAAGGTGATTGCTTCTACTAATGCAAATGCTACTATGACATTGTAAAAGGATGTACCAATGAACTATTTTGTTTCGGCTCTATGTTTTGTACTATGTTATGTTGTATTTCCTTTCTTGCAGTTTCATTTCTTACATTGTTTTCTTGATTTATTAAATTTGCAAGTTCTATAACTAGTTAAACAATATGTCAAGTTGGTTACGTGACGACTTCCAGCTTGGTTAATCATTTTTTGGTGACATTGTTATTAATTAATGGACTTTACAATCACAATTTTCTTTGTTTACATCTTCAATGAATCCAATATTCTTTCTATTAAAACTATGTTCTAAATTGAATAAGCAAGATTACAATATAACTTCTAAAACATGTTGCATTTATGCATACGTATGTAAGCCAGAATAGTGTGATGTTTTTTTTTCCTTTAACTTTGTCACGAATATTACAATACATAACCTTCATTAGAGAATTTTTGAGGTCTAAAATGGGCCTATTAAGTAACATTATAAAATAATAGTGGAAATAATAAAATAAGAATAGATTACCTCATCATTTTTTGGAGAGAAAAATTAAAAAAGTACTTTTGCAACTTATCTCCCTACGATTTTACTCAAATTTTGAGTAGAAGCACTCGTTGGATGTGAAATTTAATTTTGCATTGAAGGAGGACTCATGTATGAAACATGGGTTCTCCTTGGATGTAAAAATAAATTTTGCATCCAATGAGTGCTCCCATTAAAAATTAGAGTAAAATTGTAGGGAGATAAGTTGAAAATACGAGTTGAAAAAATAGTTTATTTTTTTATTTTTTTAATCTTTTTACCTTTTTACTCCAAAAATGGTGAATCATCCGCCATGGTTGACATCATCATATTGAATCCTATTGGTCCTTATAAAGTGGATTTTCGTTGTACATTTTTGTTTTGAGGCCCATTTTTAACCTCAAAATTTTTCTAATGCTTTAGCATATACTAAATTTCAAAATTGGTTTAACAAATGACAAAAAATGGTTAAGATTTATTTACTAATTTACCATTTCTTCTGGAAAGTAGCACTTCTAGTGATTATGCTTCCAGAATTGAGAGTTGATTGCTCTATTCATGTTTTGCAAGAGCTCTTCTAACAACATTTTTACGAAATCTAGTCCATCTTATAATTGACTAAGTATTTGTTGAAGTTCCAATATTTTATTCGCCAGCATTAAAATATCTTGAATAAGCATTAAGATATCTTGGTTGAGCATTAAGATATCCTGGATCTCTGCATGTACCTCTTCCTCTATGCTAATGCCATTGTTTATTTTGGGTATTTGTTTGTTGTTAGTAAAAAATTCAAAAAATGACAGACAAATTGTAAAGCCAAACCTTAAAACACTTAGCAGTGTCAAAACAATAAAGAAAGTTAGTTTCCTATAACTTAATAATGAGTCTATTATACAAAATCTATGACTGCGGACATAAGTATCTTCCCTAGACTTGATGGCCTAGTCTAGAACAACAGAAATTGCAAGCTTCATTCCTCTCTTGGATTGTATGTTTCAATCCTACCTCTAATTGCTATAATTAGAACCTGAAAAATTAGACAACACCAGTCAATAATCTACGACATCTATGCAGTATCATCCAATCACTTTATTCATTGGATCAACATGGCATGGAATTATATGAAACCATAACATCACATATAGGAAAATAATGAACTCTTTGTATTAGTAGAAAGGGAGAGAGTTACAACCAAATATAGAGTTGATCTTGTAGAACATCTCCTCCAGGTTAACTTGTCCTTCCTTGTCACAAAGTGTACCTCTATGTCACCCTAATTTATGAAATAATTACTGTCACAACAACAACATGAGGGCATAATCAATCTCCAAAATCCAACCTCTAGCTTGTGGATGGTAGTAAATATATAGGAGAGGATGGTAGCTTAGGAATTCTAATCCATTTACCAATCTAGGCTTGAGATCCACTCTTGATGGGAGGATGAGCTCAAGGGATAAGCGATGAAATATCCAAGGTAGGATAGGATATAATTCGATACTTTAATCAAATTTAAATGGTTAGAACAACCTTTGGAAGCTTCTGGAAGAGGAAGATTTGAGATTCTTTTTATTTTTCTTGAATTTATAGAATCAAAGCACCCCAAACAAGGGGCAACTTACTGGTGATCAATGCAGGTTCAGAGAGGGTCAACCTACTGGTGATCAATGCAGGTCCAAGACGGTCAAACTACTGGTGAACATAGTCTACTAAGACAATAGGGTGCATTGGGCCTTAAAAGCACTGAAATGAAGTAGTTAAAGGAAATAATTCATGGACTATGGAGATTCATTCCTAAGGCTTTGTGCAAGGGTGATGACAAGGGGATTGATACATTTAACAAGACTATTGACTAGATGTGAAAAAATGGCCTATAATAGATTTCCCCCTAAAGCGCAAAGTCAGAAATAACAACAAATGACTGAAGTGCTTTACCTTGTGACAAGTCAGGATCAAGAACAATCGATAAGATCATTATTTGTTACAATACATTTTGATCATTATGTCTTTGTTGAGGGAGGAATACCCATGCTCAACATATAAGCTAACATTACATGTACAATGATCAAAAGGCACGTCCACTGATGACAAAAGATGGACCAATGAATGGATGACTGTCTATATGATCATAGCCACCATACACTATGATCTTGTATTAATCCTAAAATCATAGCCCGGATGGATGGAACTAGATCTGGGGTCTTCTATCTCATTCAAATGATTTTCAAATGTACGAGTCTAACCATGTGAATCAATGAGCTAGAGTCGAACATGGTAGACACCATCTAATTACTGGCTAATGATGTAAGCCATTAACAGATGCAAGAGAAACCACTAATGATTTTAATGGCTCTCAAGGTACTTCGATACAATCCACATGGTGTGAATGAATGAGATGAAGTTGAACACCACATAAAATATTTTAGTCAAAGGCCAATGATGTAAACATGTCGCTGAGAGTGAGGAAACTTTCCATTGATGTATGCAAGCACCAAGGTACCGAAGGGTGAGTTTCTAAGTCAACTTTCTAGATAATGAGTTGATGTCGACAGGAAGTGACTCGTCATAGGAGGGCCTTGATGTATCCCCCATCAACAACACGAAATGGGTATCGTGATTTGAGATAGAATAATGATGATACAAACCTGGATCAGGAACAACAAACATGGAATGAAGGATTACGAATATTGTAGCATATATCAACTAAATGACTTCTCTTGAACACACTGACAACACTGAATAGAGTTGGTAGAGTTGTACCAAAATAAAAAATGAAGGATTTGAAAAGTTATGATGAACCAAAAGACAAGCATATTTCCCAAACAAACAACCATGGAGATGAAGTGGAAGAGTGTTGTGTTCAAGAGAAACTTGCTACCATTAACAAGTGGAGTACCCTGTTTTCCCAATTTCCCTAACCATTGTGGTCAATACCTCATTATTTTTTAATAGGATTGACGAGGATAACATGTAGTATACCTAGGGTTGATATTATGGGGTACAGAGAGAGGTACCCAAGGGAATAATGTAATAATATGATGGGCCATAGTTAATAAATAACGTGGTTAAGCCGCATCATGTAAGGGACCACAAGTAGTTAGCAATAATGTGATAAGTCCATTGTATTAGATATATGGTATTGAGAGAACCATGGTAATCACCCATCGTATTATATGTACAAATCCTATATAGAGGCTAGATACTTCCCATTGAGAGATGTCGAACGATTATTATATTGGCAAGCACATGGCTTGTGGGGTGTTCTCCTTCCTTAAGGAGTGATTGTATGGTTTTACCCTACCTTGAGGGTTTTGATCAATAAGGAGAAGCAATTTCATGTTATATTATTGGGTCAATCTTGTTATTTCTGGGTATATTTCTATTTTTATATATTTGCAGGTCAAATCTATTACATAACATATGTTTGATCTGTAAGTTCATCCTTTGGATGAATCCCTCCGAGTATATTTAATGAACCTTGAGAAGGAGTGGTTCGATCTTGTCACAATTGATGAGTCCATCCGTGTATGATGTTTTAACAAATCCAACAAAGGTCAAAATTGACATCTTTTTCATGTTTAGAGAGTTTGAAAAAAAGGCAAAAGAGAAAACTACAAATGCAGCTACTTTTCATAGATAGTCTCTTAAGTTCGAAAAGGTAGAAAATAATACTCAGGAGAACCTCTTAGCCATGTTTGAATAAGGTATTCCTTTTTCGTAGTTAGTCTATGTTAGTCCAAAAAAGGGGTAAACTTATAATGAGTATACATCTTTTCATTTACTTTACGAATTTGAAAAGGATATTCTTTTCATATTTTGGGAGTCTAAAAAGGGCTAATATAGAACTCCTCCTGGAGGAATGAGCAGTATAAAGGGTATAAATTGGTTCTAGTCATGATGGAACTGCTCAAAACATGTAGAGGTCAAGAGGCTGGCTAATAATAGCACTCATCACAGAAGTTCCCCAGGCAAGGGTAAAACAACCAAGTGAAAGCATATGGTCAACCAAACAAATGGTGACAATGGAAAGAGAAAACCAAGTCTCATTTGGCAAAAAAAGGCTGTTAAAAAATGGCAATCACGAGAGATAGGATGGGAATGGTTTTTCTTTTACATAAGAATGAAATGGAGAAAAACTATGCCTGAAATAATTTTTCATGCCCCCAGCATAATGACACAATTCTAGGAACATGTCCCCCAAGCTTCATTTCATTCACCTAAATATACTATTGGTTACTAATAGGTGGATGCAATGAATCTTCTTTTACAAGATCAAGTGAAAGACTCAACTGGGAATTTATGAGATCTAATCAAAGACTCAAATTGGAAGGGGATATGTTTCATTTTTTAATGAGCATGATATACGAAAAGAACTATGCTCATGGGACCTTATTTCATTTCTTAATGAGCTTGAAAAAAGAAAAGGAACTATTCTTCAGGAACCTTTCTTCATTTTTTAAGGAGCTTGACACAAGACAAGGAACTGTGCTCCAAGAACCTTGTTTTATTTTTTAATGAGCTTGACACAAGACAAGGAAATCCACTCATGGGAACCTTGTTTCATTTTTTAACAAGCTAGAAACAAGACAAGGAACTTTTCTGAGCCTTCTCCCTCTCATATTCCTCTTTGCTTAACTGTCTCTGTATCCCATTTGCCTCGGAATCTCCTTCCTTATGTCCTTGGTTGTGGTTTCTTTCAGAACCTATGTTATGGCTGTCACTAGTCAGCATCCTCTCCATCTCTATGAGTTCCTCACTCACTTCACTATGAGTTGCACTAAAGCCTCTTCCACAGTAAGTCCTCCTTGTTGCTACTTACCTCACCAAGCTCTCCTCACTCAGTCTTTTGGCAAGCAATTGGTTCTCTATCTCTGGAACCTCCTTTGAGCAATCCTCTTTGCTCTTTCTAGGCTTCAAGTCATCTACATCTTCTAAGAACACAATTTTCCTCTTTACCCAATGTTTGTTGGAATTCCTCAAGGTTCTGCCACATTTCTACTTCCACTTAGAAACTCTTACCATCTTCCTTTATCTTTTAGCAATTCTACCCACATCCTTTGTGGAATTTCCTTCAAGATCTCTGTCTGATCTTGTCCTCCCATTCACCTGCACCTTTGAATGGACTGTCCTTTCCACTAGCCTTCAACTGTATCTTCAAACTCTGTTACTCCAAAAACTTACAAAAATCCCTCTTACAGTTTAACTACTGTAATCCTGCTATAAAATTTCACTCATTCAATATCTACTAATCATTAGACAAATTTGCATACCTTCACCTACCTTTAGGATCTCACCATTTCTACAAATCCGTTTCAGCAGATCTTTATGCTTCCACTGTGCACATTCTCAATATTCAGTGACTATCAATCAAATTTAGAATCTAATTCTTTCTTCCAATCCTCCGAATTTATCTTGGTAAAGCTCAACTATCAACAACAATTTCTCCTTTTCTGAGTTTTCTTCCACTCAGAAATCCTTAACAATTCCTTCCATTACTACTTATTAAGGCTTTATCTCCTTTTGCTGAGATACTTCATTAGCTATAACCATCAATCTATTTCTTTGTCAGCAAACTCAAATCAAAATTAAATAAAACAATACCTGCATGATTTCTCCATCCACTCTTCACATCCGCGTGAACCTCCATTCTTCAAAACATCGCTGTGGATTCTTCTTGTCTCTGCAATCTCTGCTTAATTCTGCCTTACTTGCCTCTAAGAACTTAATTGTTCTTCTCCATTCTCCCGGCTGTACTCTGGTTGCTTTGCTATCAGATTAGAATCTGATCTCCCTTGCTTGCATACAGATCTTTCCAACTATCTATGTTCTGAACTCTTTCAAAGAAACTCACATACAAAATTTCTTTGTTCTTCCTTATACCAATTGGTTCATTTATAATTCAGCTCTGATACTAAAATGATGCAAGGTTACCCCTACACATACCCACAGTATGCATATAAATTCATCCACTCAATAGTCCCAGGTATTTAACTCCCTAAGGAGTCCAATCTTTAAACATCAATGGTTAAGGCCCCTTTATCAGTTCCTTTATATCGTAACACAATCACCCCGCTTTAAACCCTCTATCGGAACTTTATACCCACATAGCCTAAACCTTAGGAAAAATCCTTCCTATCGGGGCTTTTAAACCCTCATAATCCTTATATAACCCGTATATATAAACTTTCCCTTTTATTATTTGGTTACACGTATATTTAACCCACAAAGGCTTTATCGGTGCTATTTCCCTTATAACTCATTTACAAAGGAAAATACGCACAAAACATGCCTTTCCGCCTTTCGTACGATCTCTGCACTAATATCGAGAAACGCCTTTATCGCAATCGGGGATCACAGTTACCACAGTCACACCGCATACATGCTCTATCACCCTCTGACTCTGATATGCGACCATCAGAACACTTAAATCCCACTTTTACATTAAAAGACTCGCCCACAGCACTTTTCCAAATACAAAGGAAAATCATTAAACTTCCACCCGAACCATATAAGCTAGACTTCAAACTTTATAAGCCTGCGTCTATATTTTCATCGGGTCCACCCTTCCATATCAAACTTCCTCTACGTTGTTCCTCCTCCGATTTCTGATCGCCGATGCATCCGATCAAATCTTGGCCGTCCATTATATCCCCCCGATCCAATGGCTGAGATTACTTCTGATCATTTAAACTTGCGTGCTTATTCTCCACCGTCCATTTACTCACACTAGATCTAACGGCTCACAAAGATATTGGCCCGGAAACGTGCATGAGGATTAATCGCCCGATAAGCGGTTTCATCTCTCCTCCTCACTACCACGTGTCGATCACTTAATGCAATTAGCGCTCGTCCTTCAATACCGCTTATGGTTTTGGAGGCTGCCCGAAATTTGCTTTTACTGTTTAAAAGCTACTGACGTGATATTCCTCCATCTCCTCTGCGATTGGATCCTGGCCGTTGATCTTCAAGATCCAACGATTGCTGTGTATCTTTCCTTCACTTCGTAATTGCCTCTTTACTTGGTTTTTGCACTATTTCTTAGTATTTCCTGTGGGTTCTGGCTTTCTTCAAATCTCTGGTCTCTCCATGTTTTTAACTGCGTAATCCCTCCTAAGCTTGAATTTGATCATTGTAATGGATTCAATACTCCATTATGGTCCTGATCTTTGTGTATTTCTCTATGTGTTTGCCTCGACCGCGCCTGCATACATATATCTATATAACTCTCCGATTTACTTTAATTTATCAGTCAAATCTCGACACATAGTTATATGGCTTGGAATTTAAACCTCTGTATTGATAACCAAATAATTACACAATTTCTCTAACTTTGGCCTGATTCTTCTTTACAGTGGTCTCTGATTTACAAGTTGCCCATAAGCTTACAATCACAACCTATCTAGCCTATCCAACCTCTCTATTTCTAACCTATCTCACCTCTCTAACCCCTGTTCATGCCATTTAGGCTTACATTTATACAAAGGGATTCTAAAACCAATTTCTGGTTTAGATCCAAGAACTCCTCAACCAAATCCTAAAATATCTTTCTCATCCCTAAGGATTCTCTCAAATCCACAAAATCATGAACTGATTCCCAATTTGAGGTTTACAATCAATTCTCAATCCTCTCATCACTCAAATATCCTAAATCTCTCATGTTCTCCTATATTCGAGAACATTTACAATAAAGCCTCACAATATTCAATTAATTCCTATTCTCATTAAAATCGCTCAAAACGTTAAATAATTACATTAATTCAATGCTTAGGAAACCAACTTCCTTGAAACACAAGACCCCCTATATCTACTAGAATACAATGATAATATTGAGCTGGATGCTCCTGCATCACTTAAGCTAAAATGCTAACATTCCAAAACTATTATAAGTTTTCTTGCACAATAAAAGCTTTGATTACATTGACAAAAACCATCCCACCCTAAACATCACTAGAAAGTTATGGCTAAATAACACCATCCATTTCCATGTTTCACTTTCATATAGGCACAACATAATACAAATGAGTCTCAAATTATTTAGTCGAGAAATAGCCTTAGAAATAGATTGAATCTACCATCGAATAAATGAAATCATGTCTATTCACAAAACTATCATTTGGCCTCCAACCTAGTGTCTAATACATAGACTATAATTCCTCCACATATTGTCCGTTTATGACTAGCCTTTCTGACTACTGATATTTAGATACAAAATACATATAACTTTTAAAAGCACTATGTATTCTTTAATCCACTGAATATAAATCGAAGGAAGTATATTATTTAATATCAATAGATATGATTTTATTGTTATGTTTCAAACCAATAATCATTAATCAATGTTGTTACACTAAAAAATGTCACCATGACTATTTGCAGTTAGTATGGCTCCATCCACTGTCATACTATCCTCCTTGGCAAATCTCATGCCTCTGCTTTCCATGTCAAACTCAAAGAAAGAGAGAAAAGTCATTTAAAGTCAATTATCTCTGGGTACGCAGTTTCTCTCAGCCTTACCTGCGTGTACGCAACCCAAGTTCACAATACCTGCGTACTTGTACGCTCTGTATGTAAAGGGGTGGGTGCGTACCCCTGTAAAGGTCAAAAGGCGCGAGTTTCATCTTTAAAAAGTTACTTGTGGTCATTTCTAGAGCATTCTAGAAGCTTGTTTGACGTGTATGAAGCGCCTCCAGATGGTTCATGTATCCCTATAGAAGAGGAACTTATCCCATCAAGAGGGGAGCTAACCCACCCAAAGAGGGGCTTATCCCATTGATGGTGGACCTGATTAACTTCCTCTAAAGCACTATAAATACAGGCATTGGGCCAGAAGGAGGAGAGGTTGAAAGCTGAACATTCCTAAGGGCAGATGCTGCTGAGATTAGGACTTCCTTGTAGAAGCTTGTGAGGAGAGATTGTCATCCTTTCTTGCTTCATTTGGAAGTGGGTGAGCTGGTCAAAGTAAAGGAAAACTCTTGCTGGACCTTTGGAGGAACTTGCACAACACCAAGGCTCAGGTTGTAATAGTTTCTTTTGTTTCCTATTAATACAAATAAGTCCATTCTTCTGAACAATTTGTTATTTATGAGTTGTTTCATATACTCCTTGGTCTGTATGTTAAATATGTTTTATTTTATGAGATATTCAGGTGCTATTTAATCGTTTGACTGTTAGTGAATGCAGGTTTCGAAGAGAAGGAGGAGCTCATCCAGATCGACGAGGCTAGACTACTACAACAGCGTTGGACTACAGGTAGGATCTAAACACTTGATTTCTCATATGGTAAATGCATATTTAGAGAAGGATTGTTCTTAATTGTCTTGTTTGTCACTAGAAAGCCTTAAGCTTCTAGGGAGGTTGGTTGTGTCCGCACTATCGACTCTTTCTGTGTGACAAAATGGCGACTCCGCTGGGGATTCCATTGATGTGAATGTTTTTTCCTTTGTATGAACTTTTGATCTGAGAAAAGTCGTTTGTTTTCTGGTTTTTGGCTGTCTGACTGAAACCACAGAGTCATCTTTTAAGCCCTTTTCTGACTCCTAAAACATGAAAAGATTGCTGAGCGTTTCTTTTACACTCGTTAAAACAGAATTAAAAGATGGTCCCCTTATAGCCCTTTTCTGACCGTAAAAACAGGAAAAGATTGCCAGATTTTTGTCGTTTCAAATTCGATACTGGAAATAAAACGACGTGTCCTTGATCGCTTTTTACTTTTCAGGTCAAAGACACTAATCATGAAAGTACTCCTTGGTCGCAAGATCAAGCGGTTCTCTCAAGTATTATTTTGTACTTTTTCGGGCTTGGGAGACACAAATTTACGAAAAAGTTCAACCTGGAGTCTTCTTAAGTTTTTTCAGACTCTCTAAAAATGAAAAACGCCGAGTTTCTCCTATACTGGACTCGTTAAAATTTCACAGTAAAGGACCTGTTCGATTACAAACAGGAACGAACCACTCCTTCTTAGGGTTCGAATCTAAACTAGGTTGGACTCATCCGAAGGATGAGCTTATAATCAAGCATATGTTATCCTCCTCAAGCTTGTAAAAAATAAAGAGGTACTTGCCAGAAATGGTGGGGGAAAAGAGAGAAAAATGATCCCATTTGTTATCCTTTGTCTCAGAAGAAGCCTTATTACCACTCTTGAACACGACACTTTTCATTCACCTGGGTTGGGAAATCCTTTGCCTCACAGTTGATCAAACCACATTGAAAGTCTTCAGCCGGGTATTAACTTTGGGTCAAATGTCACCAAGCCATCTGTTGTGTCGTTATGTGTTCAAGAGGTCTCTGCAAATAAACCATTCATCTGCAAAATACCTGTCATCCATCTCGACCATCCCTGAGTCAGTCCTTACAGCTACATTTCTTCAACTTGATCTATGATTTCGTGTTGTGGACTTGCCTGCAACGGGTCGATTTCTATCGAAATCAGCACATTATCTAGAAAGATGACTTAGAAATCGTTAGTACCTTGAAATCTGCATGCATCAATGGCAGGTTTCTCGCCTTTGAAGACAGTTTACATCATTGACTTTCGATCAAAGGATTCCATGACGTGTTCGACATCAACTCATTCATTCACATTTCATGGATTGTACTGGGTACTTTGAGAACCATTGACATCACTGGTGGTCTCTCTCACACTTGTTAACAGTTTACATCATCGACTGGTAATCAAGTGGTTTCTGCCATGTTCGACATCGACTCGTTTATTCACATGGATAGAATCGTACCAATTCGGGAAGTAGAAATGAAGACCCTGGATCTAGTTTCCACCATCCAGGCTGCGAGGATTTTTGTATTCATTATATAGTAGACTGATCATAAACAGATGGCTGTGTCCATACTGTGTCTACAAAAGTCTATAATTGTGATGTACTGCAAAATCATTCCTGTATCAGAGCAGTAGTTAGATTGTTAGTTAAAGTTTTCAATCTGAGTATGGGAATGCCTACCTCAGCGATGATATCATCTTATATATGTATTTTGTGTTGAATATTTGCAGGTTCTGACCAGGATCTCCGCAAGATACTCCTTGAAATGATAAAGTACTTCACCCTTCCTAGATCATATAAAACCCTAATCTACTACAGGCTTTGCACTTTAGGCGGCAATGTGTTACACTAAAAAATGTCACCATGACTATTTGCAGTTAGTATGGCTCCATCCACTGTCATACTATCCTCCTTGGCAAATCTCATGCCTCTGCTTTCCATGTCAAACTCAAAGAAAGAGAGAAAAGTCATTTAAAGTCAATTATCTCTGGGTACGTAGTTTCTCTCAGCCTTACCTGCGTGTACGCAACCCAAGTTCACAATACCTGCGTACTTGTACGCTCTATATGTAAAGGGGTGGGTGCGTACCCCTGTAAAGGTCAAAAGGCGCGAGTTTCATCTTTAAAAAGTTACTTGTGGTCATTTCTAGAGCATTCTAGAAGCTTGTTTGACGTGTATGAAGCGCCTCCAGATGGTTCATGTATCCCTATAGAAGAGGAACTTATCCCATCAAGAGGGGAGCTAACCCACCCAAAGAGGGGCTTATCCCATTGATGGTGGACCTGATTAACTTCCTCTAGAGCACTATAAATACAGGCATTGGGCCAAAAGGAGGAGAGGTTGAAAGCTGAAAATTCCTAAGGGTAGATGCTGCTGAGATTAGGACTTCCTTGTAGAAGCTTGTGAGGAGAGATTGTCATCCTTTCTTGCTTCATTTGGAAGTGGGTGAGCTGGTCAAAGTAAAGGAAAACTCTTGCTGGACCCTGGGAGGAACTTGCACAACACCAAGGCTCAGGTTGTAATGGTTTCTTTTGTTTCCTATTAATACAAATAAGTCCATTCTTCTCAACAATTTGTTATTTATGAGTTGTTTCATATACTCCTTGGTCTGTATGTTAAATATGTTTTATTTTATGAGATATTCAGGTGCTATTTAATCGTTTGACTGTTAGTGAATGCAGGTTTCGAAGAGAAGGAGGAGCTCATCCGGATCGACGAGGCTGGACTACTACAACAGCGTTGGACTACAGGTAGGATCTAAACACTTGATTTCTCATATGGTAAATGCATATTTAGAGAAGGATTGTTCTTAATTGTCTTGTTTGTCACTAGAAAGCCTTAAGCTTCTAGGGAGGTTGGTTGTGTCCGCACTATCGACTCTTTCCGTGTGACAAATGCATTAGAGTATATGTTATTAAGTGTTTTGGGAATAACATAAGTGCATATCAATTTTCTCAATAGATATTAATATGACTACTAATCATTAATAATTATTCAACGATAAGTGTGATTTCCAACCTTTTGCATCTTCGGAAACATTACCATCTTGATAGATTTTTTGCGTATAACACACTTTTCCTTGCTCACATGCTATAATACTAAATGCTCCCAACAGTTTGTATCAACATTACAATATTACTTAATAAAATATATTATAAACGATAATGTTATACTACACAAATAATGAGTACAACATGCGATGTTAAATTCGATAATTGAAAATTGATATTGTATATTGGCTATGAAGTGATTTTGTGGAATTTTATGTTAGCTTTGAAATTTTCTGCAATCAGTCTTCACACTAAAACAAAGCTCCACACTCATGCACATGTTTCGAGGAAAAATCTACAAAATCCTTTTGAGTGGAGTGCAGAGATCCACACAATGAAGGCTTCCTCCACACAATGGACTTCCACCACACTTTTTCACATGTGCCTAATTTCTAAAGATAATAATAAACAAAGATATTCGGGAATATGAATATATGCATTATTTATAATTAAAATATTGTGAACAATAAACATAGATTATTTAATACTAAATATTAGTAATAAAAGCATTTTATAATTGAAATATTATCAATAATATCGTATGGGTCCACCACTTTTTTCGGTGTTAGTGTGAAAAATAAATATGGATTATTTAATACTAAAATATTATCAATGAAATCCTTTAGTGTGGAGTCAATAGCTCCACACATTGTAAACTCAAAAGCTTCCTCCGCACAATGTAATTTCTCAACAATTCTACACATGTGCCTAATTTCAGAGAGATAACCATAAACAAAGCTTATGTTCAATTATACAAAAAATGATACGGTTTTGTCCAAAATTTTGTTCGCACTCCACACAACCATTGCTTAATATGCATTAGTCATACTTGTCTTGGTGTCATTACCAACAATCAGTAGGGATTATTTAATACTAAAATACTAGCAATAAAAGCCTTTAGTGTGAAGTGCAAAGATCCACACAATGAAAGATTTCTCTCCACAATGGACTTCCTCAGTACTTCCGCACATGTGCCTAATTTGGATATTTAAAAATATGAAGATATGCAATATTTACAATTAAAATATTACCAATAATATCGTGTGCATCCATCAATTCCTCGCCATTATTGTGAACAACAAATATGGAATATTTAATAATAAAATATCAACAATGAAAGACTTTAATGCAAAGTGTGGTATAAATTTTTCTTTGCATGCACTTACTATTATTATGTTTCAATTATGCAACTATGTGCAAAACAATGATTCAGGACTTCTAGAAAAATTTAGATTTGAGAGATGAAAAACTGAAATAATGCATCAAAATTAAAAAGTATTATTACATATGGCATTATTTAAAAGCATGAAAACATCAAATCTAAAAACTTGATTATCAAAGCATTAAAATATTAGTATTAACATATTCTCAAAATTAACACAAATGAATATGTATGGGATTATGTGAGGAATCCATTGTGTGGAGGAAGATTTCAAGCCTTCATTGTGCAAATCCTCACACTCCACACAATCTATTAATGAATAAATAACCACTGGTCATGTGTGGGATTATGGAGAAAGCTTCCAAATAGAAAGGTGAACACTGCGGGCACGACCACATGAAGGCGTGGCTCCCATGCACCTACAGGTGGGGTTGCATGCATGAGTCAAGGATACGTGGGCGGTTTTCACACCTTCACATTCACTTTCCTACTGCACAACTCTCCCACACATTTCTTCCACCCAATAATGTTTCTTAAACAAATGAAACCACTTAATGTCAATCACTCTACATAATGTATCACATAGTTTCATATTTATTTAATTTCATACATTTATGTGATTTAGGCTACATGTGTACATGATTTTTCCTATCTAACATGGCTCACACGCAAAGTAGTTACATGTGGTCATTATAGACAGAAATGAGAAAGCACAATGTACTTATACAAATATCGTAAAATATATACCCTTTTTAGAAAATAGATAATGTGCATAATTCTTACGCTAATGAGAAAAACACACAGTTCTAAGAACAAACTATCGATTTTGAAACCATGATAAAAACCTATTGGGAATTGGATTCAATGCTCCGTGTGTGTTTCATGACATGGACTAACCATCTCTCATGGATTTTACCTCTGGCGAATGTAGCAGAGAGTAATTCGTATGGGTTTTGGTTTAATGACAATCATGATTCCAACAAGTGGTCGAAACTCACACAGCTTGCAATGGGGGGGGAGATTGTTGGACATTGGGTTCATCGTTCCTCATGTGTTTCAAGAAATGGACTAACCACCTCTTGTGTATCCTAACTCTAGCGATTTTAGTGAAGATTAACGCCTATGAGTTTTGGTCTAATGGCAATCATGATTCCAACAAAACCAACTGTAATGAGCCCCCCGAGAACTATTCCAATATGCATACCAAAAAAGAATGCATGATTAAGACCTAGCCAATGTGACTACTGACATGTTACATGTCCTGTGTAACATGGCTCACACACAAAATAGTTACATGTGTTCATTATACATGAAAACAAGAACTATAGAGTTAGAAGACATTGAGAATGTCACAGAAATAATTTTTTAAGTATAGAACATAAATGGTTAGCAAATTTCTCCTTGCATAATGCATTTAGAAGTAAGTATCATTCAAGTTTCTGTTTCTTTATGTAAAATTTTATATCCAAATTCATAATTCCATAAAATCACATCTCTGACTTTCAATTGTGCTTTATTGGCATCTCTAAGTATGGCATGAAAACTAGGAAATCTTGAACATAAAGAAACACAGTATGATGTTTCTTGTTATTGATAGCTAATGCAATTTTGAGATACTATTCAAGCCCAGTTGGAAATCGACTATGTATTTTTCAAGAAATAATATATATGAAAGATAGTCAATGCTTCAACGATTATGATTTTCTCTTTCCATCAAGCTTCCACATGGTACAACCTGAATGTGTCTTTCCCGCTTTGAATCCCTCATATTTTTTCCTAGTTGAGTTATTCTTCCTCCATTTAGCAATAGAAGAGTTTTATGACACCTCACCCTTCTTAGGTCTTTAGAGCCATGCTTCCTCCCTTTCCTCCATTTGGTTGTTGCTATTTTTCATCGAACTTGTGCCCTATGATGTGGTATTTTTAATTGCTAGTGCGTTATTTTTTCTTTATTTCATTTTAAGTTGTTTTCCATTTAAAATTTTTACAGATTTAGGTATGCGGAAGAGAAATTTCATAAGTCTCTAAATCTATGTGGAATGGAATATTTGCAGAGAACGCAGATGCATAGATGAAACTTAGAATTACATAAGATCACACCTTTGGCTTTCAATTGTGTCTAAAACATGGGTGGGGTGAGATGTGGAGCAAGAAAAAAACATGGGTGGGGTGAGATGTGTAATGGGAGTCACCTAGGAAAGATGTGCGATGGGAAGAATGAACGTGGGAGATTTCGGTGAAGTGAGTAGCAGGGTAGCGTGCAATACATGGCGATGTGGGTGCCCATACCATGGGTGCACTCACATGATGGTGGGGTTCCCAAGTGCTCGATATGGCATTGTGTTGGGATGGGGAGTTAAGTAAGAGATGATTGTTACTTTTACAAATTTTTGCAATGGTAATGGAATTTTGAAACTATAGCTTTAATGTTTTATTAAATTCATGAAATTAATCATATTTTAGAAGTTAATCATTTATTTCAAAGCATGTAAAATTAAGCATTTCAGAACAGGTGACATTGTTTTTTTTTTTCCCTTTTATTTTAAAGGAAAGCATGTAAACTTAAACATTCATTAACACTTGGTTTTTAAAGTTTTAAATAGTGCGCAAAGCTTTGCATGTAAAGAAACATGTAGAGCTTTTTCAGTGTGGAGCTTTCCGCATAAGAAAAACTCCAGACAAGTCTAGTAAATGATTTTAAGGTTTACTTATTAGCATCTGTTGGGGAGCTAAGTAAGAGATTAATATTACTATTAAAAATTTCCACATAGGTGATGTCATTATTAAAACTATAAATTCATGAAATTAATCATATTTTTACCAATTAATCATTTATTTCAAAGAATGTAATTTTGAACATTTAGGAACACATGGCATTGTTTTTTTTTTTTTTTTTTTTTTGAAAGGAAGGGGTTTAAACTTAAACATTCATTAACACCTAGTATTTAAAGCTTTTAAACAATGTGTGGAGATTTTTCATGTAAAGAAATGTGTAGAGCTTTCTGCATAGTGAAAGTTTCGCACAAGCAAAGCTTCGTACAAGTCTAGTAATTTTTTTTAAGGTTTATTTCTTAGTGTGGGCTCCTCATTTAATCATTTATTTCAAAGAATGTAAAATTAAGCATTTAGGAACACACGACATTGATTATTTTTTTTTTAAGGCATGTAAACTTAAACATTTGTTGACACCCAGTGTTTAAAGTGTTTAAATATTGTGCAGATATTTTCATGTACAACATTGTGTGGTGCTTTGCTTGTGTGGAAAACATAGTGAAAGCTCGACACAAGTCTGATAAATATTTTTAAGGTTTATTCATTTGTGTGGGTTGGGGAGTGTTGTCTCTGCTACAACACCCTTCAAAATTTTTCTACATTTGAATTTTGGAGCCTACTATCATTATTGTATCTAGAGTTACTTTATTCATCAAATGTCATTTCACGCTATTCTATTTGTTTTAAGTGTCTTTGAGTGGTTTCAAGTGTCATCACGTTGATCATCACATATTTTGATGCATTCCATGGTTAGAGTCACACACACTATGCTTGTTGCACTTGGGGAATGTGTATAAAGACATGTTTCAATGCATATTTACCATTCTTCAACTTTGTCTACATTTTCTTCATGAGTTGGTATGTGTCTCTTGTGATTCTATGTATAAACTCATCCTACTCATCCCTAGCCTCATTTTCCAGACCAAACATATTTTCATTTCAAAGCGACCTGATTGAGGCCAAGAGTGCATGATCGCACTCCAAAGCCTTTATGGGGAATCTTTCGTTGTTTAGATGTGTGCCGTACACCATCCAAGAGCACATAGCACACTGCTCAAAATTGATTGTCCTTCCTTGTTTTGAATTTCCCCCTCTAAAAATGACTAAGTCTTCCTTCAACGCACTCCTTCAACTTGAAGAAGTGTGCCCTCCTTAAGTACATTGGTGCACCTTGAAGACCCAAAGCTTAATCCTTCAACCTTCCCCTATGCACCATGTTCCCTCCATGATTCCTTGAGTGCATGAGGGCACTCTGAAGGCACATTGCCCCAAACTTCAACCTTCAAGAGTGCACCCTACACCCTTCCTGAGGCCTCTTAAGCGAATGAGTGTACCCAAAATGCATGAAGCTTCAACCTTCATCCTTCGGGAGTGTGCCCTATTCCCTCCTTCTATCCCTTGAACGCACAACACACTTGGGAAGCCTAAATCCTTCCCCTTCATCCTTCAGACTTGTGCCATGCACCTTGTCTTAATTGCCTTCTTCCTTTGAGTGCATGAATGCATGCTAAAGCCTCAAAGCCTTTCCTCTTCAACCCTTCATCCTTTCGAAGTTTTCCCATGCACCTAGAAGACCCTTTGACCCTTTTGAGCACACCAAAAATGCATGAACAAAAGATATATATTAAACATGGTAGAATAGGATATTTTCAGGCTGGTAGTTGTTTTCCATCAGTGATTATAGATACAAGTATTCTAGAAACAACATGGAAAGCACACACAGGGAATATCATGCAAAGAGAAAAAACAAAGGAAGCATGGAAAGAATGAAGAACACACATGAATCTTGATGATAAAAGCACCCCGAAGACTCCCTTTGATCAAAGACCCTTTGGATGGTAGAGACATCAACAATCGAAGTTGCTTGAAGAACAAATATATAAGTGGGAACCATGTCACCACTGGAAAAATTCCATGTCATGAGTCACTATTAATCCTAGTCATCAAAGATAGTGACATGTCACATTCTCATCACACGATGATGTGTAATTCATGATGTATTGTTGTAATAATTGTAAAGACAAATAAGTAGAAGACAAAGAGTCATGTATGAACTAAAGAGTCATTGAAATCCAAAGGATATGTAATATTAAAAGTCATATGTAATTCCAAAAGTCATTTGGAATTCAAAGGTTGTAGAAGTCCAAATTTCACTAGAAGTTAGAAATTCAAGAGTCATGAGGATGTGAAAGGGCATGCCTTAAGTTATAAATAGATCCCCATTTATCATGTAAAGTACTTGTGAACCTTGGCTTCTCCCACAAGACATTAGAGAGACAAAGTTAGTACTTTTGGGGAGCAAGTAGTGGCCCTAATGCTCCACTATTGGAGTTAGTGGTGTTCATTGCATTTATGTATCTTGGGAATTTTTCTTAATATTGAAGCCTTCTAGGCCATCATGTTTTCACACATGGATTGTGAATGTTTCCAAGACTATTATTTGAACTTTTTTGGTTCATGTTTTCTTCCATTAGTACTGAATTAGTTGAACTATTTCAGTTACTTTAGTGCTCCTTGTTGGAAATGTGTTGTTATGCTATAATGATCATCACATCTTTGTGAACTCTTTCACTTGATCTTAGATGAATCTTACTTATTTGTGTTTGTATCCATTAGGGTAGTACTATTAATTCTCTCTTAGAGGCTCACTTAATTTTCCCACCGCAGTAGAAGAACCTTGATACGTCAATAATTGAACATTCATAAGGCACAATATATTTCTCATTTGAAAGGAAAATTTCTCTTATCTCTTGTGTTGATAGCTAAAGCCAAGGCACATCTTTAAGTAAAACGAATTCCAGGCCATATTCTGGATGGGACTCCTAAACCAAATGATGTGAGGTCTAGTTACAACCTTATATTGCGGAGATCCCATATATGTTAGTAGTATCCAACACCATTAATAGGGAGCTAAGTAAGAGACGACTATTAATTTTACAAATTTTCACATTGGTAATGTCATTATTGAAACTATAACTTTAACTTTTCATTAAATTCATGAAATTAATAAAAATTTTACCAGTTAATCATTTATTCAAAGCATGTAAATTTAAGCATTTAGGAACATGTGGCATTTATTTTTTTCCTTTTTTTGAAACGGAGGCATGTAAACTTAAAAATTTGTTAACACCTGATGTTTAAAGTTTTTAAACAATATGCAAAGGTTTGCATGTAAAGCAGTGTGTGTAACTTTGCTTATGCAAAGTTTTCTGCACAGTCAAAGCTCCTCACAAGTCTAGTAAATGTTTTAAAGGTTTATTTCTTAGCATGTGATGGGGAGCTAAGTAAGAGACACTGCACAATGAAAGAACTTTCCTCCTCACTTCTACAGAATTAAAATTTTAGATCAATTTCACATATTCTAGATGTTGTTTAACTTTATTGTAATAAGTAGGTGTGTCAATTAAACTACCCGTTGAAGTTTGTGTGGAAATATTTCACAGTGTAGAGAGATTTGTGCAGATAACTTTCATTGTGGAGAGAGCTTGATGTTGAGAGATATTTTCTTTCATTTTGCGGAGTTTTCTCTACACTCTATACAAATTTTAATCTATTAATTAGCGATAGCGGTAAAGGCAGGAACTATGCTACATTGAAACTATTAACCTTTATATCATTATTTAGGCATTGCATTATTAATTTAGGTCTTTTCCACTTATTTAACTAGTTGTTTCATAATGTTTGATATTAAAGTGGATGATTTTTTATTTGGCTCTTTCAAATGATCATCTTAACATTTTCACACTAACTCTTTTTCATAGTGTGTAAATTCTATTGATGATAAAGGAAATATAAAAGTATGTTTAGGTAAAAACTTCAAACTCAAGATAAGCTATATAGGTTATAATGTTTGTACAGGCTTCAAATTACACTTAAACATGTGGCTTTATTTTAAAAAGTCATATTTGAATGTTGAATGTCAAATTCAGTGCCACTTATGGGACTGGATAAAAGATGGACATTAGTGTTTTAGGTGTAAATTTTAGACATTTTATGGAAATATTGGTAAACTGATACTCCATATAAGTTCATGTACCTAAGAGACACTAAAAATAGTTACAATTTTGGTATCCTAGACCTAAATTTCCCTTGGAATGAGAAAATTTCAAGGGGTAAGTGGAGCCTAAAGAGGATATATCATAGTATATCTTATAAAATTTCAACAATAGAATATCATAGTTGACTAATTTTTTACATGTGCAATGGTTTTTAGTAAAATCAATCCCAAATTAGGGCTTTACAAGGTGTTAACTTGAAAACTATTATTACTTTTGACTAGAAGCTTAGTTTGTGGAGATTCAAAAGGTGTTACCATGCAAAATTAGAGGAAAATATTTGTATGAATTTTAATACCTTTTGAGGATAAATTTTTGAGAACGAGTCATTGTCATAGGAAAAAACAAAAGTTGTTGTTGTTTATGTGGGAAAATGTCCAAATTCAACAACATAACTTCCTATAACAAAAGGGCTCAACTAGACCTCTTCCATTGAAATTGTGAACCTTCAGGACACAATTGGCTCCATTGGTTCATTTTAGACTATTCTTTCATAGGTTAAGGCTTGTCCATACATGGTTTCTAGTTCAGCTAATATGTTAATGTGATGCACAATTAATATATTTATATCTAATTGATTTAACCATATATCATATCTATGCTTGGAAATCATAATAAATAGAACCAAATTTGATATGAAACACGATATATGTATAGAGAAGATGGAGGATAGCCTACCTTTGTTGTTAATATTGAATCCAACTAATAGGAACACCATGTAATAATCAAATATGAAGAAATGTATTTTCACCATACCATGAATCCAACTAATGGGAACACCATGTAATAATCAAATATGAAGAAATGTATTTTCACCATACCATTAACAAGACATGACATTCACATTTTCAAGCAACCAAAGAAGTAATAAACAATGAATATAGCTTACAAACATCACAATTTTTCCTGATATTAAAGCATGAACCATTTATATTTTTTATGCACACATGAAGATAGTTTCAATTACTAGTGAAAGGATACATTTCACATAAAAAAATGTTAAATGTGAACCAATGAAAAACATGTGAAAGAATGGAATATAACTTACCTCCACCCTTGCCCATTACTCCTAAGATTAAAGTTAAGGGCCAAAGATAGCCTACATATCCCAAAACTCATGTCCAACAAGTTAGTGTAGTGTAAGATAACAAAATGTAAACATAGTTATCAAAGGAATTCACCTTTGTGACAACATTTATAAAATACTATGTCCAAACTCACAAGCACTAAGAAAATGAAGAATGGTGAAAATAACTATCATTATAAGTAACATGCTAACAATGACACTCTATTTGACATACAAAGATAGCTTAAAATTCAAAAATAGGGACCCTCTATAAGGGTGCAAAGGCCTCTTTTACATAAATCCAAAATTATTTTTTCCTTTTCATTTTTCTAACTCTTGACTATCTAATTTATGACTCTTGGACTTTCAATATTATTTGAATAAATTATTTTACAATTTTTTTATCATTTAAAATAGAATGTGTTAGAGTCGGTCTACTAGCCCTTCACCAGAGATCAAAGCTCTTTGCATTTCATGGTTAGGTGTCTCATCAGTGTGATCAGTTGCATTCCGTTTGGCATGCCATAACTCTGGTGGAGTAGTTTTGTGTCATTTATTCCCCTCATGTTTGGCACTGCTGGTTTAGGTCTTTTTAAGTAAATAAAGTCTTCAAGGGTCATTCATCATCTTGTTTTAAATTTCGAGGTCTTAAGTCTAGGGTTGAGTCAATTTTGTCTTGAGAAATCATAAAGGACCAGCAGGCCAAAGGGATGTCCTTCATAGAGCATCATTTCAATAATTCTCATCATTATACAGCTAAATTTGGACTTTGTTTTCAAAACTCTGTTTTTGAAAAACACAAGTCACCATCTCGTTTTTGTAAAAAATTGTCAAAATTTCAAGTTCTCCAAAGGTTGAAGCGCAGCCTTGGTTTCCTTTGCCAAAGCATTTCAGAGCTATCCCTGCAAAAATCATCAGAAGAAATCATTATTTCAACCAATTTATTTTAAAAAGTGAAAATAGAAATCAGAGCCTATTAATTCAAAAAAGTGTCAACACCCAAACCTTACAAAGTGGGTTTTTGGTTCAATTTAATTCAAATGAGATATTTTGTTTGCTTATAAAAGGGAAAATCAAGTCTATTTGTTCACCAACAATCAAGGCAAGAGCATGTTCAAGCATTGGAAGGTGAAAGACCAAGTTTATATACCCGTGGACAGTCTTACAAGTGCGCGCTGCGCGTAGAAAGAGCACGTTGCACGTTGGGTGAAGCGCTGCGCGTTGGGCAACTGGAGCCAGTGTAAATTTACACAGGCGCTGCGCGTTGGGGTGGCACGCTGCGCGTTGAATCACAGTCACAGGAAAAGCGCCCAAATCGTGTCTAATTGCCTCCAAATTTGCAAGTAGGTGTTCTATCATCGATTCAATCAATTTCATATCATTTATGGTGTGTTTGAAGAGAGGTGTGATGTGTTGGATGTGAGAAACAAATGAAACCCTAGGTCATCAAATGAAACCCTAGACCTCACCAAAATCTGCCTTAAGGGTGTTTATGGATGATTGATGAAGATTAGCTCCATGGTGAAACATAACTTCATGCCCATTTGAAAGCTTTGAGCCAGCAACACATCACATTTTGGTCCATTTGTCCAACTGCCCTTATGGCTGTTTTATGCTCAATACACTAAAACAGAATGTCTATTATTGCATAACTCTCATAATATTTCGGTTGGTTTTTGAGCATGTATTGAAAAATTAATTTCACCACACCTACAACCTACCATTGCAGACAACATACATTTTGCAGACATTGTATTTTCAGAGCTATGTCGGACACAAATTCATCTTATGAGCAGGGGTATGACAGTGATTCTACAACAGAGGGTAGTGTGCCACGAAGGTCTCGCAAAGGTGGCAAAGGTGGTAAGCCTCGCAGGGAAGAGCCTACTTCTTTGGAGAAATTGCAGGCTTGCCCGCTTGCAATGGATTGTTTTCATCGACAGTCATGCTATCACTATTGTGAGCTAATTTCACAAATTCAGCATCATCATGAATTAGCTCGCTTGTTCATTCTACATTTACATGATGGCCATGTAAATCTCGTCGGAGTGGATTTCATTTTGTCACCAGAGACTATTGCGGAGGCCACTGGCATACCAAATATTAGAGAGCAATGGAATAAACGTCAGCAGTTAGAGAAATCTTACTATCAACCATACATCAAACCTGGTTATATGAGGTACTTGAGCAGCATTTTTCCTTTTCAATACCTCAAAGATCAGTTTGCACCTTTGATGAAACTCATCATTCGGTATTTCAGTTGTGAGGGCAGATTCTCCCGTCTTTATGCGTACCATGTCCGTTTGTTGATGCATTTTACAAGGGTACGTATGATGAACATTCCATACTTCATGTTTCGCAACATAGAGAAGATGGTGCCTCTTGTACAAAGGAAGACCCCAGCACAACAGCATAATAGTATTTATCATTACGCGTTGATCAAGATCATAGTGGTTCATTAGTTGGCACAGCAGGGCATCACTTGGGAGGATTTTATTTCTCGTGACCTTTTCACAGTGCCTCAGCCAGCTCCAGAGATAGTTCATGATGAGGCAGGGCCTTCACATCAGTTTGACATTCCTGAGACAGAGCATGTCAGCGCTCCAGCATGTGTAACATATCAGCGAGGACACAGGGCCTTATTTGCATCTGCACGACGAGTACTATCTTCACCCGGGGTGGAAGGGGTCTCGTTGACTTCATCAGCACAACGAGTGTTATCTCCACCTCGTGTGGAAGGGGCCTCGCTTTCGACAGCAACACCGCAGGTACAGGATAAGGGCAAGAAGCCCAAGCATGAGGAGAGGCCTTCAGGTGAGTCATCGGGTTTTGTTACTAGTCATGATGAGACAACTTCATATATCAGGTATCTAGAGCAGCGCAATAAATAGTTAGAGGATGAGCACACACTTATAGAGCTGCAACGAATCCGTGAAGACCGTAGGTTGGCCCGTAAAAGACCGGGTGATTTGACACCTGTTGCGCGGAAATTTGTGCTTGAGAAGGTCAACCGACACTTGGAGGGGTTGCTGGCGAAGGCCAATAGAGACAAAGACTTGCTTCGTCACATGAAAAATCATTACTGGGCCCGCATGCATGTTTGCAAAGCGAAGATGAAGATCCTTAAGAGGCGATTGAGCAAGGCACTGAAACGGCAGAAAAAGCCCTACCCACTCCAAATTTTGGCTGAGGCTTCACTGGTGGGGCAACATACATGATAAAGGGTCATTACTCCAAATTTGGGCAAATTTGGAGAAATTTTTGTCATTTTTGAAAATTTTGTCCTAAAAACAGGTTTTTTGGTTCAACGCGCAGCGCGCTGCCCGTAAGATTGGGAGGTCCAAATCACAAACGGTTTGCATTTTTGGATTTTTCATGATGAAATATGCCTGCTCAGCTATTGCCGAAGCATTTCATCGAGATCTGGATGGTCAAAAGGCTCAAAAACACCATAAAAACCACCTTGCTGCCACCTTTTGCCACAGCAGGAAGTACCTCTGGGAGAATGCAGTTTTGAGGGGGCAAATGAGCTCCAAATTGAGAAATTCCACTTGGGTTGGAAAGTAGACATCCAGGGTTTTCCAATGAGCTATCTTGAGCTCAATTTGGATGCCGGAGAGTGCCTCAAAATCAGTCTGAAATGTGCGCTGCGCGTTGAGATCAAGGCGCTGCGCGTTGAGGTTTTTGGTCCAGTTTTCATCCTTCAGCTGAGGAAATCGGCCAGTTTTCACCAGTTTTTCTCCTTGATGTGATTTTTGATTCACCATGATGTAAATTGATGTATGTAAGGTAACATGGCACTTTTATCTCCTTCTATATGGTTCATTTACAAAATTACCAAGAAATTAATGTAATGAAATCAGTTTCCTTCTTTTTAGAGGTAGGCTGTTTTGGTCAACTAGATTCCTGCTCCATGTTGAGAATTGGTTGAAACAACTCCTAGAAGGAGGAGCTCGACCCCTAGAGGGTAGGGAATGAGGTTAACTTGGTCTATATATGTAAATTTTCATTCAGTAGCACAGGTGGGACTCTTGGGGGATAAGCTTAGACTGTATTACACATTGTATCTCTGCAATTTTGGCAAAGGAAAGACTAGGGTTTTGCAGCACTATTTGGGATTCCTGTGGTTATTTGTGTTGATGGTGTGTTTCTCTCATGTACTTGTAAGTTTGTTATGTGTATCATTTTCCTACTATTCTCTTCTACAAATTAAACAAATGAAGTGTTAAGGTAGAATTCATAATCTTGTATGCTCTGCCTTTAAGTTTGTTTAATATCTATGTTTTCATCTATTTAAGGAGAACTCCTAAAAGTTTCTTGCTCTCCTTAGCTCCTCACCAGTCATTTCTATCCATTCAATTCCTTTAAAGACATCAGGACGATTTCCTACCTTGCCCCAAAAAGACCTCTACAAAAACTGTGTCACATCCCCGCACCCAAAATTGCCTTTCCCTGTTTTCCAACAAAACCCTAAAAATCTTAAATCAAACTATCTTATCAATTTACTAGCCTAAAATCATTATTCATATCGGTCATCTCAACCCCTTTGAAGACCTTTTGCCGAGATAGACCCGGAGAGAGCCCTCTCCTGTCCTCGTAGGGCTAGCTACGAGGCTGAGCTTGGTTTGATGTTGCCTTGAGTTTCGCCTTCCTCAGCCTGAGGCAAATTCGAGCGCTAACATATTGGCGACCATACTGGGGAGAACAAATTGTTTGCCAGTTGATGTGTTTATTTCATAAGTCTTAGACGGAGCCTGAAGTTATGCCAGGTAGCCTTCGAAACGCTTTTGCTTTGCATAAGCGAAAGTAGATAAACGCTGCTTCAGTCAATCTCCGTGAGCTTGTGAATACAACACTTCATTTGCATTTTACCCCAGTACATTTGTAAACTCTGAACTTTTGATGATAAGTTGAGAGTTTTCACAGGCTGATTGGCTATTTGTTCCTTGATATTTTGAGAATAACAAGCTGGCTTCAGATCCTAGTCATATATTTAAATCTCATTCATGTCCGGCTGTTTTTAAGTATTTTGAAGACATTGATTTTGACGAGAGCTTCGAGTTGTCCCTGTTCAAAACCAAATCTGAAAGTGCACTTGATTCTCTAGTTCCCAACCCTGATTTTGCTGCTGCCCTTGAAATCGAGAGACACAATAAATTGGTTGAAAATTTCATCCTAAGACACCTTCAGACAGATATCCAAGTCACTAATCTTGCTGATTTCTTCGAAACTGTATCTGTCAATATTGGATCTACTATCACGGCTTTTGTTCTACACGAGCAGACCAATCCTCCTTTTATTTCTATTTCCCCTATAGTCACACATCCTGAATCTACAGTCAATTCTCCCTCTTCATCCCATATCGCTTCTCCTCTGCCTACACCTCCCCATACCCCTCATACTACAGCTACACCTACTCCACCTACTACTCCTAGACCCAATCTACCCAAAGCAATGGCTGCTCGGTTTGCTCCTCTTGCTCTTCCTCAAAATCTGCATGATATGCCAGCTGATTATCAGAGCAAAATTCCCATGTTTGATGGCACTCCTCAAAGTGTTTCCGCTCAGCAGCATATAGACAAAATGGCAACTTTTTTTGATTTATATGAGATAGATGAAGAAGATGTAACTATGCGTTTGTTTGTGCAAACATTCGGAGGAGAAGTAAGAAAATGGTTCAGAGGTTTGACAGCTAGAAGCATACCCACATTGGATGAACTTCAGAGACAGTTTCTAGACCGATGGGAAATCAAAAAGGATCCACTTCAGATCAATGCCGAGTACAACAATCTCAAACGTAATCATGGTGAGTCTGTCCAAGATTATATTATCAGATTTAACACAGTTTATAATGCTATTCCGGATGACTTAAGACCATCTAGAAAATCAGCTCTTCTCAAATTCCCGAATGGCTTTGATCCAGAGATGGCTTATTCATTGCGAGATAGAGATCCGCCTACCTTGGAGGATATGCAGAAAATCGCTGTTAGTGTTGAAGCGAATTTGAATGACAAAAGAGCAAGGATGAAAGCTGAAAAGCGAGTAACAATCAAAGAAGAAGCCTCTACATCAGATCAGCTTCTTCGCAAGGTAGAGAGGATGCTCGAAAAGGCCACTCTCGACAAGCCGGAGCCGCAGATTCGCAATCCTAATTTCCGAGGTCCGCAACAGCCACAATACAGAATTAAGCAGCGTGAAACAAGGACACAAGAGTCAGCAGTTCAGCAGCAAGTAAAAACTCCTCTTCAGCAGAATTTTGTTAGCCAAGAATCTGAGGATGAAGGTGATACTGTAGGGGAGGAAAATCATTTCTTTACTCCTGATGATCTGCCTACCTATGTTACGGAAGAGGAAGAATTTGTGAGAAACTCCATCATCCACCAAGATGAGAATTATATCTTATCAAATGATGCAGCGCTTGAGGAAGAATCGGAGGAGTACCAAAGAGGATACCTGAACGCTTTGTCTGCCCAGCAGAAACAATTAAGAAATCGAGCTGTGCCCATAAATCCTATTCAGAAGAAGAAAGATACTTCAGCAAAAAATGATTCAGCTGTCCCACAGAAAAAAGGAAAAGAGATAAGTGATCCCGCAGCAGGTCAATCATCATCAGCAGATAAGGTAAATCAGCCACCAAGCACAATGAAGGATAAAGTTGAAAGAAGAGAAGTTCCGGCCAAGGAGGGTGAAAAGGTTTCAGCATTTAGTTTGGAGAATGAAATTTCAAAGCTGAAAGTGTCGATTCCTTTGACTGAAATCATGAAAAACAGCAGCTACCGAGGTCAAATCTCCAAAATTCTGAATTTTGATCCAATGCTTGACACGGTAAATGTAGAAGATGATCAGCCAGAATTAGTTTTTGGGCCTGCTTTAGATGGTGAGTCTCCTGAAAGTGATGTTCCTCCCTTCTATATCAGTTTGAGGTTGCACGAGTATGTTTTACATAATGCTATGTTTGACTCGGGTGCTTCGCACAATTTGATGCCGAAAGCAATCATGGAAAAGCTGGGATTAGACATCACAAGAAAATACCATGATTTGTATTCATTTGATTCCAGCCAGGTAAAGTGTATCGGATTGATCAAGGACTTGGTGGTAAGCTTAGATCAAATTCCAGCTAAGAATGTCTTGATGGATGTGGTTGTGGCAGATATTCCTCCGCGTTTTGGTATGCTGCTCTCAAGATCTTGGGGAGCTAAGTTGAAAGGTACACTTCAGTTGGATTTTTCTTATGCTACAATTCCAGTCTTCGGTCAAATGAGAAAGCTATATCGGGAGCAAAAGATGAAATATATGATAACCAACAAAGAGAAGCCAATCAATCATCCTGTAAATTATGTACATACAGATTTGGAGTCGTTTGTTTTGTTTGCTGATAGTTTTAATGAGATAGATAGTCAGTTAGTTCAGGCAGAAGATATACCAGAGATTACCGAAAATTTTAGAGAGGTTCTGCAAAAGGAAAGAGAAGAAAAGCCAGCTGCTATGAAGCAAACAGCTGAAGATAAGGGGCAGCAAACAGAAAAAACAGAGCCAACACAGTTTCAGCACTTGGAGGAAGATGAAGATGGTCTTTGGACCATGGATTTTGATGGCGCCGTGGGCAGCGATGGTGCTGGTATTGGTGTGTGGATTCGAAGTCCCTTTTCCGCCCAAGACAAAGTCCCAAGCAAGGTGAGAGTGTGTTCTTATAAACTAGCATTCGATTGTTCAAATAATGAGGCGGAATATGAGGCTCTCATTGCTGGCCTTAAAATTCTTCGAAAGCTGAAAGCAAAGAAGATTGCAGTCTATGGTGATTCCGAGTTGGTGATAAAACAAGTTAAAGGTGAGTTTCAGGCCAAGCATCCTCGTATGAGGGCATATCGAAATGCTGTCCTAGATATTTTGAAATTATTTTCTGAGCATACTTTGACATGTTTGCCCCGCATTCAAAATGGTGTTGCGGATGCGCTGGCCAAGGCAGCAAGTAACTTAAAAATTCCAATGAATTCCAACAACAAATTTGAGATTTATGTGAAACACCGCCCCACAGTTCCGGATAATCAACGATGTTGGCAAGTCTTTCAGGATGATGAAGAAATCAAAGATTTTCTGCAGATTGAAGGTGAGTTTAAAGATACCTCCATAGATACAGAATCAGATGAAGTAAATCAAATGGATGTGCTGCAACTTAAGGATAATTTTATTCCTAAGGGATTGATTCCTTTAGAGGAGTTGTTTGATCAAGATGATGTGGCCCGCAAACCGACATTAAGACCGACTGAAAAAGGTGTTGAAGAGGTAAATATTGGGACAGCTGAAAATCCTAAGATGGTAAAGCTATCTAAGTCATTGTCACCAAAGGTAAAGGAAGAGTATATCAGATTGTTATCTTCATTTTCTAATGTTTTTGCATGGGATTACTCAGATCTGAAAACATATGACACCAATATCATTCAGCATACTATTCCTATAAAGCCAAATCAGAAACCTTTCCGTCAAAAGTTGAGGAGAATCAATCCTAAATTGCTGCCATTGATAGAAAAAGAAGTGAACAGGTTGTACAAGTCTGGAATCATAGTGCCTATCATATTTTCCGATTGGATATCAAATTTGGTGCCCGTAAGAAAGAAGACCGGTGAGATCCGTTTATGCATTGACTTTAGAAATTTGAATAAGGTGTCTTTAAAAGACAATTATCCACTGCCCAAGATGGATCATATATTGCAGTGAGTAGTTGGACCATCAAGGATGTCGCTACTCGACGGCTATTCCGGATACAATCAGATTTTAGTGCATGAGGATGATCGAGACAAAACTGCGTTCACCACACCATGGGGAACGTTTCATTATGCAAAGATGCCGTTTGGTTTGAAAAATGCAGGTGCCACTTTTCAGCGTGCGATGGATATGGCTTTCGCTAACGAGAAAGATGTTTTTTTGGTTGTTTACCTTGATGACTTGACTGTATTTTCGAAATCTGATGAAGAACATTTATATCACTTGAAAATTGTTTTTCAAAAGTGCAGAAAAGATGGTATTTCGTTGAATCCAAAGAAGAGTCTTTTCGCCATGAGTGAAGGCAAGCTCTTGGGTCACATCATTTCCAAAGACGGCATCCGTATAGATCCTGCATGTGTTGAAGCTATTCAGCAAATTGAGCAGCCTCAGAACAAGAAAGAAATATAGTCCTTTAACGGGAAACTGAATTTTCTGCGTTGCTTCATTCCAAATCTTGCTGAGCATCTTAGAGAAATCACAAACATGCTGAAAAAGGACAGTCAATTAAAGTGGACAGAAGAGGCGGTAAAATCTTTCAATTTGGTAAAGTTGGTTCTATCTTCAGCCCCTACTCTAATCAGTCCGGATTACACACAAGACTTTATTTTGTTTTCATTTGCTTCTGAGCACACATTGGCAGCTGTACTAATGCAAAAAAGAGATGGAGTTGAGAAGCCTATTGCTTTTTTCAGCCGTATTATAAGGGATGGAGCATTAAAGTATAACATCATTGAAAAACAAGCACTTGCGCTTGTGAAGGCCTTGAAGGATTTCCGTGTGTATATATTGCATTCCCACATTATAGCATATGTTCCTAACGCGGCAGTAAAGGATGTTTTGGTACAGGCAGAACCAGAAGGAAGGCGGGGTAAGTGGATCGCTGCGTTGTTAGAGTATGACGTGGAGATTAAACCAACAAAGCTGATCAAAGGTCAAGGTCTCGCTAAATTAATGGCTGAAACAAATCTGCATGTCCTAGATATCAATTTGATGGCTGCTATGTCCGATGAAGATGAGGAGAATTCAGCACAACAGGTATTCGATATTTTTATTTCCTCTCCTTGGTATTCTGATATTATATATACACTTCAAAATTTATCTTCACCTCCTGGGATGCCCCGAAATAAAAGTAGGACATTGAAATTGAAAGCTGCCAAGTTTTGCATCCTAAATTCTACATTATATTGGAGGGACCCCGGTGGAATGTTGCTGAATTGTTTGGTCGAGGAGGAAGCCAAAAAAGTTGTGGAGGATTTTCATAGAGGTGACTGCGGGGGCCATTTGTTTTGGAAAACTACAGCAAATAAGATTCTAAGGGCAGGTTTTTATTGGCCTTCGTTATTTTCAGATGTATATAAAGCTGTTAAGAATTGTCACGAGTGCCAATTTTTTCAAGGAAAACAAAAATTACAGCCATTGCCTCTCAAACCAATTGAGGTCAGCGCACCATTTCAGCAATGGGGCTTGGATTTTATTGGCAAAATTCATCCGCCATCGTCAGGACAGCATAGATGGATATTGACAGCTACAGATTACTTCACAAAATGGATTGAAGCCATTCCCACCCGGCAGGCCACGGATGCGGTAATTATTTCTTTCCTTGAAAATAATATACTGTCACGTTTTGGCTGTCCTAGTAAGTTAATCACAGATAATGCAGCAGCATTCAAATCAAAGAGAATGGTTGACTTTTGCTACAAATACAATATCAGCTTGGGGCATTCTACCGCCTACCATCCGCAAGGAAACGGGCTGGCAGAATCTTCAAATAAGTCCTTGGTAAATATCATTAAAAATTTGCTGAAAATCAATAAGAAGAGCTGGCACAAAAAGTTAGTGAATGCACTGTGGGCTAATAGGGTAAGTCAGAAAAAGTAAATTGGCATGTCTTCTTTTGAGTTGGTGTACGGGACAGACGCGGTGTTTCCTACTTCGCTTGCTATACCGGTGGTCAAATTGCTTCAAGAAGCTGGTAGTGAGGAAGATCCCATGCAGAGGCAGATTAATCAAATGATCCATTTACAGCAGACACGGGAGGAAGTACTTCAAAATACTCTCAAGTTGCAAGAGCGCATAAAAAAGATTTATGATAGGAAGGCAAAACCAGATGACTTCCAAATAGATGATGTGGTTTTGAGGTGGGATGCTCAGAATGAAGACAAAGGGAAGCACGACGAATTTGACAATTTATGGAAGGGTCCCTACAAGATCGCAGCATATCGTGGCCAAAATGCTTTTCTTCTCAAAGAAATGAACGGAGATGATTACCCCGGAGGGTCGGTCAATGGTCGGCTGCTAAAGAGGTACCATGTCTGAGCATTTTCTGCTCTTGTCATCATCATTGTACATACCGTTTTACTTCTGTTTTATCGCATGTGTGTACTGATCTTTCATCTTCAGTTTGGGGCCCGCAGTGAAGGCTATAATTCTGGAGATGAAGGTTAGTTGGTTTCAGGTTTGTCAAGTTGTTTTTTATCAGTCCATTTTCTGTTCAAAATTGAGTCAGTTTGGGTCAAAGTTGTGTCCAATTTTCAGTCAAATTTGCAATCAATAAAGCTGTCAAAGTTCGTGTCAAATGTGAAAATAATGACTCCATCGCCCAATGGTTAAAAGCACTGGTCTGCTCTCCCAGAGATCTGTTGCTCTTGGCACCTCCAAGGAGCTACCATCCCCATTGGAGCCAATGTTAGAGTCGGTCTACTAACCCTTCACCAGAGATCAAAGCTCTTTGCATTTCATGGTTAGGTGTCTCATCAGTGTGATCAGTTGCATTCCGTTAGGCATGCCATAACTCTGGTGGAGAAGTTTTGTGTCATTTATTCCCCTCGTGTTTGGCACTGCTGGTTTAGGTCTGTTTAAGTAAATAAAGTCTTCAAGGGTCATTCATCATCTTGTTTTAAATTTCGAGGTCTTAAGTCTAGGGTTGAGTCAATTTTGTCTTGAGAAGTCATAAAGGACCAGCAGGCCAGAGGGATGTCCTTCATAGAGCATCATTTCAATAATTCTCATCATTATATAGCTAAATTTGGACTTTGTTTTCAAAACTCTATTTTTGAAAAACACAAGTCACCATCTCGTTTTTGTAAAAAATTGTCAAAATTTCAAGTTCTCCAAAGGTTGAAGCGCAGCCTTGGTTTCCTTTGCTAAAGCATTTCAGAGCTATCCCTGCGAAAATCATCAGAAGAAATCATTATTTCAACCAATTTATTTTAAAAAGTGAAAATAGAAATCAGAGCCTATTAATTAAAAAAAGTGTCAACACCCAAACCTTACAAAGTGGGTTTTTGGTTCAATTTAATTCAAATGGGATATTTTGTTTGCTTATAAAAGGGAAAATCAAGTCTATTTGTTCACCAACAATCAAGGCAAGAGAATGTTCAAGCATTGGAAGGTGAAAGACCAAGTTTATATACCCGTGGACAGTCTTACAGGTGCGCGCTGCGCGTAGAAAGAGCACGCTGCGCGTTGGGCAACTGGAGCCAGTGTAAATTTACACAGGCGCTGCGCGTTGGTAGGTGCACTGCGCGTTGGGGTGGCACGCTGCGCGTTGAATCACAGTCACAGGAAAAGCGCCCAAATCGTGTCTAATTGCCTCCAAATTTGCAAGTAGGTGTTCTATCATCGATTCAATCAATTTCATATCATTTATGGTGTGTTTGAAGAGAGGTGTGATGTGTTGGATGTGAGAAACAAATGAAACCCTAGGTCATCAAATGAAACCCTAGACCTCACCAAAATCTGCCTTAAGGGTGTTTATGGATGATTGATGAAGATTAGCTCCATGGTGAAACATAACTTCATGCCCATTTGAAAGCTTTGAGCCAGCAACACATCACATTTTGGTCCATTTGTCCAACTGCCCTTATGGCTGTTTTATGCTCAATACACTAAAACAGAATGTCTATTATTGCATAACTCTCATGATATTTCGGTTGGTTTTTGAGCATGTATTGAAAAAGTAATTTCACCACACCTACAACCTACCATTGCAGACAGCATACATTTTGCAGACATTGTATTTTCAGAGCTATGTCGGACACAAATTCATCTTATGAGCAGGGGTATGACAGTGATTCTACAACAGAGGGTAGTGTGCCACGAAGGTCTCGCAAAGGTGGGAAAGGTGGTAAGCCTCGCAGGGAAGAGCCTACTTCTTTGGATCAATTGCAGGCTTGCCCGCTTGCAATGGATTGTTTTCGTCGACAGTCATGCTATCACTATTGTGAGCTAATTTCACAAATTCAGCATCATCGTGAATTAGCTCGCTTGTTCATTCTACATTTACATGATGGCCATGTAAATCTCGCCGGAGTGGATTTCATTTTGTCACCAGAGACTATTGCGGAGGCCACTGGGATACCAAATATTGGAGAGCAATGGAATAAACGTCAGCAGTTAGAGAAATCTTACTATCAACCATACATCAAACCTGGTTATATGAGGCACTTGAGCAACATTTTTCCTTTTCAATACCTCAAAGATCAGTTTGCACCTTTGATGAAACTCATCATTCGGTATTTCAGTTGTGAGGGTAGATTCTCCCGTCTTTATGCGTACCATGTCCGTTTGTTGATGCATTTTACAAGGGTACGTATGATGAACATTTCATACTTCATGTTTCGCAACATAGAGAAGATGGTGCCTCTTGTACAAAGGAAGACCCCAACACAGCAGCATAATAGTATTTATCATTACGCGTTGATCAAGATCGTAGTGGTTCATCAGTTGGCACAACAGGGCATCACTTGGGAGGATTTTATTTCTCGTGACCTTTTCACAGCGCCTCAGCCAGCTCCAGAGATAGTTCATGATGAGGCAGGGCCTTCACATCAGTTTGTCATTCCTGAGACAGAGCATGTCAGTGCTCCAGCATGTGTAACATATTAGCGAGGACACAGGGCCTTATTTGCATCTGGACGACGAGTACTATCTTCACCCGTGGTGGAAGGGGTCTCGTTGAATTCATCAGCACAGCGAGTGTTATCTCCACCTCGTGTGGAAGGGGCCTCGCTTTCGACAGCAGCACCGCAGGTACAGGATAAGGGCAAGAAGCCCAAGCATGAGGAGAGGCCTTCAGGTGAGTCATCAGTTTTTGTTACTAGTCATGATGAGACAGCTTCATATATCAGGTATCTAGAGCAGCGTAATAAACAGTTAGAGGATGAGCACACACTTATAGAGCTGCAACGAATCCGTGAAGACCGTAGGTTGGCCCGTAAAAGACCGGGTGATTTGACACCTGTTGCGCGGTAATTTGTGCTTGAGAAGGTCAACCGACACTTGGAGGGGTTGCTGGAGAAGGCCAATAGAGACAAAGATTTGCTTCGTCACATGAAAAATCATCACTGGGCCCGCATGCATGTTTGCAAAGCGAAGATGAAGATCCTTAAGAGGCGATTGAGCAAGGCACTGAAACGGCAGAAAAAGCCCTACCCACTCCAAATTTTGGCTGAGGCTTCATTGGTGGGGCATCATACATGATAAAGGGTCATTACTCCAAATTTGGGCAAATTTGGAGAAATTTTTGTCATTTTTGAAAATTTTGTCCTAAAAACAGGTTTTTTGGTTCAGCGCGCAGCGCGCTGCCCGTAAGATTGGGAGGTCCAAATCACAAACGGTTTGCATTTTTGGATTTGTCATGATGAAATATGCCTGCTCAGCTATTTCCGAAGCATTTCATCGAGATCTGGACGGTCAAAAGGCTCAAAAACACCATAAAAACCACCTTGCTGCCACCTTTTGCCACAACAGGAAGTACCTCTGGGAGAATGCAGTTTTGAGGGGGAAAATGAGCTCCAAATTGAGAAATTCCACTTGGGTTGGAAAGTAGACATCTAGGGCTTTCCAACGAGCTATCTTGAGCTCAATTTGGATGCCAGGGAGTGCCTCAAAATCAGTCTGAAAGGTGCACTGCGCATTGAGATCAGGGCGCTGCGCGTTGAGGTTTTTGGTCCAGTTTTCATCCTTCAGCTCAGGAAATCGGCCAGTTTTCACTAGTTTTTCTCCTTGATGTGATTTTTGACTCACCATGATGTAAATTGATGTATTTAAGGTAACATGGCACTTTTATCTCCTTCTAGATGGTTCATTTACAAAATTACCAAGAAATTAATGTAATGAAATCAGTTTCCTTCTTTTTAGAGGTAGGTTGTTTTGGTCAATTAGATTCCTGCTCCATGTTTAGAATTGGTTGAAACAACTCCTAGAAGGAGGAGCTCGACCCCTAGAGGGTAGGGAATGAGGTTAACTTGGTCTATATATGTAAATTTTCATTCAGTAGCACAGGTGGGATTCTTGGGGGATAAGCTTAGACTGTATTACACATTGTATCTCTGCAATTTTGGCAAAGGAAAGACCAGGGTTTTGCAACACTATTTGGGATTCCTGTGGTTATTTGTGTTGATGGTGTGTTTCTCTCATGTACTTGTAAGTTTGTTATGTGTATCATTTTCCTACTATTCTCTTCTGCAAATTAAACAAATGAAGTGTTAAGGTAGAATTCATAATCTTGTATGCTTTGCCTTTAAGTTTGTTTAATATCTATGTTTTCATCTGTTTAAGGAGAACTCCTGAAAGTTTCTCTCTCTCCTTAGCTCCTCACCATTCATTTCTATCCATTCAATTCTTTTAAGGACATCAGGACGATTGCCTACCTTGCCCCAAAAAGACCTCTGCAAAAACTGTGTCACATCCCCGCACCCAAAATTGCCTTTCCCTGTTTTCCAACAAAACCCTAAAAATCTTAAATTAAACTATCTTATCAATTTACTAGCCTAAAATCAGTATTCATATCGGTCATCTCAGCCCCTTTGAAGACCTTTTGCCGAGATATACTTGGAGAGAGCCCTCTGTTGTCCTCGTAGGGCTAGCTATGAGGCTGAGCTTGGTTTGATGTTGCCTTGAGTTTCGCCTTCCTCAGCCTGAGGCAAATTCGAGCGCTAACAGAATGTATGAATATATTTTTAGAATAATGATAGAAAAAACTCTTCCGATCTTTAACCTTAATTCTTCCTTATTTTTCTTTTTGGGTGACTAAATATTCTTGGGAATTTTGTATGTAGTCACTTTATTTAACAATCCTTGGATGAGAATAATTCTTCATGCTTACCAATTTGTTTTGAAGTCAACCTAATGTTTCAACTCCCTAATTTATCTTATTTTAAGAGATTCAATATGAAGATCTTTTCTTTCTCAAAACCAACTTTAGCCTTTCATTCTACATGTTTTTTCTTTTAGTGGCTCTTTGGATGAATAAATCTACAACACTCATCATTTGGTTGGCATGTACAAACTTGAGTAACTTTGTTTCCTTCAAAGCATTTTTTTGGAAAATAATTTTCTTTCTCCTCCTTTTTGGATTCACATGCTTCACATAGAATACATAAGTCATCCTTTAATAGATTTGGAATTGAATTATACATTGTATCACTCAACGTCTCATGATATATCAATACATTCATTATACTTCTATTGAACTAAAAAAGAGAAATAATCTCATTTATTGTGTTTGCATGATATTTGTAAGAATTTAAATCTTTTAAGGAAAAACTAATATCTACATGTTGTGTTTATAAGTGAAATCAATTTGATCATTGCTGGGAATTCATACTTCCACCTTTTCTTCTCAAAACTCATTCATGGCTTGTTTGGATTACATTTAAATATGCATAATCTTGATCTGGAACAACAGAGTTTGAAGCTTGCAATGGTTGTATGATTTTGAGTGTGAAAAGAAATGGAATATTCCAATAAAATAATTGTAATAGTAGGAAGTATAGATGATAAAACTTCTATGAAATACTTGATTTCAAATCAAGTTTACTTACATTAAATATTCAATTCAAAATGAAATATTTTCTAAACTTCAATAGAAGAGAATTACGTGCAATTCCAAAAAGGTGTTTAGAATTAAACAAATCATCAATATGCAAGTTTGCTTATTCAAGCTAATGCATCTTGGCTTTCAAAAAGAAACATTATATGTTCAAGTAGCAAGAAAAAAATATCATTTATAAAAAAATTCTCAGGCATAAATGTACAAGAATATATGAGATGCAAAAATTAATATGATATTGATCCATAAACTATCATGGATGTTCTACTGAATAATTTGTCACAATAGATTTGATAAAAATAGATTAAAATCTATGCTATGAGGGTTAATTTCCTTAGATTCCATATTTATTAGTCATTGTATTTTTCTTATACATATAAAATATAAAATGTGGAAAATGGAGCACAATAAAATACAATCACACATCAACCAAAATTAACACAACATTTTTTATGCTCTAGGAAATCCTTTAGGAGAAAAATTAGCTAGAAGGTGAGATTTCTTTGTTTTTCTTTTTTGGAATGGAAATAATGCAAGTATAAACGTGAGGAAATATTCATGGAGTTAGCTTAGACCTAGGGCATGATAAGAAACTATAGACATTAAAATCCTTCTGTTATACTCTCTAATGAGCCCCAGTATTGCAACAAGAATGTGCAACTCCCAAGGCTACCAAATTAAATTATCAACCCAAGGTTCATAAAACTTAAGAGGTATCGACATTATATGTGCAACATGCAATGTGTCCTTCTTTTGTTGATATAATGCAATGCCGTGAATGTCATAAAATCTAACCTAAATTAGTTGCAGAAATGGAAATGATTATCTATTTGTAGGAATGAAAATTTTACTCTACTTTGCATAAATGTAAACGTTAACCTACTTTCATGAACGTAAATCTTATTCTATTTGCAAAATGTAATTGTTGCATCAAAAGGGAACTTAGTTTATGCAATCGAAATAGAAACCCTAGCTTAAGATGTATGAAACAAAATCTAATCATGAAATAATTCTTCAATTATTGCATTCAAAATAGATTTTGTCAACAAAGTTCATAAGGTACTTCATGAAATAATTATGTTCTTCAAGTCATGAATCTGTCATTTGGGGAATTTTGAGGTCTAAAATGGGCCTCCTAAGAAAAATGTACAACCAAAATAGACTTTATAAGAACTAATAGGATTCAAGATGATGATGTCAACCATGGGGGATAATTCACCATTTTTGAAGTAAAAAAGTAAAAAGATTGAAAATAATAAAATAATAAAACTACTTTTTCAACTTGTATTTTCAACTTATCTCCCTAATGTTTTACTCAAATTTTGAGTGGGAGTACTCATTGGACACAAAATTTATTTCTTCATCCAAGGAGTACCCATGTTGCATACTTTTGATGGACCCTACTACACAAAAACTAAGAAATACATGAAAAAGCATGATTGCGATCACATTTTTCATGTATTTCTCACTTCTTGTGTAGTAGGGACCATTGAAAGTATGCAACACGGGTACTATTTAGATGAGGAATCAAAGTATGCATCCAACGAGTGTTGCTACTCGAAATTTGAGTAAATCCATAAGGAGATTAGTTGAAAATACAAGTTGAAAAAATAATTTTTATTTTTTCCCTCTAAAATTTGATGATGTAATCTAATCTTGTTTTATTATTTCCATTATTATTTTATAATTTCCTTAGGAGGCCCATTTTAGACCTCAAAATTCCCCTATTTCCACTAACCATAACTATGGAGGTGAATCGCAATGGAGAAGAGGAAAAACTTCGAGGCATTTTGGTCTTACTCAATCATAGATTCAGAGCCTAGGGGTCATGTTTCAATCCTAAGAGGAAAAAACCAAGCGTTTGGAGGAAATAATGTTCAAGTTTACATGTGCTACAAGAGTGCTACATGATGCCTTGTTTTGCTACAGGAGCGTAATAACTTTCCAAATGCCCAAGTAAATCAAATTCAAATGGGATGGGATTTTTTTTATTATTAAGTAGGATGTATTAGGACTCCATTCCAAGTAGAATCACTCCAAAATACCCTTTTTAGCTCAAAAATAATAGAAGAATACTACTCTAAAAACTAGAAATTCAAAAACTAGTGAGCTAGTTAACCTACAAAATACACAACCTAATCAAGCACAAATGATATGGGGTAAATTTTGTTATTTTGTTATTTTTAATTTTTTTATGACACAATAAAAGTGGAATAAACTCAAATGAATCACATTAACATGTTGTAAAATATAGCAAAAAAGTACTACTATTTTGCTACAAGGGACTTCCATAAATTCTAGATTTGTGAGCTAGTAAACCAATACAAATAGCTCAATGATGAATATTACTTTTCAAAGTTGTTCTAAGGACACATTATGTTTGTGAATCTGTAAATAACCTGCAAAAAAGCTCACTTTAATCATTTAAGCAATATGGCCTACAACAAAAGGCGCAAGAATAGTAAATGTATAAATAGGAGATGCAAGCGAAAAAGTCATTCAAAATAAATAAAAAAATTTGTACAAGAGGGATTTGAGGCTCCTGGGATGGCCAAGCCCAAGGATACTTAGAGTCCTATGAAGGAAACCAAGCTTTAGAAGCTAAAAATGGTAGCAAACTTCATTATTTGAATCAATCCAAGTACATCCATGCTAGAAATGAAAGTGAAGCTACTAAATAACAATTTTTCTCCACAAGAAGACTAAAAATTATGCCTCTAGAGGCCAATTCAAATTGGTACTTATAAAAAGCAATGAGGAAGCATTCTCCTTGAAAGGAAGAATATTTCCCCTCCAAAATCCTTTAAGTAGTGGATATGGTTCCCAACGATAGGAATCTGCATTAAATGATAGGGAACAGATCCCTAGATTTTCTCAATCACTAGAGCTACAAAATTTATGCAAGAGTTTCATAATATCTTGTTCATTTATTATCCAATTTTGGTCCTCCTATAGTAGGGAAAAAGTCCCTAGATTATCTCATCCTTCAAATCTTCATAATCTGCCCAATATTCTCACAATATTCTACAAAAATAAATAATATTAAGCACATAATAAGAAAGGATAAACAAAATTCCTAAGGGACCATTAATACTACGAATTAACTCTATTATGTACAAGTAAGGGGGTCAAATACATGTTTTAAGTGTCTATAAATAATCAAATGGACCTAATAAAATAGACAATTCTTGGGCCCATCATCTTCCCTTATTGAAATTGTTGCTCACCCTTGAGCAACCTAGCCTTCTTCCTCTTTCCTTCCTTTGTCATGGTGTCCTTCGGTATCTTCTTGATGTCTTAGGAAGTTGTAAAGGCAATTTCTTCTGAATATAAATCAATCATGGATGGTACTTCTCTAGGCGACCACTATGATCCAGATACTAGTTTGATGGGAAAACTTGGTGTTGTTGTCCCACATCCTTTACCTTCTTTGATATTGCAATATGCATCCACCTATGAGTAATTATGCCCCTCTCCTTTTCCAATTCAAATAAGAAGGGTGCTACAAATTTCTTGAGAATAATCATTCCTACTACCACAAATTTATAATATGACTCCAAGTTTGGTTGTGGTTCAAACTCTTAGTGTTATTGGGGGCCTATTTCTACCTCTTTTGATGTTGATACCTCCTTCTATAACATTTTTCTTGATTTGTCCTTCTTGTAGCAGCCCTATCTTTCTCTTGTAGTAGGGATGTTTCTCTTGTAGCAGGGATGTTTCTCCTCTAGCAAGGTTGTTTGTGCTTTTAGTTTCTTAGTTATGGTTGATCTAGTGGTTGGCCTTGTCATGGATGTCACAAGTTGTTTACCCTCGTCTTTGGGGGAGGTGACCCCTCAATTTTCTTTTCCCCTGGCCTCAATTCTTTTCTTTTTGGCTAGCTAACTCTTCAACTTTGATGGGGAGTTCTTGAAGGAGGTTGAGGGTGATGAAAACGAGACTAATGGTGATGAAAGCAAGGTTGGTGGTGATGAAAACAAAGTTAGATGAAAATGAGGCTAGGTAAAAATTGAGTTTGGTGAACAATTTAGCTTGTGGAAGGCAGCCTTTATTGAGCCCCAATACTTAGACACGCAAAATATACATAGCACTTATGAATCCCAAAGGATTCGATTACATATCTTTCCTAACTGTGGAGCTTCTTGATGGTTTTGATGTTTTGGATTGAAGAATTGTTCCGCAAGTGATGTTGGAACCAAAGACTGTGTTGCAGGTGTTGCATGGTGGCATGATTCATCATTGGTGTCTGTTGTCAGAGTTTTCTTGCTGATGTGATCCTTTTATGGCCGCATGGTAGATCTAGACATGAGTGAGGCTATTTTTGAGTGTCTTCTGAGATGTCATTTCTTTGTCTTCTTCACTTCTTGCAATATATCTATATCTATCTATCTATCTATATATATATATATATGTTCTTTTGTTGACTGAAGCTCAATGATGCAAATCCTTTCTTCATGTAGGTGCTCTTTGGATTAGATGTTGTTGCTTGCTGGGTGATCAAGAATCTAGTAGTAGTTGACAAAGGGTCCTTTAGCTACTCAAAATTAAGGAAATGACTCTCCATTCCCTTCATGATGGTTGGTTCTTTAATTTGGTGCTTCCAACTATGCCCTATAGGGTAATTGCAGATTGCTACAAGAATGAATTTCTTCTTGTAGTAGTCACAAAAAGCTTTATATGACAACAATATCCTTCAGATAATGCTTCCAAAAACACTGATAATTCATGATCAATCTATGGACAAGGATCAAAAGCCTTGGTTGTGGTGAAAGTAATGAAAGAAGGGGTGAAAATGGATTCTCTTCATGGAAAAATATGAAAATGAGAGTGGCAAAGAGGTCAAGTTGTGTGGAAAATGAATGATGAGGCTATGGTGGACCCCTCATCTTATTCCTAGATTAAAAGCATAAGATATTAACTCTTTTTCCATGCCAATAACACTCCTGTAGAAATACTGGTCACTCCCATAGTAATTTTGGAATGCTCATGTAGCAAAATTGTTTTATTCATATATCTCAAATAGTAGATTTGATTGACCTAAAATTTTGTGAGCATATTTCCATCATGTTTATGCATATGTCCATAAAACATCTTGGCCAAACGATGCATGAATATTTAGAAGAATTAAAAATGGATGTAGGTGACGGATGCCAATATCTCGAAGAGTGTGCACTGGAATTTTCTGAAATTATTTGAGCATGTTACCATCATCTATATTCACCTCCCCATGAAAAAACTCAGCAAAAAGATGCATAGTTTTTGAGATATGGTAAAAAAAAAAAATTCTGCCCTGTGTATTTTGGCCTCCTATAACAAAACATAACCTTCTTGTAGCATTTTATGAAAACGAGGGAAAGGAATGGGAATGACTTGGAAATGGTGGATGGATATTAGAAATGGATGAGAATGATGGATTGACATGGCCTTGGTCTTTTTGGATCATCTGGGCAAAGGAGTAGAAAGCCCAAGTTTAACTTCCTTTGACTAGGTTTTTGATCAATTTTTTCTTTTGGTGCTAAATTGTTCGTGTTGCTCACAAAGGTTGGAGAGAACATAATTTCATCAGAGAGAGATATCTGAAGCAAATATTTTTTCCTTTTCATTTATCATCATCTTTTTCTTTTTTTCCTAGGCCTACTAGCTACCTGAATGAGGTTTTCAACTAGTCGGTTTGCCCAGGTGCCTCAAAGGAGGTTTTCACCTAGGATCTTTTTTTCTCTTTCTTCGAATCCATTGACCACCTCATGGAGGATTTCAATCAATGAGCCAATCTCAGGCACCTAAAAAGAGGTTTTCACATGAGATTTTATTTTTTTCCTCTTTTTCATTTTTTATTTCTTTTTTCTATCTTACTCTACTTTAAAAACAAATTTTCTTTCAAGTGTAGGAATACTTCCAATGCATCCATGTGAACATCAAGATGACAGATAAAATCATTTGTAGGCTCGAAATATATGCTTTGACATGTACCTAAACATTAGAGATAAAATGCTTTGACTTTGATGATATCAAGCACTATTGAAGGAGAGAGTGATGCTCCATTTTGTTGATTTTCTAGAACCAAACCTCAATATAGTTTTGATGCCCTTGGTTTGCTTACTCGTCTGGATCATCTTCATGTATTATTTTTATGTGCCATTCATATCTTCTACTTTTTGCATATTAGTCCCCTGCACACATAAAGGATCTAATGGTAAGCATAATAGAAACTCTTGAATCTCAGGATCCAATGGTTGCTCTCCATAAAATGTGATACATGATTCTTCTGGATCTTCTTCTTCTAGATTTTCTTCAATGACATCAGGAAAATATGTTTTTTGCAATGCTCTTCATGAGCTAAGATGAATACCATTTAGATCAAGAAGAGTTCTTTGGAAGTGGTGTACCTCAACATTGTAAGTGGGTTGAGTTACTTCATTGTTTGGGTTTGGAAATAGTGGTATAGGTAGTTTAGTGGGAGTGGATCTTTGAGATGGATGTGTTTGGGGTTGTCGTTGTGATGGAGGTGGATGGTAGGGATATCATGGAGCTTGGTATGGAGGATATTGAGGATATTGTGGATTTTTCCCATAATTTCCTTGCCAACCTTGTTGCCATGATTAGTTTTTAGGGTTGAGATGGCCAATGTTGCCAAGGAAAGGGTGTGTTCCAATTACTTTTTTTTGTGAATAAGATAAAATATATTACTATGGAAATTGATAAGATTAAATAATTTGGGTTGTGTGGGAGAGAGATCCTGACACAAGACCAAACCGAAATCCATGAAATGGCCATGGATTTATCTTTTTTACAGTGTAGTCATGACAAAAGTGGGTTTTGAGTCCAGAGGTGGAAACCGAGAGGAACCCTCCTTACAACATTTTAAAAAATGAGAGTATAGAAACCGAGAGAAGAGAAGAAAACCATAGTGAGGCCGACAAGTCAAGAGTCATTTTTCTTCACAACAGACAACCCTCTACGGAGGAATAAAACAAAAAGGAGGTTGACGAAGTCACTCCTGGTTGATGGTTAACAGATCCTCGTCCAGACAAATGGGAGTCTCCTGAGAGCTTCCCTCCCATTGCGCGGTGGTGTTCTGTCGACTTATGGAAGGCCCAATGGCCTCTTTCTTGATGCTTGGGGACCCTTCAACAGTCGAATGGACCTTCTTAATCGAATTCTTCTTGATAACTATGCATTGTGGCGTGTCCCGAGTAATGAATCTACAGTGGTGGATGGCTTTGACATACATCACAAAATTCTCAGTCAGCTAGTCAATATTTGTTTCCAGTGCCTTCATGCACTCCTCCTACTCCTACATTGCTAACCCCATGATGTTTTTCATTTTCCACCATGTGTCTATAGTTCATGCATAGAGGTTTTCATGCGCTGGGTGATGCAGGGTCTAGAATCCAGGAAAATTCGGCATTGACTTCCTCAGTAGTGACCTCTCTATGGAGGTCATTTGCTTAGGCTTCTAATTCGGAAATGCACTATTGCGTTTTAGGATTTACTGTCGTCGTGTAGCACTAAGCTACGTGCCTTGCATAGATATCTGTGTGAGTGGTGGGGGGCGAACCTAGGGACTGCTAGCAGGAGGTTGCGTGACTGCACGCACCTCCTCAAATGGATCTAGGGGTGGAGAAATTTTTTGGGGCCATGATGTAGGCTTTAACTCCGTATAGAAATTACCTGCATATGAATTCTAAAACACGGAAAATAAAAATGCGAGAGCATAACACATAAAACACATATACATAGAGATTTTCCCCTGGATCCCAAAACTGGGACTACCATCTTGATTTTTCATTATGTTCCTTTCAATGTTACAATACATATTTATACATGTCAAAGCATCCAATACCATGGACCGAAAACCATCGCATCCAAAACCATGTGTGAAAAACATGCACAAAACCATAGGTAGGTTCGCCTAACCTAATATAGGGTCCAAAACCAAAATTTTCTGGAGTGTTGCCTTGGACCCCATAGAGTGGGGTTACTTGCACCCCTCAAACCCCTGTGACTCCCCCTAATACGTAATTGGCTCAACGAAGGGGGGGCTCCGCCCCCCTTCTAACCCCTCGGTTAACTGTGTGGGTTAGTCATGGAAAGAATATAACACAACCCACCATTCTCCCACTTGTTTTTTTCTTTCCACATGGGGCCACAAGAGAGCTTAGTCATTTATCCAGCCCTACAATGCCCATTGTTTCTCTACACCAAGAGAACTTCTCAGAGCTCACAGATTTTTTCAATGCATCAGCAGTATTCTTCAAAGTGTCCACCTTTACCAGCAACACCTTTTTGTCTTCTATCATATCCATCACAAAGTGATACTGAACATCAATGTGCTTTGTCTTTGAATGATATACAGTGTTCTTTGCCAAGAAAATTGCACTTTGGCTGTCATAGTCTATCCTTATATCTCCCTGTACCAACCCCATACTTGAACACAATCTCTACAACCAAACTGCTTCCTTGCTTGCATGAGTGGCTGTCATGTATTCTGCCTCTGTAGCTGATAGTGCCACTACAGATTGTTTCTTACTCATCCAACTAATTGCACCTCCAAATAGGTTAAACACATACCCTCTTATAGATCTTCTTTGATCCAAATCTCCAGCCCAGTCCGCATCAACAAAGCCATAGATATCCAAAACTCTGTCCAATCCTGGTCTTCCTTGGTAGCACAAACCATAATCACTAGTGCCACGCAAATACCTAAAAACCCACTTCACTACTATCCAATGATCCTTCCCTGTTTTTGACATAAACATGCTCAATACTCCCATTTCATGTGTAATGTCTGGTCTAGTATAGACCATCGCATACATCAGGCTACCGACTGCACTTGCATATGGAACACGGGACATATCCTCTTCCTCTTCCTGTGTCTTGGGACACTGCTCAACAGATAACTTTACACCTACAGGAATAGGAACCTTCACTCATTTACTATCCTACATATTAAACCTCTGCAATATTGTCTCGACATACTTCCTTTGGTTTAACCAGATCTTCCTCTTTTCCTGATCTCTCTTAATTTCCATGCCCAAAATATAGTTTGCAGCACCAAGATCTTTCATGTCGAATTTGGAGGACAATTGGGTCTTCAAATCCTGGATAATTTCTTTGTTATTTCCAACCAGTAACATATCATCCACACACAAGACCAAATAAATAACACTATCACCAATTAATTTAAAATACACACAGTGATCTACTTTGCTTCTAGTGAAGCGAAGTCCTCGAATAAATGTATCAAATTTATGATACCACAACCTTGGTGACTATTTTAACCCATATAGAGACTTCTTTAACTTGCATCCAGTTATTTCTTACCCTTCATCGCAAAGCCTTTAGGTTCCTTCATGTAGATCTCCTCTTCGAGATCCTCGTGAAGGAATGTTGCCTTCACATCCATCTGTTCTACCTCAAAATCAAAATTAGCAGCAATAGGTAAAAGTAATCTAATAGAAGCTACCTTGGCAACATGAGAAAAAATATCACCAAAATCAATTCTTGACACCTGGGAATAACCTTTTGCTACCGATTGAGCTTTGTATTTCTCCACATTTCCTTTTGCATTTGTCTTCTTCTTGAACACCCATTTTCTGCCAATGGGTTTCCTTCCAGCTGGAAAGTCCACCATATCCCAAGCCTCATTTTTGTGAAAAGATGTCATTTCATCAACCATGGCCTCTTTCTAGAGTTTTCCATCCTCTGAATCTATTGCTTCCTTCAGAGTTCCGTATCATCATCAATAATAGATAAATCAAAATTTGAATAGAAATCAGATGGAATATACCTTTCTAGCTGTCTTCTTTCTCGAATTGATCTTCTCACACCCAAAGTTTGTGGCTCTTCATCTTCTAATTCCTCCTCTGTTGTAGAGTCTGATTCTTCCTCCTTTAGCTCAAACTCTATCTTCTCGGTTCCTTTGGTTGGACTTCATGTTTAATAACATCTTTCACCTCTCTAAACACCACATCTCGGCTGTACACAACCTTCCTTGTTACTAGGTTCCAAAGCTTATAACCCTTTAAACCATCCTTATACCCAATAAAGATGTACTTTTCAAATTTACTATCCAAGTTGGTTCGTTTCTTCTTTGGAACATGTACATATGCATCACATCCAAATACGCTCAGATGTGAAAGAGAGGGTTTCTTACTAGTCCATACCTCTTGTGGAGTCTTATCCTCCAATGCTAATGAAGGTGATCTATTGATTAGGTAACATGTTGTGTCCACTGCCTCTGCCTAGAATTCCTATCCTAACCCGACATCATTGAGCATGCTTCTTGCCCTTTCCATCAATGTCTTATTCATTCTTTCTGCAACTCCATTTTGCTGAGGTGTACATGGAGTAGTCTTCTGCCATGCTATACCACACCTTTTACAGAATTCTTCAAATTCCTTACTACAAAACTCTCCACCGTTATCTGTCCTCGGCACCTTTATCTTCTTCTCTATCTATTTTTCCACCAGAGCCTTAAATTCTTTAAACCTATTAAGGACTTTATATTTCTTCTTAAGGAAATATATCCATGTATTCCTTGAGAATTCATCTATAAATGATACATAGTACAAAAATTTACCCAGCGATGGAACCTTCTGTTATCACCTAGATTGACCTCAGGCTGAATGGAGGCAATCCTAGGGTAACCACAAACCAAGCTTAACCTGGTAACTAGCCCTACCGGGCCGGGAGAGGGCTCTATCCTTATGAATCTTAGTCAAGATGACTAGATCAGGAACAATATTTTATGCTAGGTATAGTAGCCCAAGGGTTTTGATTGATTTGTTGGTTTTTTTGCCAAATCAGGAGGAGCTGGGCAATTTTGGGTCTGGGAAACTAAGGTAAAATCATAGGGGATTCTATGGGGCAAGGTAGCTATGATCTTCAACACCTTAAAGCTTGATGGGGTGAAATTCTAGACTGGTGGGGAGCTAAGAAGGGCTTGAGCAAGTCAAGAATCCTTCCTAAATAGATGAAAACATAAAATACTAGTGTTTTCCCAAGGTAGAGCATTAAAACCTAATGTATTCCACCTATATGACTTGAAAACAACCAATTAGGGGAGATTACATGAAAGAGGCATACATAAATAACATGTGAACAAATTAATAAAAGAAGAAACACATGATAAAGGCCATACCACAGGAATCCCATAAAAATAGCTGCAACTTTATTAGTTTCCTGCCAAAACTGTTACAAAATGATAAGTGTTTAGTACATGAGTATCCAGCTGAATCCAACTATTGCAAATGAGAAAGAAAATACTTGATATAGACATTGCAATCCCTCATCCTAACCATTAGGGGTTGAAAGCATGAGAAGAGGAGTCGTTTCAACCATTTCCAAACAAGGACCAGGAATATAGGCAGTCAAACAACTTGCCTCTAAAAGAAGGGGAACTGATTCATTTGTTTCAAAACCACCTATAACTAATGAATCTACCCTCTAACACTATTTTACCATTACATTTACATGCCATGTCATCAATTACATCAGTGAAATCATCCATGAGGAGAGAGAAATCAAATTCACAGTCAAAACAGGCGAATTTTGGTTTTCTGAGCAAAATGGTCATAAGCGCAGCGCCACTGGTCCTAAGCGCAGTGCCACTAGTCCTAAGCATAGCGCCACTTTCCACCTAATTTTGGAGGCCTCCCCCTAGCCAAATTGAGCACATGATAGCTCATTGGCAAGGTCTTCAAGTCTAGTTTCTAGAACACCTAGAATGTTTGAATTCTGAGGTCATTTTCCCCCTAAAAACTTGAATCTCTCAACACTACTTCTGTGTGTCCAAAAAGAGGCAGAGAGGTCATTTTTTGGTAGTTTTTGGACCTTTTGGTGACCCAGATTTTCTCCAAAAATTCCAAAAATTTTCAAGGTTCATCATAATGAATCAAAGAATATCAACCTTTTCTCCAATGGATGCCCCAGGAAAAAGCTCAGTGTGGGCAAAATTTCCGTGTTATGAATTGCAAAACTTCTCAAAATTTGCCCAAATTTGGCATGGAACACCACCATCAGCTGCTTTAATGGGCTAAGGAGGCTTCAACCAACATCTACAACCTATCTTTCTCCTTTTTTCCTTTCAAGCCTCTCCTTAGCCTAGCCTTTAATTTTCTAATCCTCATATTACAAATTTTATTTTGGGTCATGTAATGGTAGGCCACGTGCCGGAGCATTTTCTTATCCCTGTTGGCCTTCTCAATAAGTCCTTCAAGATGTATGTTGACCCTCTCAAGCCAATTCTCCCTATCATTTTCAATCTCTTGCTCAATAGGAGTCAATGTGACATGAGCCTCTTTGGCCATTTGCATGTTTGCTTTTGTTGGGTCCCTATAATACTAGTGATTACCCCATTACTATTGTAGTTATACCCCTTATTAATATTGTTATGCCCCTATTGCCCCCATATTGTTATTACTATGCCCCATAGAATCCCTCTATTGTTATTTTTGTGGCTTTATATTATTATTGTTAGGTCGGCTGGATTATATTGTGACTCCTTAGACTCCTATATATAGAAAGGAGGTTTTGTCATTTGAATCATCCAAGAATTGTTCATTTATGTAATGTAAAGGAGGTTGCCCCCTTGAAGAGGCTAAATTATAAGGCGTTGATCTATCTTTTCTATCTTTTCTTGAGTTGGTTTCATAACATTTGGTATCGGAGCTTTGGATTCTAGGATTTCGCTGCTCCAAACATGCCTTCGTGGAATTTTTGCTATAACTTTTTTTCTGCGATGTTTCAGAATTTGAAAAAGAAACCCATTTGAGAAGAAATTGCTCTGAACCTCGGGTCTGAATTTCAGAGCTTTTTGCGATATATTTGCGGAGATATGATTTGAGGAAGTTGGTCTTTTTGCAGACTCCTGAATTACATTCCAAACAGGTGGCCTGGGGAAAATCGTCATAACTTTCTCTCTGGGGATTGGATTGAAATTTCATAAGAAGGTACAGAAACAGGATGAATTGTAGTTTCTTGTATGCGCTTTTCAGATCCAAAGGTCGAAATAGTGAATCGTGGCATGTCGTACAAGTTCGCTCTACTGAACTAGTCTATAATCAAGTCACTGTGGGAGAGTTTGTATAAATCTTACTTGGAGAATCCAATTTGGGTTAGACTTGTGGCATTGGAAAGAGGACACAAAGGGCTATTGTAGATAACAAATTCAGAACTAGATGATTGGAAAGTACAGAGATACATCAAAGGCAATATCGAGCTCCTACAAAGTGAAAAAAAGGTGTGTAGTTTTTTAAAATTTTTGCATAAGATTGGTTTGAAAAAATAGTTTGAAGGAATTCAAAGGGCATAGTAAAGCATTATTATTGGTAATTGATGCCCCGAGGAAAGAAAATTCAAACAGCTAGTAGGCAACCTGAAAGCTCTAACATGACCCATGAAGAAGAGGAAGAAATGCAACATGATATATCAAAATTACGAGACCAAGTGCAACAATTGTCACTTGCACAAAAAGGAACAGAATCTAAGATGGATGGTTTAAAGAAATATGTAGAAGCTAAGATGGATGGTTTAAAGAAAGGCGTAGAAGCTAAGATGGATGATTTGAAGATAGATCTGAAGACAGACATGGATGAATTGAAGATAAATATGAATAAGTTGCTACAAGAAATGGTCACTAAGGGTGAAAGGGTACTAAAGGAAACTCATGATGAGAACAAAAGAAATGTTAATCATGATTCCATAGACTCTAATGTTGGATCGAAGACTCACCATATTCCAAAAATCGATATGAGGAAGTTTGATGGCAAGGATCCCGCCACATGGATATTATAGATGGAGCAATTCTTCGATTTCAATAATGTGCAAAACACACAAAAGGTACGTATGGCAACTTTATATTTGGAACCAAATCAGTTTGTATGGTATCAATGGCTTTGCTCTCGTAAACAATTTATCACTTGGGCAATTTTTACGGAAGAATTGATAGCACATTATGAGGATACAAAAAGCAACACTTTCTTTAGCCAATTGATAAGTCTCAAACAAAAGGGTTCAATAATGGAGCACATTGAGGAGTTCCAAAAATTGAACATAAGGGTAAAAGATATTCCAAAGGAGCATAGGATTGATGTGTTCATAGGGTCTTTAAAGGATAATATCCAACATGATGTTCACCTTTGGGAACCTGATTCATTAGAAAAGGCATTCAGGTTAGAAAGAAAAATGGAAAGCAAAATTATGGCAACCAGGAAGCATACCACTCACAACTATAAAGACGGAAGTGTTGTTGCCCCTAGTCTTCCACAACCTATAAGGTTGACACCACAACAATTGGAAGAAAAAAGAGCAAAAGGGCTTCGTTACAGTTGTGATAGCAAATACACTAAAGGTCATAAGTGTGTTGAGAAGAAATTATTCTACATAGATTGTGAAGAGGAAGAAGAAAAGGAGCAAGAAAGGTCAAAAGAAGAGGATATACTCCAGGAACAAAGCCTAGATGAAGAGCAAATAAATCCGACCATATCTTGTAATGCATTGGCAAGAATTACCACTCCTCAAACCATCAAGATAGAAGGACAAATCAAGAAGAAAAAGGTAATAGTGTTGATTGATTCAGGAAGCACCCACAATTTTATTCATTGTAAGGTAGCAAAAGAATTGAATTGCTTCCTATATCTAGCACCAGAGTGTCAAGTGACGATTGCAAATGGAGGAACAATAAATTGCTCTGGAAAGTGCCATAATATCAAGCTATCCATGGGAGAATATGTATTGACTAGCCCAATGCTTTCCATTCCAATGGGAGGTGCTAATGTTGTACTAGGAGTCCAATGGCTACAATCCTTGGGTACAATAGCTTTTAATTTTCAAGAACTTTTCATCAAATTTTCTACGGAAGGAAAGGAAGTTGAATTAAGGGGTATTGTAGGGAAACCAGGAAAGATAATTAGCTCTAATGGTATGATAAAGCTTTTAAAAAAGGAGCAAAGAGGTGTAATTGCACAATTATGTTTGCTAGATGTTTCCACATCGGAATCATCTATTTCTCCGGATCTCCAAAAAGTCCTGGACAATCATTCCAAGGTATTTGAGACTCCCAAAGGTCTCCCACCTATGCGTAATCATGATCATGCTATTCATTTGATTCCAGGAAGTGTTCCTCCAAACATCAGGCCGTACAGATATCCCTATGTCCAAAAGAGTGAAATTGAACGTATGGTTGCAGAAATGCTAGAGGCTGGTATAATTCAACCGAGTCAAAGTTCTTTCTCTGCTCCAATAGTATTGGTGCATAAGAAGGATGGATCATGGCGCATGTGTCTAGATTATAGGGAGCTCAACAAGCTCACTATTAAAGATAAGTTCCCCATTCCTGTCATTGATTAATTACTGGATGAATTGCATGGATCAATTTACTTCACTAAGTTGGATCTTCATTTAGGATATCATCAAATCAGAATGAAGACTGAAGACATTCTGAAAACAGCATTTAGAACTCATGAGGGTCATTATGAATTTTTGGTCATGCCTTTTGGCCTTACCAATGCACCTTCAACATTTCAAGGTTTGATGAATTCAATTTTCAAACCATTCCTTAGAAAATTTGTGTTAGTATTTTTTGATGATATACTAATCTACAGCAAGTCTTGGAAGGATCATGTTGAACATGTTGACAGGGTGCTACAACTATTGGAGGAGAAACAATTATATGCAAAAAGATCCAAATGTTTCTTTGGAGTCCAGGAGGTGGAATATCTGGGTCATATTGTATCTCATGAAGGAGTTAAGGTAGATCCTAGCAAAATTAAAGCCATTAAGGAATGGAAAATCCCCACACCCATAAAGCATCTGCGAGGATTTCTCGGGTTGACAGGGTATTATCGCAAGTTTGTTAAGAATTATGGGAGAATAGCAGCACCTCTAACAACATTATTGAAGAAAGATGCATTTTCATGGACTCCGGAAGCAACAAAGGCCTTTGAACATCTTAAAGAGGCAATGTGCCACACACCGTTCTTAGCTACACCGGACTTCACAAAAACCTTTATTGTGGAATGTGATGCTTCAGGAAATGGAATTGGTGTTGTTCTAATGCAAGATGAAAGACCCATTACTTTTGAAAGTCGTCCAATCAAGGGAATGTTTTTAAGCAAAGCTATTTATGAGAAGGAAATGTTGGCAATACTCCATGCACTTAAGAAATGGTGACCCTACCTAATGGGAAGACACTTCAAGGTAAAAACGGATCATGATAGCCTTAAATACTTTTTAGAACAAAGATTATCCTCTGAAGAGCGACAAAAGTGGGTCATAAAGATGTTGGGTTATGACTTTGAAATCATCTACAAAAAAGGGAAGAAAAATGTGGTGGCAGATGCACTCTCAAGAAAGGATGGGGATGTAGAAGCATTGTTGAGCGCCATTTCTATTATCCAACCAGATTGGATAAACGAAGCAAGGGAGGAATGGGAGAATGATGAAGAAGTGTGGGCACTTATTCGAAAGTTACAACAAGATTCCAGTACGTCTGATACATTTAGTTGGCAAAATGATTCGTTATGGTACAAAGATTGCTTATACCTTCGTAAGAATTCCCAGCTAAAAGAAAATATTCTTATGGAATTGCACACTTCGCCCTTAGGAGGGCACTCAGGATTTTTAAAAACTTACCACAGGGTTAAGAAGGAATTTTTTGGGATGGCCTTAAATTAGATGTTCAAAAGTTTGTGGCGGAATGTTTGGTTTGCCAACAAAATAAAGTTGAAACAATTAAGACACCAGGTCTATTACAACCTTTATCCATTCCAAGCCAACGTTGGGAGGAGGTTTCAATGGATTTTATCATAAGTTTATCCAAGTCTGAGGGAAAGAGTGTCATCATGGTGGTAGTTGACAGACTTACCAAGTATGCACACTTTTGTGCATTATCACATCCATTTAAAGCCAGTACAATTTCTACTGCATTTATGGAAACAATTCAAAAGCTACATGGAAACCCAAAGATTATTGTAAGTGACAGAGATCCCATTTTCACTGGAAATTTTTGGACAGAATTATTTTCTTGTCTTGGTACTCAGTTAGCTCATAGCTCATCTTGTCATCCTCAATCTGATGGGCAAACTGAGATAGTAAACAAATGTTTGGAAGGATATCTTCGTTGTTTTGTATCTGATAAAAAGACATAATGGGTCAAATGGTTGCCTCTGGCTGAATGGTGGTATAACACTTCCTTCCATACAGCAACAAAAATGACCCCATTTATGGCACTTTATGGGTATCAACCACCATCCATCACATCATATTTAAGAGAAAATTCTAAGGTTCAGGCAGTGGAACATCACATCGAACATCAACAACAAGTCCTCCAACTCTTAAAGGATAACCTCATGTTGGCACATAATAGAATGAAACAACAGGCAGATCAACATCGCAGCGAAAGAAGTTTTGATGTAGGTGATTGGGTATTCCTACGGCTACAACCATATAAGAAAATGTCCCTCAAGCAAGCTAAGAAGGATAATAAATTATCACCAAAGTATTATGGTCTGTAAAAGGTGTTGCAAAAGATTGGTACTATGGCATACAAATTGGAGCTTCCTGCAGCTTCTCAATTGCACCCAGTTTTCCATGTTTCATGTTTAAAGAAGGTTATAGGCGACAAGCTCCCAGTTCAAACAATATTGCCAGAACTTGACGAGGAAGGAAAAATTATATTGGAACCGGAAGCAGTCACAGAAACAAGAACTCGACAGCTACGAAATCGATCAATTTCAAAGTATCTTATCAAGTGGAAGAACTTATCCGCTGAAGATTCCACATGGGAAGATGAGAATTTTATGCAGAAGTATCCAGAACTACTTAAGCGTTGAGGACAACACTTTTTTGAAGGAGAGGGGCATGTTGGGTCCCTATAATACTAGTGATTACCCCATTACTATTGTAGTTATACCCCTTATTAATATTGTTGTGCCCCTATTGCCCCAATATTGTTATTATTGTGCCCCATAGAATCCCTCTATTGTTATTTTTGTGGCTTTATATTATTATTGTTAGGTCGACTGGATTATATTGTGACTCCTTAGACTCCTATATATAGAAAGGAGGTTTTGTCATTTGAATCATCCAAGAATTGTTCATTTATGTAATGTAAAGGATGTTTCCCCCTCGAAGAGGCCGAATTCGAAGGCGTTGATCTATCTTTTCTATCTTTTCTTGAGCTGGTTTCATAATAGCTTTGATCATTTCCAGCTCCATGAGGACTTGCTTGTCACTCAACTGTTTGTTTTCCTGTCCCAAATATCTGATGATGAACTTGGCTCTCTCTAAGTTGTCTTCCAAAGCTTGTATTTGAGCTTCCCTTTCTTGTATGATGATGTCTTTGATAGTTTTCTCATCCTGAGCCTCCAAGTCAATGATGCCCACTCCATGATGAGTATAGTGATGATGTGGCTCCTCATGCTCAATCAAGTCAAAATCTCTTTTGTCCTCATCACCAAGATCTTCCTCCTGCACGGTTTCCTTGCCTTTGCTCAACTGCTCAACCTATACCTGTTTTGTCGATATAGAAGGCAAAGCCCCTTCCACACCTTATGGAGATAACATTTTCCTGTGGACTGATTGTTATAGCTCCAAATCTCACTCTTGATGTTTGTGATGTTGCACTCATGGCCTAGGGCAACCCCTCCTTCCAAACCTGGTCCAAATACTTAAAAAACAGTGTTTTACTTCCTATACATGACATTTCCCTGAGCTAAACGCGTGTGTATGCGGGTCTGTCTATACCCAACCCACGTATATGTCCTAAAACACTTAAAAAAAATTAAATCTCCTTAATTTCAGGTGGAGATCGTGGGTTTTACCTTCTGATTACCTATTAGTGCCCATGGCCCAACTGTTCCCAACGAATTCCCAACTAAAAAACTACTTTGGGAGAAGTATAAAAAGGCTTCAATGGGAAGGCCTAAGGGAGGAGAGAATAGAGAGAAAAATCACTCTATTGAGATTATCCCAGATCAGGTCTGAAGATCCCTATGCTTCCAGCACTTCCCCCATTACAGGAAACCCTTGTTTCCTTGAGTTATGATGTCTTTCCATTTGTTGAGATATCCTTGAGTGAGTTATGGAAGGAGCTTGTTGAAGGCTTGAGATTGGACGAATCCGAAGGATGGTTCCGCTTGGAGCCTGCGAAAGGAAGACTCAGGTGAAATCATTCCTTTCTGTACTTTAGTTATCTATAATAAAAGAAACACTTGTCATGTTCCTATTATGAATCTTCTTCATGTTTATGATATCAATGTTATGATTTACAAATGAATGATTATTTCAATTGCATAACTAACTTTCAATATGATATGAAGTTGATTTCTTTATGATGTTTAGTCCATATACTGTTGTGCTTTCTTGAATTGATTGTTTTGCAGGTTGAAGGAGCAAAAGGAACTCCAAGAAGGTTTGGACCTTAGCTGGATCTTCCCAAACGAATGACCCCCAGGTGCACACCTCTTCGCTTAGTTTGTTTATATTAGCATCATGGCTGTGTGGAATGCTTGTGTTTCTTTATAGATAACCCCCGCTCTGCTAGGGTATTAACCCAAGACCCTAGGGGACATTTCTCCCTTAACATAATTGGTGACTCCGCAGGGGACAACAGTGTTGTTGTTCCTAGTTTTGGTTTTTTTCAAGCCAATCACGGCTCAACTGTTTATTTACTTGCTGCGACTGAGTAGTTTGTTCCTATAGGAACTTGAATTGTAGGTTTGATTAGTTTCTTCAAACTATTTTTTGTTTTTTCTTGTAATCTGTTATATACGTTGTTTTTCTAGTTTACAGAAGCATATGTATGCATGTTTCCTCAAGTCAACCTGCGTATATGCAGGTTTCCTTAGGGTGAATAGCGTATACACGCAGATGTGCACTAACACAGTCACGTATACCTTAAAGTTTTCAAGATTTTTCAAATATTTTTGTTTCTAAAGATCTGTCTGTTGCACTGAATCAGTCCTGAACAATTAATTTTTTGTGTCAATCTTTATTTTTACAGAAAGTATATGATTTCAAACTCTCTCTGATTGTGGAAAGTGTTGGTCTTGTTTTGTTTTATGGCAAGCGTCATCGTTTTTGTTTAAGCACACAAGATTTCTTGCTGGGAATCTTGGCTGCTCTGGTCTTCCAGGGTAGAAAGATTGATCTCAATCTTTGTGTCAAATCTTGTTTTGGTGACTTTTTTGTTTGCATGTCAAAACTACATCTTTGTGACCATCTGCTTTTCTTACTTTCTAAAAGTTGTTGATTGACACTTTCTTGAAAGTTGTCTTTTCGATCTTTTTGGTCTTTGTTGCCAAGATTTTTGTTGCTGCTTTTGATTGTTAAGAGCATCTTGAAACACATTTTTTTGTTGAGTTTTCACCCGTCTTGTGTTGTTAACTTGCAAAAGTGTTTTGTTGCCTATTCTTCGATCATAAAGTTTCAGTCTTGTTTAGAGCACTTTTTGAAAAGACATTTTTGTTTTTGCTTTTGAAGAAAACTTCTTGAAAACTTGGTTTTGCTTTCTTGAACTTTGTTTTGATTTAGTTTCTTTTTGTGAATGAAAGTGCATTTTTGTTTGTCTTGAAACTTGCTTTTAGTGTAGAGACGAAAATGAGCATTAGCAACTCATATTCCATCTAAAAATTTTAAATGGAAAATTAGTATTGATAAACAAGTTACTTTCATTTCTTGATTGAGAATAGTCTTAAGTTTTGCATCAGCGTGTACTCATTGCACTAGGATAAGTTTGTGCATCTTTTTAGGGCATCAATAGTTTTGTTGATTTTTGTGAGTGTGAAGCTTGAGTAAGAGAAAAGAAAAGAAAATTTGTTGCTTTCTTAGAAGTTCCTCTTAACCTAGTAGAAATTTCTTGCATCGAAGAACAAAACGAGTGCATTTGCATATAGTTTGGTTTTTATTAATTTTTTTGCGTAAAAACACCACAAGTTTTACTTCCGCTTATCCCTTGACTTAAAGAACAACCCATTTAAAAACAAGCACTAATTAAAATACTCTAAAACTTTTTTATAATTGTCAAGTTAGACACACCAACAAGTTTTAGGATATTTTAGGGCCTTGGATTAGGTGAGTGGAGAGAAAACTCTCCAAGGCCATTTAAACTGTCAAACATAGGAGTCTGAATAGTGAGTGAAAATCCAATAGCATTAGGAAGACTAGGAAATCTCTGGATCTGGGAGTTAAGCACGAGGGTTTTTGAAGATAAAGAAGAGAGATACCCCCTCTCCTACTTGTCAAATCTTACATAAAGACTATTCCGCCTGGCTTCTGACACGAGTTGGTGACCTTAGTTGCTTCTTCTAGGGATCTACATAGGTGGTTGCGGAGGGGAATCTTGCAGCATCTGAGGTCGACATTGTATCACTCTCAACGGTACTACTGGAGGGCACCCTTGCGAAGCTTGGGGGCTTGCACTGGTGCAAGTTGTTGTTAGGAGGTTAGTGTAACTTCCTCTGTTAACTTCGCTGGTAGGACTGGGTCGTCATTATCCCAGAATATCTTTGGAAGGCCCCTTACTTCACTTTCTTGTATTTTGGTGTCCGGTCCTCATCACCCAGAGTGGAAATACTTGAAAGCTGTTTGACTAGCTGATATCTTTTAGGGACTTTTTAGTGTGTGCTCTGTGCTCTTAGTTGGCCTAGCTTTCATTTTTTCTTGAGTCTTTAATTAGAGCTTAATAAAAAATTCAAAGTGGCTGACAGATCGCATAGACGATCTTGAAGATTTCGTGGTCTTTCACCACCAAGTTTAGAGCCTTCTCCTAGAAGGCGCGAAGGTAATACTGCCAGTCGGTTCCATTCCACAGCAGTTGACGCATAGGGGATTGATCCTCCTCTTGAGGGCATTAGTGTTCAGGACAGGCCTGGTACTTCCGTAGAACAAGAGATGAGCACTCAAGTTCTTTCTCGAGTTCTCTTTCAATCAGAAGATAACATAGAAGTAGAAGAACTCCCAGAGTCATCAGTGGATCCAAATTCTCCCCTACCTTCTAGCCATCCAAACATATTACAATACATTGGGACTCCGATGCATAGACCATCAATTCCAGGTCATATTATGCACTTACCATCGATGACCACTACTGGGAGCATGGATTCTACTACAAGTGCTACAACTATGCAGACTCCAACATTTGTACAAGGGGGAGGAACTATTTCCATCCCCTCTACATCTTTATTTGGGTATTTTTCTAGCACATCTTTAGTTGGGTCTACCTCCATTCCTTCTACGAGTGGAAATTCCCAAGCCAATACTTTTAGTTCCGGGTTTTTGCTGTTTGGAACCCATTCACAGGGTATTCCGTCAATTCCTTTCAGTGCCTCTACATCCATGATGGGTGGGTCGGCTTCATTCCAAGGTTTTCCTTTTGGAAGTGGTCATATACCACATTCCAACCTGATGATAGGATCTATGCCTTTTTCGACTACAGGACAAAGCAGCAATCCCCTTCAAGGTTGGACTAACCCTGCAGTTAGTGGCATGGGAACTGGGAATCCAATTTTCGGCCAATAAGGGAATAGGCCGTACTCCACAGTCAGCGTGTTTTGAAGTATTCCTCCCTTAGCTTCTACTTGGAATCCTTATCAGGGGTTATCAACTCCTTATAATCCTTTAGGAGGAAGCTTCACCGGTTATGGAGGTTTTTCGGCCGGAGTTGGTCAAACTCTGAGTTTTGCTGGATCACAAGGGCTACCTTTTGGTTCAATTGGTTCTAGGGGTAACTTCGGGCAGCCTGGTGCCTTCCAAAATCCAAGCCAATATTTTCAAAACTTTGGGAGCTCCACCCAGTCTGGGTGGAATCCCCAAGGTCCTCCTTGGCTTCCTTTTATGGAAATGTTGAATTTGTCGGATCTCACAAAATTAACAAACAATCCAATCAAATACAATCCAGCTTGGCCTCTAGTCCCAAACAAACTCTCTTCGGACATTCCGAAGTTCAAAGGGAAGGGCAGCAAAGACCCGGGCGACCATGTAACCACATTCCATTTGTGGTGCTCATCAAACTCCCTTATCGATGATTCGATTAGGTTGAGACTTTTTCAACGCACCTTGACTGGTAATGTGACCAAGTGGTATATAGGGTTGCCAGGGGGTAGCTTTACATCTTTCGCCGACTTAGCTAATATTTTCCTAAATCATTTCCAGTTGCCCATCCGTTATGATGCCGGAACAAAACTTCTGGCCAATTTTCGTCAAGATACGACAACCCACATTTCTGATCACATTCACGAATGGAGATGGAGAAAGAGGCTCATTAAAGCCAAAATCCCTCTAGAGTACCATCTTGAATGGTTATTGAAATCTTTACAACCTGAAATCTCTAAGGATGTCTCCCTATCTAGAGTCTATTCTGAGGAGCAAGCTATTTTTAGGGCCCAGCACTTAGAATTGATTTATTCTTAGTTTGGAATTCTACAAAAAATCTTGCCTGATGCTCCCAGGACTAAGGTTGATATAGCCAAGTCGAAGCCAGGTCCCCATGCGGATGGTATCATTGGATCGGTAGACACGAATGCGGTGAGCCTGTTGACCCAATTGCAACAGTTGTCTTTACAAACTGCTCCTAACAACTAGGTCACATCGTCTAACCCTTCGTCTTCCAAACCCTCTTCGGTTAATGTTGTCCAATCTGCTAACCCCAAAGGAAATCAAAATTCCAATGGGAAGAAGAAAGGACAAGGTAAGAAAAAGAGTCAAGATGGGAAGACTGACGAAAATAAATCCAGCAATAATGCTGGTGGTGGTAGAAATGAGTCTAAAAAGAAAGTCAAGTTTTCGTGCAAGTTATGCAGTGGAGACCATTTAACTCATCTTTGCCCAAAGATTCAAGACGCTCAGCGCTTGTTAGGTAGAAAGGGACTTCTAGTTCTCAAGCTGTGTTAACTAACCCTTTTCCCCAAGGGCAACAACTGCTTGCTAGCGCGAATTCAAACCCTGGTACCTCTGCAGGGGGCAACCAGGAAGGGGAGAAATTATCAAATGTTTTCATGATGGGTTCTAATGTCCATGTGGCCACTCAGTCATGTGATTACGGTGAAGTTGAAACATCTAAGGACAAAACTTCTCCTAGAAGTACCGACCTTCATATTGAGTGACCCCCTGTCGAGACTATACCATGGATACCGAAAGGTTCCGCTAAACGCGCGACTATCAATCCAAATACTAGGCCTGCCCAGAACTACTCCATTGTTGAGGATTTGGCTTAGAGTCCATGCACTATGTCTACTTTATAGGTTCTCCAGTCATGTCCAACTCAATGAAGTGTTTTACTTTCGGCGATAGGGGCAGTTGATCCAAATAACTCTTTAATGCTCACTTTCGACATGCTAAATGTCAAAAAGCGACTCCCTCATCACATGGATTTTCAAATAAAGTCTATGTACCGAAAAATTAACATTTTTCGTACCGTTATTGATGAAGGAGCTTCCACGTGCATCATGTTGATGTCATGTTGGAAGGCCATCAGATTGCCTTCATTTGTTCCCTCACCTACCCTCCTGACTGCATTTGACAGGCATTCTCATAAGCCACATGGTATTATCCCAGCCTTTCCCATATGTGTTGGGGGCAAAGTCGTTAATGTTGAAGTAGAATTCATTGATGCTAACCTAGGCTACAATCTCCTCTTAGGAAGGAACTGGGTATACGAAATGGATGCCATTGTTTTGAGTCTATTTTGTGTTATTTGCTTTCCTCATGAAGGGAAAATCGTTAAGGTTGATCAATTGGATTATTGTTCAGTTGATCCTCGAGCAATTTCAGACTCTACTGTTCCTTTAGTGGATAACCCTTGTTCGCCTATCGAGAATCTAGGTGTTGGGATGTATTCTTCATTGATGGGTACCTTTGATCTTCCCTCTCCTATCGCTAAAATCAATGTTGTTTTAGCAACCAAGGAATCTTCACAAGAAGGGTTTTTTCGAACTCATTACTTTTCAGATCCTTGGACCTTGCCTTCACCTACGATCACATTAGCTAAAGGACAAGTTGGTGGAATGGCATTTCCTATGTCTGCAGCAAATCTTAGATATCAGTCTATCATTAACTCTGTAGATAGCCTTTCTACTCCTTTCTCTGAGGAGGAGCTAGATGGCGATGTGGCCTCGGCCTGGACCGTCGATTCTACCTCCGCTATGGACTGTTTAGATACAGTTTTACCATTCGAGGAAGCGATCTTAGAAGTGATGATGGGTGTACATCGACCTTGGTAAGATTTACACCATCGTTCATATTTTCTTCCTCCATTGCAGGAAGTAGAATCTAGGTTCTCCGAGCTCTTTACTAGCGATGTTTGTATGGTATCAAACCCTTTGGCTCCAGCACACTTTCGTGCTGAAGGTAATATGTTGGTAATTTCAAAAACGATATTTATAAACATCTCTAGGAACCCTAGTGTGATCGAGAATCTCTTCATCGGAGCTGAATGTTCCCCTAAATAAATTCAAATTTACACCGACTTTTTTAAGGAATTTCAAGATGTATTCACTTGGTCTTATGAAGAAATGCCTGGCATTGATCCATCCATAGTTCAACATGAGATCAAGACGTATGAAAACGCCAAACCAATTTGTCAAAAACTTCGGCCGGTTAATCCTAGGAAAGTAGCAACCATTAAAGCTGAAGTAGAGAAGCTGCTTAAGGTGGGTTTCATATACCCTATTCCTCTTATAGATTGGGTTTGTAATCTAGTCCCTGTGGATAAAAAGCAAGGAACAATCCGAGTGTGCATTGACTTTAGGGACCTAGACAAAGCTTGTCCCAAAGATAATTACCCCACGCCATTTATTGATCAAATTATTGATGAGTGTGCGAGCAATGAGATTTTCTCCTTCATGGATGGTTTTTTCGGTTATAATCAGATCTCTATCCGTTGTGAAGATCAGCATAAGACAACGTTTATATGTCCCTGGGGTACCTTTGCATACAGAAAGATGCCTTTTGGTATTAAAAATGTTGGAGCTACTTTCCAATGGGCCATGTCATATGCTTTCCACGACATTAAACATGTCATTGAAGCATACTTGGACGATCTAGTTGCTTGTTCTTGAAAGAGAACTGATCATCCTAGTCACCTTCGATTGGTTTTTGAGTGATGTAGATTTTATAAGATCTGGTTGAATCCAAATAAGTGCATTTTTGCAGTTACATCAAGTCGGTTATTAGGGTTCATTGTATCAAATGAAGGGATTCGGGTTGATCCCTTCAAGGTAGAGGCAATAATTCAGTTGCCTCCCCTGTCCTCAATTCGACAACTTCAAAGTCTTCAAGGGAAAGATAATTTCTTATGAAGGTTTATAGTGAATTATGTTGAGGTCACTAAAGGATTTATGTGTTTGCTATGTAAAGGAGTCCCATATGTGTGGGATGAAATTGCGCATCAATCATTTGATGCCTTGAAAAAGGCATTAGTCTCTGCCCTGCTTTTGAGTCCACCCGATTATGGTGGGGACTTCCTTTTATATCGTGTTGTGGCAGAATCAACCATAGGTATGGTTCTCGTTCAGGAAGATGATGCTCTCATAGAACATGTGATTTATTATTTGAGCCGACGCTTGATAAGTCCTGAACTTCGCTATTCCCCTGTTGAGAAGTTGGATTTGGCAGCTGTTCATGCTATCCAGCGGCTCTATCATTATATTTTGCTACGCAAAACTTTTGTCTTAGCAACGGTCAATCCATTCCAATTTGTCCTCAGTAGGCGAGTGATTGGGGGAAAATATAATCGATGGATAGTCATCTTACAAGAATTCGATCTCGAGTTCTTGTCCACCAAGTCTAAGAAATCTATGGTTTTTGCGGAGTTAACCTCTAAGCTGCCTTGTGGAGAGGATACAGTTTATGAGGAAAGTTTACTTGACGAACATTTATTCCTCATCTCTTCACTTGACCCTTGGTATGGAGATATCATTTTCTATCTCCAGACTTCGAAGTTCCCCTCTACTTTCTCTAAGGATGAACGTCGAAAATTACGTCACCTGGCTAAGAACTATCTCATCATCGGTGACACATTATATCATCAAGGGGTTGATTCAATCCTTCGCTATTGTTTAACCCTAGAGGAAGTAGATTCAGTTCTTAATGATTGCCACAGTGGAGCTTGTGGTGGTCATCTTTCAGGGCTTACTATAGCACAACGTATCTTGCGTGCCGGCTATTTTTGTCCTTCGCTCTTCAAAGACTGTGTTGAAGTGGTCAAACGCTATCACCCCTGTCAAATCTATACTCAGAAGATGTGTGCACATCCAAATCCTCTTTATCCCATTGTCACTGTCGGTCCTTTTACTATGTGGGGTATTGACTTTACAACTTGTAATCCGCCTTCAGCATCAAATCACAAGTACATTACCGTGGCCGTAGACTACTTCGCGAAGTGGGCTGAGGCCATGCCTACTTATAAAAACGATAGTGAAACAATGACATTATTCCTTTTTAATCAGATTATCTCAAGGTTCGGTATCCCGAAAGAGATTTTCACTGATCATGGCAGTCATTTCCAGAACGAACTAATGTCTGAATTGGCTCTTAAAATGGGTTTCTGGCAGGAGAACTTGTCTCCATATTATCCTCAGGCCAATAGACAGGTCGAGGCAGTGAACAAAACCCTTAAGAGGATCCTGCAAAGGACGATCGACAAAAATCATTCCAATTGGCATCTTATGTTGTATCTAGCTCTTTGAGCATACCGAACCTCCATAAAGACTGCTACAGGTTTTACACCTTTTCAGTTAGTTTATGGGATGGAGTCTATCTTTCCTATTTAATGTGAAATTCCATCTCTTAGGTTGGCTATTGAGCTCCTTCCCGAGACCTCTATGTTATAGACAATTTTGTGCCTTACAGCAACAAGCATGAATTGTCAATAATCCAAGGGATCCAAAGTTCCCTAAACATGATGTTCCTACCCCTAGAGGAACAAGGTCAGCAAACCAACAGCTCTCAGATCAGTTCTCCACCTGAAAACACTAAAAAACAAGCAATCCTGAAATCAAAGCAGGTGCTCCACTAGGCTTCTGCGCTGAAACACAACTGCTCCATGGTGTACCTGCGTTGCAAAGCAGGTAGAACAAAGCCCACCTGCGTTGAGCGAGTTTGGACATGTGGCACACTGAGTCATTGCTCTGGAATCTTCCAAAAATGACACTTGGATCAGGGATTTCGACTTGTGATGAGTCAGAGGCTTTGTTTCTCCAAGTGGAAGCAAGGTTCACCAAGTGGACTCAAGAACTGAAGATCAACTAAAGATTAACTGAAGAGAGAGAGGACACAAGGCAGCTACACATCAGTTGCAAGCTGACTCATCCTTTCTCAATTCATCTATATATTGAGCTCTCTCCTATGAGCTCAGGAGGCTGGAATTTTGTGCAAAGTAATGATATGCTGTTGGTTTCACTATAGAATTATTGGGTGATTGTTTGAGAGAGGTGAAGAAGAGCAATTCTTTCTGCTGGGAGGTGTTGCTGGGTTGGAGCCTTCAATGGTTGTAATACTCTCAGAACCTTTATTTCTTCATTAATAAAAGCTATTGAGGTTCTTCTATGTGCTCTTGTTTCAATGATATATTGTGATGATTGCATGTTTGGTTTACACTAATCCATGAACCAGTTATGATTGCATGCCTCTTGTAGTTCCCTTCTTTGTTATTTTGCAGGATCTCATTGTAGCTGGGAGAGCAAAAGAACAAGGAGCTAGGAGCAAGCGGCCAAAGAGAAGAGTTTGGATTCGACATTAAGCACAAGGCAACGGTTAGTGCATTTCTCCATTCTCTTTTGCTTTCATAAAGAAGTAAATTTTAAGTAGTTTGTTTTACAGTTGTTGCTAAGGAACTGTCACCCTTAGAGTGGGATAGGGTCATCCGAGTCGGATACTTTTCCCTACAACAAACTGGCGACTCCGCTGGGGATCGTATCCGTTTGATTGTGTTTGTAGTATTTTGCTACTCATTTCCTGAACAAAAGAGTACCAAATCGAAAAGCTTTTGACTATATCAAAAGCGAAGTAGAGGGCAGCTACTCTGGCTCATTTCTGAGCAAGTTCATGATTTGAAAAGCTGATCTACAAGGATCCTTGTAAGCTCTTAGTGATAGCTTTGCACCTTCTTAATCATCCCTTTGAGTGTGCTTGACTGATTGTTTCTGATTTGAGCAAAAACTGAGCATTTTTGAGAAAATTATGACCCGGAAACTGTGAAAACGCAATTCTCGTTTTCCAAAGCAGGTAGTACACAGGCTACCTGCTTTGCAACGCAGGTCCCGAAGGGGCTACCTGCGCTGAGAGCCAGTTTGGCTATGCAGAGCCTGCGTTGGCCCAAATTTGCCTAGTGCATTTGGGGTTTCCTTCTTTCTCTTGCCTGTTTTCACTTAGTTTTGCTGCTAGGTGTCAGTCTTGTACCTGTTTTGAAACCAATATTACTTGCCATCATTCTGCCTCTGTTATATAACGAAATTGTATTTGTTCTTTTGTATTTCTTACATCATTTACAATTTCCCATAACGAAAAGTAAACTAGTCTTGCTTTTGGCCTCTTAGATCTGAACCTGTGTTAGGCATTTTGCTGGTCTAAAGAGTTAGCTTGTTTGCTGTCCATAGCTGATTAGTCATTTACTTTCGTCATTATGGTTTGATTTCATGCATTTCCAGTGATTAAGCAAGTGAATCTTAAGGTGTCTTTTGATTTTGGACAAGCTTGTTTACTTTCGCTTTAAATCGAAATCAAAGTTATATAACAACTTTCTTTTTGTAACCCATCCACATTAAGAAAGGGAAAAGAAAATACATGCATTGTGCATTTTGCATTTGACTGTTTGCTTGACGATTTAGGAAAAATTTGCATTTAGTGTGTGCTCTATGATCTGTGTGAAAAGATTTGCCTTTCTTTTCCCTCAGTAGTTAAGGTTTTCAAAGTTGAAAGATTGAAAAGTTTGCTTCTCATCTTAGACTGCATTCAGGAATTTGTTACATACATCTCGTGGTGATCCTTAAAGGCAAACTGCTAAGCAAGATCAACATTAAAATAAATTCAATTTACATAACAACGCTTTGTAACATAACGCAAACAAATAGAGGTCTAGGTAGAGACGTGTTCCGGCGTCGTTAAACATAGTGACTGTCGATCTCTACGAAGGTGGGTGATTCCTCCTGAGAGTCGGTAGCACTAATACGGACTTGTGCTCCCACGTACCGTCGCGTATATATTGGGAGACCCCTATAGGCAATTATCCTTTATCCATAGGAAGCCGTGTCGGCCGCCCTACTGATCGCGATGCAGTGAACACAGCATTCACGAAGATCGACCACCCGTACCGTAAAACGTATTCTGTGGTTTCGCGAAAAGTTTGGCACACCCTCTGCCTAGAACTCCAGAGCAGTTTCTTTTGGCCTTTTTCAAACTCTATAACTGAAAAAGTCCATCCGAGCATTTGTCACTTCGGGCTCGTTAAAACATCGAAGGGGACTAGAGTCATCTTTAGCTTTTTCTCGACTCTTAAAACATGAAAAAGCAAGTTTGTGTCTAAAAGCGTCGTTAATAAAATTTATTTTAAACAGAACATAATCACCTCTTATTCCCGCGTTGATCTTTCAGTTGAAAAAGTATGGAGCCCACCAACCAAGGAAGTAACCTTGGCGGAAGTCCAAATCCCTTCTCCTCTTGGGGAGATGTTGGTGCGCCTCATATGGCCACATTGTCACTTCCAGGATTGACAATTGGCCTACCTGTATGGCTCTTTTCAACTAATGTAGTTCAAATCGCCACTAATCCTGAGCAGTCGAATCAACAGTCAGACCAGTCTAGAACTACCCACCAGCCTTCCACTTCTTACATTTCTTCCTCTGATCCTTCATCTTCACAAGGTAGAGCCGGCAAAAGTCAGCCTCCCATGGAGAAGAAGGAAAAGAAGAAGAAAGAAAAGAAGCAGAAGGGGCCTATGGCGAAGGCGACTGGGGGCAAGCAAAAGACATCTGACAAAAATCCACACACTACACTGACCGGGCCTAAATCGCCATGTGTCATTTGCAAAGGGACCCACTTCCATTGTGATTGTCCTTGTATTCCCCGGATACTAAGGGACTGGTCCCCCAGGTTGCACAATCCGGTAGCATCAACCTCTGGTAGTCATGTTGATTGCAGTCCGTCAACTAGCGAGAGAGAAGGACGAAAAGGGAGACCAAGATCACCCTGTATGTTGTGTGAAGGCGATCACGCCATCCACCGATGTCCATTCTTAGATGAGGCGAAAAGAGTTTTGGAAGATCGTCCGGTATCACCGTTACGACTTCCTCCTGGATACCAAAAACTCGTGCCTAATCCCTCGATAGTTGAAAATCCGGCTGGCCCGCTCAAGTGGTCAGCTGAAGTGTCGGTCATTGAGAATGAACCAACTGAATCCAGACCAGACGAAAGTCTAAAGGTCGAAACGGCAGTTGACCCGGTTCTTCCTTCGGAGGTTTCATCCTCAAATGACACCGTCGTTGAAGATTCATCTTCAAATGACACCCCCACTGAAGAGAATAAGGATGACACCGTCCAGATTCTTTTCATCAACACAGACTCTGATCAGCATCAGGGCAATGCGCCCATTCCTTTATCGCAGGAAGGAACATTGTCAGGGTCATATCCGGCCGTGTATTCGGTCCCACCACCAAGCAACCTGGTTGTATCCTTTGATTGGAACCAACTAGGTAGACCCCGGTTACCAGCCAGTATACCATTCAGAATCATTGTCCAAATCTATAGAATGGTAATGGCTGGAACCATAATTGATGAAGGGGCATCTGTGAGTATCCTTTCCTCTATTGCTTGGAAAGCACTGGGTTCCCCGGCGCTTTTACCTGAGATGAGAAATCTATCAGGTTTTGATAAAGGAACCAGTCGCCCGTTAGGGATTCTCCCCAATGTTCCCATTACATTGAAGGGGAAGACAGTTCATATGAACGTCATGGTCGTCCAGGGACCCTTGGTTTATAACTTACTCCTTGGACGAGACTATATATATTGCATGGAGGCAATAGTGTCCTCGCTCTTTAGAGTCATGTGTTTTCCGCACGAAGGAAGAATGGTCAAGCTCGTGGACCAACTTTCATTTCTGGGATCTCGCATCGCAAATAGTCAAATACCAACCCTAAACGGCTTATTCACTCAAGAAATGCCTCCACCCCCGGTTCTACTTCCCGATGAATGCGAGTGATTCGGAAAGATATAACTGGGACCCAGGGGGCATGCACCCTGGCCTGCCTTGGGCAGAGGAAACCTTGGGTATAAAGTTGATTTCCGCAGAAGAATATGACTAATCCGTACCCCGTCCGAAAGAAGGAAGAGAGGGTTGTTCTAGAATAAGATTCTTTTGTCAAAGTTATGTGAGTGAGATAATCTGCTTCTCGCTCCCCTTGTCTAGATAATAAGGATACCGAGGAAGGGGACCATTTGCGGTAGCAAGTAGTAACCATCTTTGAAGACAAGCCTCACCCATTAAAACATATGTTTTGAAGGATAAGTAGGGGCAGCCTCCAAAGAAAGAGATTCTATTGCTGCAACAAGTGGTCACCATCTTTAGTAACCTAATGGTAGACATCGCCGGGAAAAAGAGTTTAGTTTTCGACAGCAAACAAAACCATTTTTCGGATAATAAGTAAGAGGCAAACCTCCCTCCGTAACACCAATGTTTTATCTGTTGCGATCTTGCAAAAACCTAAAAGTGAACTGATGGGAAGACAAGTACCGTCGGCACCGAAAAATAACGAGAAGACAAGTATCGTTAAAAATATAGCAAGACGACAAGTAGAAAAACGGAGGTGGGACAGAGGAGGGGTAGCCTTGAAATTATATTTTATACCTGGGGGCATGCAAACCTTTTGGAGTGCAAGCAAAGAGCGGTTATTTATCTGTTTTTTGGATTAGTCGTTTCCGAACTAGCATGAAAAAAGGATGTGGGGCAAAAGTCAAAACTTGCCAAATAGGAGCATAGCTTCGTGAGATAAAGCTCCTTAAAAAATAGCTATCTCACCTGAGGCGTTTCTTGTATTATGACTGGTATATTCGAGCAGTTTTAGCACATAGTTCATGCTCGTTAAAAAATAAACGCAAGATCCGAGCAGTTTTAGCGCATAGTTCATGCTCGTTAAAAAATAAACATAAGCTGTGAGCAATCTTCCCCTAGAGTTCAAGCTCACCCAGAAAAAATGAACCGGTAAATAGCCTTGGTGAATGTAACCTTTGACAGCCATATTAAAGCCCTTGGTCGTGTTCTTGCAGTGTCACCTCCATCCGTTCATTTGGCCAATCGTTCATCTCCATATGTTTGTTTACCCATTTTGAGGAACAGCTGCGAAGAGTGATCTCACTAAGCCATCCTTGTGACACTGCCGTGATTGGAATATTCCAACCCGTACCTGGAATCTGCTGCTGCCCTGTTAATCACTCGTTCCTCAAAAGACGAGTCTTCTTTGAGCTCTTTTCACTGACTCGTAAAATATGAAAAGTTTGCCGAGTTTTGGTCTTCCAGCTCGTTAAAGCGACCGGAAGAGCTATCCCTCCTCTAGATTTTAATCTTTTTGGACCTGAGGGATTATTGCACAAAAAGATCGAGCGCTTGTTTTGTTCAGCTCGTTAAAGCAATCGAAAATTCATCCCTTCTGTATTGTTTTATACTTTTTCGGACTTAAGGGATCAGATGACGAAAAAGGAATTTTGGAGTTGACTTTATGTACCTTTTCAGACTCTCTAAAAATGAAAAGGACCGAGTTTTCCTTGTCGTTAGACTCGTTAAAATGATTAAATAGCGACAAACTTGTCTTTAGACGAGAACGAGTTTCCCTATCGCTAGGCTCGTTAAAACATAGCGATGGGCTTGCCCGAAGGGCAGGTTATAGAACAAGCATATGTTATCCTCCTCAAGCTTGACAAAAATAAAGAGGTACTGGTCAGCAATGACTGGGGAAAAATTGGGAGAACCTCACAGCATTAATGGTAGCAAGTCGCTCTTGAACATGACACTTTGTCCTCCGTATCACATCGGGTTGGGTTGTTTCATTCACCGGTCTCATAACCATGGTCCTCGCCACACCATCCACAGTTGGGGTAATGCTACCGATCCATCACATCAGTGTCGTTATATGTTCAAGAGATGTGGTTCTGCAAAGAGTCAACCGTGTCCCGCCCACTGCCATACATTATCCTTCATCCACTTCATGACTGCCACCCTGAATCATACATCACAGTTTGTTTTCACCTCATCACAATCACTAGCTCCGTTCCGTGTCACTGATGTGGGATTCATTAAGGCCCTCCTTTGACGGATCGCTCCTTGTCGACATCAGCTCATTATCCAAGGAGTTGATCTAAGAACAACCCCTTCAGTACTTTGAAGCTTGCATGCCTTAATGGCAAGTTTCTCACTTCCGGCGACAGGTATACATCAATGAACTTCGACCAGAGGATTTTGCATGGTGGTCGACGCCAAGTCCTTTTTTTCCCACCATGTGAATTGTACTGCTGTACCTTGAGGGTCATCATCCTTATCGGTGATTCCTCTCGCACTTGTTAACGGTTTACATCATTGGCCGGTAATCAAGCGATGTCTTTCCATGTTCGACTTCAAGAAATTCTCACATGGATCGACTTGTACATCGAGTGAAGATCGGAAGAGATTGAAGACCCCGGATCTAGTTTCATCCATCCGGGCTGCGATATATATTCAGGATATAAAGACATTTGATATGTACATCATTGCAGCAGATGATCATCCTTCTCAAAGGATGATAATTTCAGCAGAGAATTATCAGTCTACAATCAGACGATCGTCTGTTCTATGTACCAAAATGTATTTATAAAGCTGAGCATGGGAATGCCCGCCTCAGCTAGATCATGAAAATGTATGAAAAATAATGTATCGTATTGTATCTTATTACAGGACACTTCTCAGCAGATTGAATGAACTTCGGATCCTCTCAATAAAGCATTTCACCCGATAAACGACCTCATACTTTAGGGGGCATCTGTTATAGACAATTTTGTGCCTTATAGCAACAAGCATGAATTGTCAATAATCCAAGGGATCCAAAGTTCCCTAAACATGATGTTCCTACCCCTATAGGAACAAGGTCAGCAAACCAACAGCTCTCAGATCAGTTCTCCACCTGAAAACACTCAAAAACAAGCAATCCTGAAATCAAAGCAGGTGCTCCACTAGGCTTCTGCGCTGAAATACAACTGCTCCATGGTGTACCTGCGTTGCAAAGCAGGTAGAACAAAGCCCACCTGCGTTGAGCGAGTTTGGACATGTGGCACACTGAGTCATTGCTCTGGAATCTTCCAAAAATGACACTTGGATCAGGGATTTCGACTTGTGATGAGTCAGAGGCTTTGTTTCTCCAAGTGGAAGCAAGGTTCACCAAGTGGACTCAAGAACTGAAGATCAACTAAAGATTAACTGAAGAGAGAGAGGACACAAGGCAGCTACACATCAGTTGCAAGCTGACTCATCCTTTCTCAATTCATCTATATATTGAGCTCTCTCCTATGAGCTCAGGAGGCTAGAATTTTGTGCAAAGTAATGATATGCTGTTGGTTTCACTATAGAATTATTGGGTGATTGTTTGAGAGAGGTGAAGAAGAGCAATTCTTTCTGCTGGGAGGTGTTGCTGGGTTGGAGCCTTCAATGGTTGTAATACTCTCAGAACCTTTATTTCTTCATTAATAAAAGCTATTGAGGTTCTTCTATGTGCTCTTGTTTCAATGATATATTGTGATGATTGCATGTTTGGTTTACACTAATCCATGAACCAGTTATGATTGCATGCCTCTTGTAGTTCCCTTCTTTGTTATTTTGCAGGATCTCATTGTAGCTGGGAGAGCAAAAGAACAAGGAGCTAGGAGCAAGCGGCCAAAGAGAAGAGTTTGGATTCGACATTAAGCGCAAGGCAACGGTTAGTGCATTTCTCCATTCTCTTTTGCTTTCATAAAGAAGTAAATCTTAAGTAGTTTGTTTTACAGTTGTTGCTAAGGAACTGTCACCCTTAGAGTGGGATAGGGTCATCCGAGTCGGATACTTTTCCCTACAACACTCTAGTCTCAAAGAGCACCTCCTTCATTTGGAGCATCTTGATGAGAAACATCGAGATGCCGCCACAATCAATGAGGCTCATAAGAAAAAGGCTAAAATTCAATATGACAAAGTTGTCCATCCTCAAGTCTTTTCTGAAGGCGACCTTGTCTTGGTCTATGACCAAGATAAGGACACCTTGGGGGCAGGAAAGTTCAAACCTATGTGGTACGGTCCCTTTATAATTAAATGACTTTTAGAAAAAGGGGCATATGAGTTAATCGATTTTGAAGGAAACAAGTTGGCGAAGCCCGAAAACGGGCTCTACCTCAAGAATTATATTGCTTAAGTAGCAGTTAGGTAATGACTTCTTTGTACATTTTATATATTTGTACATATCACATCGAGAGTTTATTGATATCGACACTTTTTGATCTGCTGTGGTAGGTGTTGATGGATGACTTGGTCTATTTTGGATTCGCCGATGGTGCTAGTCGGCACACTCGAAACCTTGCTTCCACAGCTTGGGTAATCTACTATCCAACTGGTCAATTGATGGTGTCAAGAGGGGTATGCATTGGTCCTGCTTCAAATAATATGGCTGAGTATATTGTCGTCATTAATTTACTATCTGAAGCAATTTCTTATGAAATCGATTCGTTGGTAGTTTATCTTGATTCACGATTGATAGTGTCACAACTGAATAACATTTATTGGGAAAGGGATCCATGTTTATATCACCAATATTTAAGGGTGAGGTTGTTGCAAAGATCATTTACTTACATTAATTATTTTCACATTACAAGATCTCATAATTGGTTAGTGGTTTCTATCGCTAATCAAGCATTAGACTGGCATATCAATCATTAATCACAATAAAATCAAGCATCAAAAAGCTAGAACTGTATATATATATGATAAAGAATCTTGAGTGTACATATGTGTGTCCAAAATAATATACAAAAATTGGGACTCAAATTCCCATAATCATGTCTAGTACATCTAATGCCCCAGCTCAGGATGAGTAGCTAATTATGCAACTACTTCTTTGGCCACACGCCTAAAGAGTGCAAACCCAGTCTCGTGGCATGCCAACCACATGACGCTGCATATCTATAGGGAGATCCGCTATAGCCTCCATCGGTACTCGGTGAGTTAGTCTCACCAAGTGCCGCTAAACAGTGTGTAGAAGTCACTCTATGTCTGTAGCCGCCTCTTCGGCCCCTTGGCCGCAACGTCCATGCCATGGGAACCCATATGGTTGCACCAGCCCAATATCTGGAACATGATCATCATGTTAATCATTTGAATCCTATCAAAAATATTTTTCAAAATTTATTATTATATTTGAAAAATCACAAAAAAAAAATCATAAAATCAAAAATATTTGTTACCTATGTCACCCCATGCTGTGGTCGGTGGTAATGCTAGATCAGGATCTCCTCAGAAATCCAACCCAGCATAAGGGTAGTCATCTATGGCGATGATCTACTGCTCCCACCAGGAGAAAAAGTTATCGTCAAAAGCAGTGCATGGGATGTCCCCACCTCCTAGACATTTCATCAAATCAGCCCACCTGCCCATGCGTGGATCTCTTTGGGTGCTAATCGAAACCGTACTCTAGGACGAAGTGTTGGGACCCTCTCAAAGAAGAAAGAGCACAAGATAGTTCCATATCCAAAGTTTTTGGTTTGTCCCTTCTTGATAGAAGTAAGCTAGCTCTTCAGGTTAGCAAGAAGAGGAGTACACCAATCAAAGACGGTGGTGAGGCAGTCTACTGCCAAGCTCATGGCTAGCCATGATGCCTGGTGCAAAGAAGCCAATCCGTTCACTCTAGCTATGGTGAACAAGATTATTCTCAAAGATAAACTCTCCACATGTTTGATTGGAATTTGACTTCCAACCTTTTCAGGATGACTCGGGCAATAGATATGTACATAGTCCTTGATGGAGAGACTGCCTTGTGACCTACCCATGGAATGTACCACCTCTCCCCTCCGGGAAAGGCCAGTGATGAAATAAATATCTTCAACCTCTATCCTGAGCGGCATCTGATTAATCATAAATGCATCATCCTCAATGCTCCAGTAGTGAATGAGCATGTCAAGCAGGCGGGTGTTTGCTTTCATATTCGGCATTTTAAAGAACTTTAGCAAACCACATCCTTGTAAGGCATCCAAAGCATTAGGATCGTTCATAACCTCATCATCCACTAAGGTTTGCCCTCTTTCTCTCCAAGTGACTGGCATCCTGAAGAAAAAATGAATTTGGACCGTTAGATTTTTTGTTTCAAGTTTTTGCGGCATATACGCGAGTCCATTTTACACATAGTCACATGTAGGGACCGCGTATATGCGGGTTGTTTATATCCAACCCGTGTATATGCCACGACGAAATTTTTAACAAAAATTTAATGGTAAAACTTAAATTAAAAATTCTAAAAACAATCACAATTGAATGCAAGATAAGTTTAAGGGTTACCTGGTGATTTTGGAACAATTTGAATGGTCGGTTTTCGTGAATGGCAACGCTTGCTCCTTTTGCTCCACTTCTTTTCTCTCAAACCAAATGATGATAATGGTGAGTCAAAAAACTATTTTATAGGCTTTGAAAATGCAAAAAAATTTCAAATCTTGATTTTGTTTTGTCTCATGTAACTTTTAACTTGGGAGCTTGGAATGTCGAGAATGGTTTTATTTTCAGGACATTTTGGACACTTTTTCAATAGTTTCGAGATGGTTCCATGACTGCTGACCTGTCATGGCAAGTATCGTTTTTCACTGGCATATAGGTTAGGGAAGCCATTTTTTCCATTGCATTATGCATACTAGCCTCCATTTTCCGATAGACTTGCCATAGGGTCGATCCCATTGCGTTATGGTTCGTAAACCACCTTCACTCACCGCTTTTTAAATCAGAACATGATGGTAGAGCCATCCTTTCCATGGGCATCGTAGTTAGCACCTCACTGACATTTGTTTCCCATGCTGCTTCAATCTGAGTAGGCTCGGAGTCCTCTGTAGTCCCGCCATGACTTATGCGCTGAAGACTCATTCCTCTTTGCTTCTCCGCTTCGTTCTGGCCTTACACCCTAAAGGCTCCTTTGTGTTAAGTTGTACTACTGCACTGAATTTTGACCAATTGCACCTTTTGGCCTTGAGTTGGCTTCACTTGGACTTGTGTTTAAGCCAACTTTTGACCATGACGACTGCAAAATCAAACATGCATACTTGACACACCTTGACTAGTGGAAGGAACACGCCTTTGAGTGTCTTTGACCAATTTTCACCTTCCTGCATTGAGCATAGGAATGTTCCAATCCCAGGAACTAGATCATCTGTTTCACCGACACTCATTCTTTCCACTGTACTATAGCATTCTTTTATTCTTTTTCCAGCTTAAAGAAAAAGACAAAAAATTATATATTCCGAAAAGAGCGGGAATGGGATAGTATTTCAACTTATTATTGGTAGCTGGAGTCAGTCGTGTCGCCCTTGAACAAAGCACTCAAAACAAAGTCTCCTCCATTTTGGCAGGATTTAGTTTAACTTAGGTATGCCTCAACCTTGTTATTGGGTCAGTTCTCCCCCGATTGGTTATCTCTTCCAATCATATGGAGGGTTCGTTCTTGCCTCCTGCATGGCGAACTTATACAGAGTCATCATATGCTGCCACATGTCACATTGAGTCGTGCTTTTGTTCAAGGGAAGTCAGCCTGAGTCGGCCTCTCTGTAGTGTCACTTGACTCATTTTTTAGTTGGCCATCCTTGGTTGTCAGTATCTTGTCTATCATCACATTAGTTATATTGGTCCTTTACTCGTGCCAGTTTGAGAAGGTCCTCATTGACTTCTTGCTGGTGGGTCTTGTCCTTATCGACGACGACATCTTGCTCTGAGGACAAGCCTATAGCCGCACCCTGGCCCTATTTTCATTATTGATAGGTCACCTTGTGCTCAGCATCGATCAATATCATGGGTCTTTGACTGAGGGGTTCCCTTGTGTTCGAAATCAGCTTACACTATCACACATTGGGATTCGTGCAGTACCTTGGTCTCAATTTGACCCTATTGGTATATACCTCGTCTCTGTGTCAGCTTTCGTTATTGGTTGGTTCAAAGGGTTTCTGTCATGTGCTAGCCACATCTTGTGTACGCCAGAAACATGCTTCGGTCGGGTTACTACATCTTTTATCATCTTATTCCTTCCACATTATTGGTCTATGGCTTACACTGGCATTAGATTAATGAAGGATGTCTTAATGCCTTCCTTCTAGTGGTTCTCTCCCTATCGACTACGACTCATTGCTATGGGGCAAAGATCTAGAGTCCATTTGTCAGTACCTTGGGGTTTGTAGTCATTAGTGGGATATCCTTCGCTATCGACAGTGGGAAATCATCATTGTCTCCTGATTGATAGATTCTTACAGGTGTTTGACTCCAGCTCATCTATTCACACTTGTTAGATTGTACTGGGTACGTTGATGCTCATTATCATTATTGATGAGTAGTGTTATCACTCAGGTTGTCCCTCAGGTTGGAGTAAAGGGATACGGCCGAGGTAACCACAAACCAACTTTGGACTGCAGGTTCTAGCCCACCTGCAATCAAAGAGGGCTCTCTCTTTCTGATTTAGCTCTGTTGATGATGATTTTAGGCTAGCTATTGAGTTCTGGGGTTTGTCTGTGTTTTGGTGGGAAGATTGATGTTTTCAGGTAAGGAGGCAGGTATAGTGTGAAAGTTTCAAACCATTGGGCATGGAGTCAAGGAGTAAGACTGTTGGTGCGTTTTCTTGGTCACAGGAGGAATAAGGAGCAAGGTAGCTACACACGGAACAATTTTCAAAGTCTAAAGGATGGAAAGAATGCTAAGGAAGGAGAGGCAATTAAGAATCTCTCAATCAGTTTAACACAGAAGGGCGGATGAGCTCTATCTAAGGGCAGTAAAGAATCCCTAGATAACTGTCAAACACATGTGAATTAGGGTAAATATGAGCCACGGGGAATTCATATTCATGTCCAATTCATTTTAGATGAAAACATAAAGAAACAACAGAAATTGAGCCTAGAGTGCAGTTAAACAAGTTCTAAGCTAATATTTCTTTTTGCTATTTAGATGGTGAAAAATGAAAACAGAGGTAAGAAGCACTTATTGATTCATGTTGCAGCACAAGAATTCCATCATTTAGTCTCCAGAGACCATTAACAACACATCAGACAGTCATTCCTCCAATCTCTTCAGCAATCTTTGATTAAAGAAAAAGACTCAAACATACAGTGCAAATCTCTCATGAAAAGTTATCAATCGACCAACCCTTGAAATAATACAGAGGGTGGTATATATAGGGAAAATTCTCCAAAATTGTTTATTACAGTTGTGACCTAAACAGGTCTGAAAGTAAAAGATTACTTTAACCTAAACCTATCAGAAATAAATGCAAGAAAATATTTATGGGCTGCGCTGGGGGCAGTCGTATCAAAACTGAATTAATGTGTTGTCCTTGGTGGCTCGGTGCAGTGCTTCTGCAATAACTGTGCATGGGCTTTTGCTCTATTGTAGTTCGGTGGCTTTAAGTGCTTTAACTTTGATTTGAGAGCTGGGATGGGCTTCCACCTCCTGATTTGAATTTGTTGGAGGCCATTCAATGTTGACCTGCTTTGGGAACTGAAGATTTTCATTAAAAAATTCAAGTGATACTCTTTGCCGCTTCATCCTTCCTCTGATACTCTTTGACGAACGAATCAGGCCGGTTCACTCTTTCGCTGTGGGTTAAATCAAAACTTAATGGCCGCTGTTCGGCCCTCTATTTCCTTTACAACTGTCTTTTGATCCTTTATGTATGCCTCGCGAAGAAAAACGGGTCATTTGGTGCCTTTTGGGCTTGCTGGGGGCTGTGCAATGAGGGGCTTTCCACTTCGGCCCTTTTCCCGTAGCCATGTGCGTTTAGCACATGAAAAACTGCCTCAGAATTTGAATCTGGGCTTCCTAAGCACGATTTTCACCTTTTGCCTCAAAATTGATGATGATGTCAGCATGACATCAGCGGGTGGGACCATGGTACGGCAGATGACGTGGCAGGATGACGTCAGCAAGGTGATGTCACCATGTACGGTGGATGACATGGCAGGGGTGACTCGGCAGGAGGCCAATGTTGTGCAGATAGCGTGGCGCGGTGACAAGGCAGACACGTAGAACTGGATAAGTGACATGGGGCGCGTATACAGAAGGCAGAAAGCGGTTTCATCAGACCGCTTTTTGTACGAGGGCGGTATCTGTCAGAGCCCTTCCGATGCAATAGAAAGTGGACAAGTGTATTTTGTACGGCAGAGAAACCGCCTCGCCATCGGAAGCTAACGGCCGAGCAGTGGGGCGCCTCCGAAATTGCCGACAGCCGTCGGATGGGGAGGTCCTGATCCGACGGTGGACGGAACAGGTGAATCGGTGGGGGAATAATGGACGGGCGCGCGAATATTCGGATCTTTATAAACGCCGCGGGGAGGGTTTATACTTTGGTTTTGTGGGTTTATACAAGCGTGGGAGAACAAAATTTAATGTCTAGTAACACTTTAAACATTATCTTTGTGAAAATGAATGCGGAGGGGTAAAGTTATAGGGTTTTGAGGACAGTGAGGTGGGTAAAGGTTCTTGGTCTAACTAGAGGTTTAGACCAATCCCAGTTTCATGACATGGATGAGTTCACAATAGTCCCAGTTGGACTACTGTGTCCCAGAACTGAAAAATACATATCTATAGTGCTATGTGGTGGGGTATGTACATAGGGGAGTTATTATCATAGATTTAGTAGGGGAAGGGAAAAACAGATTGGGATTTACATAATAGAATTAGTGGTTAATATGAAGATGATGAGAAAGCGCTAAGGTAAGGAACCTTAGGCTATTTTTGGGGAAATAGAACTTTGTAAAAGAAGAATGGAAATCCTTGAGTGAGGCAAATCTTCACCAAGGCCAATGTTATGGAACATGATGAGACTAAGAGGCTCAAGCAGATCTTGACCTCTTTGGGAAAATTAGTGAGTGATTTGGGGGAATAAGAAGAGAGGGGAGTTAGTTATGTCCAATTTGAGTTCCTCCAGATGAAAAACTACATCCTGACTATGATTTGAAAAGATATAACACTTAGAAACGCAAAATTGATTATGGATCATCATTCTGCAACCTCGAAAAGTGCCTACCCAGCATACTTTCCTAACATTTTTTCTTATTTTGGTGGGTGCACTTAGACTTGCATACCCAGCTTTACAATTTTTTATTTTTTCTGTTCTCCTATCTAAGTCTATACTTATTTCTGCCAAGGGCCTAGATTAAGCAGTTGGGCTCCTTTGATTCTCTAACTATCTACAGATCTGCCAAGATTAAGCTGTTTGGACAGATATCATTTTCTATTTTCTAAAACAGGAAATTTGAAACCTAGGGAGGCCAAGATTAAGCTATTTGGCCTTCCCTTTTATAGAAAATTCTTTTAAAAATGGTTAAGTCACCAAAATTTGGAACTCAGCAGTGGCATTTGGACTAGCACACTTCATGGCTTCTTCTTTGGTCTCTTTTGGAAATATGGAACATTGCAGTATGCAAAGTATGACATATTTGGCATGTAAAATGTCAATCATGAGAAATGAACACCTGTCGCAACAGGAGGCTAACAGTGGCTCCACTTGGGGATGGCTTTTCCTTGTGAAAAGCCAAGAATAGTAGGTCAGACTGCCTTGATCTTTTGTGGTTGCTGTGGATTGAAGGAGCTTCTTTATGCTGGCTGTTAGATAATTGAAACTTTGTAATATGAACATCCTTCTTCTTAACTGAAATATTGTGAAATGCATAGCACTGCCTGCTTTCTTTTGTGTGCTTGCTATTATGTAGAATGTTGCTTGAGCATTGCCTTTGAAACATTCCCAAAACATGGATCAGAAACTGATGAGTTTGCTTTACTTTTGCTTTGACCAAGGGTGCTGATATGAACTAAAATACTCCTCTGTTTTGATATTTTCGACTGAAGATTGTAAACAACTCCCCTTTACCATGAATTGTTGTTATGTGATTGTGCCACTCTTGTTGTTTTGTCGAAATTAGTACAGAGACAGAGCTTTTAAAACTGGAACACTTGTATTGGCTGTGTCTTCACAAGATTTATTGTTGCTCCTCTAACATTTAGAAAAATAAAACAAAACGTTGATATATACAAATATGACTGTACAAAAGATACATACAAAGCTGCACTGTATCCCTTAAAAGGGATCATGGTAATGTTTCAGCATACGGCCATTGACAGGGCCTTCTTCAACAGAACTATCCTCTGCAGACTTGAGAAAATAAGTGTTATCTCCCTGAACAACAGAAATAACGAATGGTCCCTTCCATAAAAAATCAAACTTGGCATGTTTGCCCTTGTCTTCTCTTCGTGAGTCCCACCTTAGAACTTTGTCACCAATGTAGAAATCCTCAGCTTTAACTCTCTTATCAAACATCTTTTTGAGTTTTTCTTGCAAAATTTGAGCTCTGTCATAAACTTTTTCTCTGGTTTGCTGAAGATGAATGGTCTGATTAATCCTTCTTTGAATGTCATTTGGTTCAGCCTAAATTTCCTGTAACAGTCTGATAGTAGGAATGCCCAGGGATGATGGAAATCTGGCCTCCATGCCATATACCAACTCATAAGGGCTCATTCCAATGGATTTCTTGCTTGAAAGTTTGTCTGCCCATAGGGCATTTAGCAGCTTTTTGTGCCAGTTCTTCTTGTTCTCTTCTAGCACTTTCTTTATGATGTTGATGAGGCTTTTGTTAGATGATTCGGCCAAGCCATTGCCTTGAGGGTAATAGGCTATAGAGTGGCCCAAGGTAATATGAAATTTGTGGCAAAAACTAACCATCTTTTTGGATTTGAAGGCAGCAGCATTGTCAGTGATAATTTTCTCAGGGTAGCCAAATCTAGAAAGGATATTTCACTCAAGAAATTGGATGATGATGGTGTCATTGGCTTGCTTGCAGGGGACAGCTTCAACCCATTTAGTGAAATAGTCGGTGGCTGTTAGGATCCATTTGTGCTGGCCAGAGGAAGAGGGATGGATTTCTCCAATGAAGTCAAGACCCCATTGTTGAAAAGGCTTTTCAGTTGAGATGGGTTTCAGGGGCAGGGGCAACAACTTTCTTTTACCGTCAAAGATTTGGCATTTGTGACACAACATGGCAAACTTCTTTACATCTGCAAAAAGAGAGGGCCAATAGAAACCAGCTCTTAAGATTTTATCAGCAGTGGAATTCCAATATAGATGTCCTCCACAGTCACCTGCACGGAATTCTTTCATGACATTCTTAGTTTCAGTCATGGTTAAACAATTAAGCAATATACCTTCATGATTTCTCCAGAATAATGCACCATCTATGACACAAAACTTTAAAGCTTTCATTTTCAAAAATCTTTTCTTGGTTGTGGACAATCCTGGGGGAGAAAATAGGTTTAACAGTACAAAACATATATCAGCATACCATGGAGATTGCAAAAAGGTCTCACTGATCTGTGGAGTCGCCAGCTCCTGTTCATCATCCAGCTGGTTAATGTCTAAGGCTTGAAAGTTTGTTTCGGACATCAGTTTGGCTAAACCTTGTCCCTTTATCAGCATGGTTGGTTTTATTTCTATGTCATACTCAAGGATGTTTGCTATCCACTTGCCTCTTTTTCCTTCTAATCCCTCTTGGGTTAGTATGTCTTTTACAACAGCATTTGGGACATAGGCAATCACATGTGAATATAAAATGTACACTCTGAAATCCTTGATGGCCTTAACGAGCGCATAGGCTTGCTTTTCCATGATTGGGTACTTCAAAGGGGCATCTCTTAAGGATCGGCTGAAAAATGCAATCGGCTTTTCAACTCCCTATTCATCCTTTTGCAAAAGGATAGCAGCTATAGTATGATTAGATGTAAAAGAAAAAATGATAAAATCTTTGTCAAATTGTGGGCTGGTGAGGACATGGGTTTGGGTTAAGGCCATTTTGATACTCTCAAATGCTTGCTTGGTTTCAAGAGACCATTTTACCTTGGCATCCTTTTTTAACATATTGTTTAACAGTCGTATCAATTCAACTAGATTTGGGATAAATCTTCTTAAGAAGTTGATTTTTCCAAGGAATGCTTGCAGCTCCTTTATGTTTCTGGGATATGGGATTTGGAGGATGGCTTGGATTCTTTCAAGAACTATTCTAATCCCATCTTTTGATATGATGTGGCCTAGTAGTTTGCCTTCTTCAAGGCCAAACAGGGACTTCTTGGGATTTAAGGAAATGCCATATTTCCTACATGTTATGAATATTTGCCTCAAGTGCTTGAGGTGTTCTTCGTCAGATTTTGAAAATGGGGTGAGATCATCCAGATAGACAACTAGGAAGTCATGTATTTCTTTGGCAAAAGCAATATCCATTGCTCTTTGAAAGGTAGCACCAGCGTTTTTAAGTCTGAATGGCATCTTAACATACTTAAATGTTCCCCACGGTGTGGTAAAGGCTGTCTTGTCTTGGTCATCCGGGTGAACAAGTATTTGATTGAAACCTAGAAAGCCATCTAGCAAAGAGTTTCTAGATGACCCCACTACCCTTTGTAGGATGTGATCCATCTTGGGCAAAGGATAGTGGTCTTTTAGGGAGACTTGGTTTAAATTTCTCAGATCTACACAGAGTCTAATCTCACCTATCTTCTTTCTTGTGGGAACCAGATTGGATACCCATTCAGAAAATCTGATGGGTGCTATTATGCCTGCTTCAAACATCCTCTTTACTTCCTTCTCAATCATGGGAAGAAGCATAGGGTTAATTCTTCTAAGTTTCTGTTTGAAAGGTTTTTGGTTTGGTTTTAAGGGAATGGTGTGTTGAATTATTGAAGTGTCATAGGACTTCAAGTCCTCATAACTCTAAGCAAATACATCTTGGAACTCTTTAAACAAATCAATGTACTTGGGCTTTTGATCGGGTGGTAAATTTTTGGACAATTTGATCATTTTGGGATTCTCTGTTGTCCCAATGTTGTGTTCTTCTATAGCAGCGTTCAATGGTTGTAATTTTGGCTTTCTGGGAACATCATTAGCGTCAAACATGTCTTCTAATGGGGTTAGGCCAGCAGGCAGAAAATTGTCCTTTAAGTCAATGATCTCTACCTCTGTTTTGGCAATTTCTTCCAAATGCATTTGTTTTAGCCGTTCTAGGTTTGTTTTGTCAAAAGCAGTGGGGTTTAGGATTTGTTTGGCTTTTGCAGCTATTACAGCCTGCTGGTTTTCATTTGTTTGTTGTTGGACATCGTTCATAGCATCCATGTCAATGTTGATATTCGAAAACTCCTGCTCAAGGGTGAGGAAATTGTTGATCTGGGCATCATTTTCAAAAACTTGCCAATCTTTAATGTTAATTTGGACAGCAGGCCTATGTTTTATTTCAGCAGTAAAGTGATGGTTTGGCTCAAAAGGAAGCTTACATGTACTAGCAAAGGTGGCTAGGCTGTGTGCATGAATGTTATGCTCTCTTGAAATTTTGGCCAACTTGAATTCTGTGAACGCATTAAGTATATTAGTGGTAGCAGTCCTATAGGCCCTCATTCTATTGTCATTGGTTACAAAATTACCTTTCATCTGTTATATGATTAAGTCAGAGTCCCCTAAAATAGACACTTTTGCAGCTCCTAGAGCTTTGAGAAGTTTAAGGCCTAAAAGCAGAGCCTCATATTATGCCATGTTATTTGTGCATTTGAAATTCAGTCTGTAGGCATGACCTTTCGCATGATTGTTATGTGTATTGTGAATCCATACACCTGCCCCTACTCCTAACTTGTTGACCAAGCCATCAAACTCTAAATACCATGTGACTTCTTGCTTGTGTTTAGTACTGAGAGTTTCAGTCATTCTTGCAGCGGGCAGATTTGAAATTTCTGTTTGGGGAGGTTGTTCTAGGATGCTGGTTGCATTAATTGTTGTGACAGTCTCATGGGTATGTGCAACCGATTCTTTGTTGATTTGTGTTTGTTGTTCTAGAGCCAAAGGCTCATCATCAGTTGGAGAATTTGTATTATCATTAAACAAAATAAAGGAATCCATATCAGAATGGATTGAGTAAATGGGAAAATTTTCAGGCTTACTCTCACTACTTACCACATATTTCATGAGTGTTTCTCTGTACAATCTCTTTGGTTACCCAAAGACTGAAATAGTAGCATAGGAGAGGTCTAGTTGAAGGGATCCTTGGAGCTTTGCTCCCCATGATCTTGACAAGAGCATACCATATTTTGGTGGGATGTCAGCCACCACCACATCCATGAGGATGGTCTTATTGGGATATTGGACTAAGGAGACAGACAAGTCTTTAATGAGGCCTAAACACTTGACTTGACTTGAGTCGAATGAGTACCAATCTTTGTAGGGTCTTGTAATATCAAGGTTCAACTTTTCCATAACTGCTTTGGGCATCAGATTGTGTGATGCTCCTGAATCAAACATAGCGTTGTGAAAAACTTTGTCATGTATATGCAAACTGACATAAAAGGGCGGAATAGGTCCATAGGTTGTTTTTCCATTAACTTCTGGGCCAAACAACAGTTCAGGGGTATCATCTAGAATATTTACATCATCCTTATTCTCTGGTATTCGAAGTGATCTTTGAATTTGTTGCCTATATACATCGTGCTTGGCAAGTTCTGAGAGGGGGATGGATATATTTAACTTAGCTATTTCTGCCTCTAAATTAAGTGGCTTTTCCAATGGAGTCTTGGTGTTGATAATGGCAGTTTTTTCTATTTCATTTGGATTATCTGCTATTTTCTCTTGTTTATCAGCGTTATGGGAATTGATTGCTTGTGGTTTTTTAACTTCAGGAGGGCTTTTTGGAATGTTGTTCGAGTTTTGCTCAGAGGAAGAAGGTGGCAAAAACTGATCTACAGAAGGCCGCGTTTCTGTAATGTCTTCTACAGTCACTTGATGCGGGTTTGGGATAGTTGTTTTAGCTGGTTCTGTTATGATAGCCTTGCTCTTAATCTTGTTGGGCTGTTTGCCATCCTTTGTTTTGCTAGGTTCAGAAATGTCAATGGTCCTAGTTCTCAGCTTGTATTGTTTGTGTACTTCATACACAGCAGTATCATAACCTTGTTTAAAATCAAAAGACTCACCAGACTTAGTCTAAAATTGACTTAGGTTATGCTCATCTTGGTCTTCTTGGCTTAGGAAAGTCTGATGCTCACCCTTTAGATCCATCAGATTCATGTGAGTGTCTTCTGGTTGCTCGTTGGATGTAGATCCTTCAACATAGTTATCTTGAAAAGGGGGTCTTATGTCATGGTCTGGGCTTGACCTACCAACATTTGTGTTCTGCGTTTTCCTAAAATTTGGGTTCCTTATGGTATTGGACTGTTGACCTTCCCATGATGATCTCCTCTCAACGCTTTCTACTCTTTCTACCAGCCTTTGTAGGCCACTGATAATATCATCAAGCTTTGATCAAAGGCTGAGGATTCTTCCTTAAAGGTGGTTCTTCTTTCCACTCTTGCTCTGTTTCTTTTGGCAATTAGGTTGGCCTCTATGCTAACAACAACATTTTGCATATCTGAAAGGGTCTGAGAGCTCTTTCTTTTAACTGGTATGCCATATCTGGGTCGAATCCGTCAGGGAATTTATACAAGGCAAGGTCAGGTGGGGGTCTTAAGTTCTGTGGTATTGCATTATAGACATTGTTGAACCTTGCACAGTATTCCAAAACAGTCTCCTGAGGACCTCTTTTAATTGTATCATATTCAGCTAGTATGTGCAAGGGGTCTTTCTTTTTCTCCCATCTGTTGGTAAAGGATTAGTAAAGCTCATCCGGAGTAGTTATGGAATTTGCAGCAAGTGATCTGAACCAAGTTCTTACATCACCTGTTAAACTTTGAACAAAAATTCTCATTCTCACGCTGTCATCATCTATTTTGTAGTTTTCAAAATAGTCTTGCATCTTTTTGGTATGCTGAAGGGCTGTGAAAGGACCGGTACTATCAAAATAGGTAATTTTAGATTGGTACTCCTGAGGTAAAGCCCCAGGATTAGCGGGTAGTTGCAGGGGTGCATATCTATTAGCCATATTGGCAGGGATAAGTTGGACAACGGGGATAATAGGAACAGAAGTAACTGGAACAACAGTTGTGGTATTTGTAGTATGTGCAGTGAATGGAGGTGTGGATGGAGTACTTTGAGATGTGGATGATGAACAAGGGGAAGTAGGGGTTGAACGAAATAAAACCTTAACAGGAGTTGGAACACAACTTGGGAGAGCTATTTCAGGACTCAACTCAACAAAATCTTCTTGTCTTTCTTGCTTCTTAAGAATCTTTGGGATTACGTTCGGATTGTCCAAAGCAACTGGGGGATTTGGGTCTGGATTTGACCTTGTGTATCGTGGATTCTTCTTAGGAGCCAGCTTCTGAATTTGTTTTTTGGTATTTTTCTGGGAATGCTTTTAGAATCGGCAAGGGACTGATCAAATTTTGGAATAGCTGTGTATAGTTTAAAACTAGCATGGAGATTGACTGAAGCAGCTTTTGTCTACTTCTGTCAGTGCAAAGAAAAAACAGTTTCAAAGGCTACCTGGCTGACATTCAGGCTTCATCTGTAGTTTTAAGGAATATAGAGCAATTAGAAAATTGATTTCTCAGGGGATCCTTCCAACCTGTTACGTGAATTTAACTGAGGAGGTCCCCAGCGGAGTTGCCATTATGTTATCACTCAGGTTGTCCCTCAGGTTGGAGTAAAGGGATACGGCCGAGGTAACCACAAACCAACTTTGGACTGCAGGTTCTAGCCCACCTGCAATCAGAGAGGGCTCTCTCTTTCTGATTTAGCTCTGTTGATGATGATTTTAGGCTAGCTATTGAGTTCTAGGGTTTGTCTGTGTTTTGGTGGGAAGATTGATGTTTTCAGGTAAGGAGGCAGGTGTAGTGTGAAAGTTTCAAACTATTGGGCATGGAGTCAAGGAGTAAGACTGGTGGTGCATTTTCTTGGTCACAGGAGGAATAAGGAGCAAGGTAGCTGCACATGGAACAATTTTCAAAGACTAAAGGATGGAAATAATGCTAAGGAAGGAGAGGCAATTAAGAATCTCTCAGTCAGTTTAACACAGAAGGGCGGATGAGCTCTATCTAAGGGCAGTAAAGAATCCCTAGATAACTGTCAAACACATGTGAATTAGGGTAAATATGAGCCACGGGGAATTCATATTCATGTCCAATTCATTTTAGATGAAAACATAAAGAAACAATAGAAATTGAGCCTAGAGTGCAGTTAAACAAGTTCTAAGCTAATCTTTCTTTTTGCTATTTAGATGGTGAAAAATGAAAACAGAGGTAAGAAGCACTTATTGATTCATGTTGCAACACAAGAATTCCATCATTTAGTCTCCAGAGACCATTAACAACACATCAGACAGTCATTCCTCCAATCTCTTCAGCAATCTTTGATTAAAGAAAAAGTCTCAGACATACAGTGCGAGTCTCTCATGAAAAGTTATCAATCGACCAACCCTTGAAACAATACAGAGGGTGGTATATATAGGGAAAATTCTCCAAAATTGTTTATTACAGCTGTGACCTAAACAGGTTTGAAAGTAAAAGATTACTTTAACCTAAACCTATCAGAAATAAATGCAAGAAAATATCTATGGGCTGCGCTGGGGGTAGCCGTATCAAAACTGAATTAATGCATTCTCCTTGGTGGCTCGGTGCAGTGCTTCTGCAATAACTGTGCATGGGCTTCTGCTCTATTGTAGTTCGATGGCTTTAAGTGCTTTAACTATGATTTGAGAGCTGGGATGGGCTTCCACTTCCTGATTTGACTTTGTTGGAGGCCATTCAATGTTGACCTACTTTGGGAACTGAAGATTTTCATTAAAAAATTCAACTGATACTCTTTGCCGCTTCATCCTTCCTCTGATACTCTTTGACGAACGAATCGGGCTGGTTCTCTCTTTCGCTGTGGGTTAAATCAAAACTTAATGGCTGTTGTTCGGCCCTCTGTTTCCTTTAGAACTGTCTTTTGATCCTTTTTGTATGCCTCGCGAAGAAAAACGGGTCATTCGGCGCCTTTTGGGCTTGCTGGGGGCTGCGCAATGAGGGGCTTTCCACTTCGGCCCTTTTCCCGTAGCCATGCGCGATTAGTGCTAGGCGCTAATCGCGCATGAAAAATTGCCTCAGAATTTGAATCCGGGCTTCCTAAGCACGATTTTCGCCTTTTGCCTCAAAATTGATGATGACGTCAGCATGACGTCAGCGGGTGGGACCATGGCACGGCGGATGACATGGCAGGATGACGTCAGTAGGGTGATGTCACCATGTACGTTGGATGACGTGGCAGGGGTGACTCGGCAGGAGGCCGATGTTGTGCAGATAGCGTGGCGCGGTGACGAGGCAGACACGTAGAACTGGATGAGTGACATGGGGCGCATATACAGAAGGCGGAAAGCGGTTTCATCGGACCGCTTTTTGTACGAGGGCAGTATCTGTCAGAGCCCTTCTGATGCAATAGGAAGTGGACAAGTGTCTTTTGTACGGCAGAGAAATCGCCTCACTATCGGAAGCTAACGGCCGAGTAGCGAGGCACCTCCGAAATCGCCGAGAGCCGTCGGATGGGGAGGGCCCGATCCGACGGTGGACGGAACAGGTGAATCAGCGGGGGAATAATGGACGGGCGCGCGAATATTCGGATCTTTATAAACGCCGCGGGGAGGGTTTATACTTTGGTTTTGTGGGTTTATACAAGCGGGGGAGAACAAAATTTAATGTCTAGTAACACTTTAAACATTATCTTTGTGCAAATGAATGCGGAGGGGTAAAGTTATAGGGTTTTGAGGACAATGAGGTGGGTAAAGGTTCTTGGTCTAACTAGAGGTTTAGACCAATCCCAGTTTCATGACATGGATGAGTTCACAATAGTCCCAGGTGGACTACTGTGTCCTAGAACTGAAAAATACATATCTATAGTGCTATGAGGTGGGGTATGTACATAGGGGAGTTATTATCATAGATTTAGTAGGGGAAGGGAAAAACAGATTGGGATTTACATAATAGAGTTAGTGGTATGAGAAAGCGCTAAGGTAAGGAACCTTAGGCTATTTTTGGGGAAATAGAACTTTGTAAAAGAAGAATGGAAATCCTTGAGTGAGGCAAATCTTCACCAAGGCCAATGTTATGAAACATGATGAGACTAAGAGGCTCAAGCAGATCTTGACCTCTTTGGGAAAATTAGTGAGTGATTTGGGGGAATAAGAAGAGAGGGGAGTTAGTTATGTCCAATTTGAGTTCCTCCAGATGAAAAACTGCATCCTGATTGTGATCTGAAAAGATATAACACTTAGAAACACAAAATTGATCATGGATCATCATTCTGCAACCTTGAAAAGTGCCTACCCAGCCTACTTTCCTAACATTTTTTCTTCTTTTGGTGGGTGCACTTAGACTTGCAGACCCAACTTTACAATTTTTTCTTTTTTTCTGTTCTCCTATCTAAGTCTATACGTATTTCTGCCAAGGGCCCAGATTAAGCAGTTGGTCTCCTTTGATTCTCTACCTATCTACAGATCTACCAAGATTAAGTTGTTTGGACAGATATCATTTTCTATTTTCTAAAACAGGAAATTGAAACCTAGGGAGGCCAAGATTAAGCTGTTTGGCCTTCCCTTTTTAAGAACATTCTTTTAAAAATGGTTAAGTCACCAAAATTTGGAACTCAGCAATGGCATTTGGACTAGCACACTTCATGACTTCTTCTTTGGTCTCTTCTGGAAATATGGAACATTGCAGTATGCAAAGTATGACATATTTGGCATGTAAAATGTCAATCATGAAAAATGAACACCTGTCGCAACAAGAGGCTAACAAGTAGTCTCGCGTTTGTTAACGGTATACATCAATGACCGGTAATCAAACAATTTCTCACATGGTAGACTTCAGATCATTTATTCTCATGGTGTACAAATGTACCACGGCGGTCAGTGAAGACCTTAGGTTGCATCAACATTCATTGGTTCACTGGACAGTTGCTCCTATTGCTGCTGGTTGATACCACTCCACCTTACATGTTGCAGTCATTCATGGCGAGATTTTATATGCTGGCACCTGAGTTTGCAGTTTAGTACCATATTACTCCATCATGTTCATTTGGTACTTTTGGGGATCAATCTTTGCTATTAGTGATCCGTTTCATTCTTTAGCATCATTGACATTCTTATATGTGATATTCAGACATGTACTTGTTCGATCGTGATCAAATGATCCATTATGTATCTTCCAGTGCTTTATACTTGTATATTTGATGGATCCGCTTGTACTTGATATGCGAACATGCTTTACTTTCTCTGAGCATGGGTATGCCTACCTCAAACAGTGTTTCTTTCTGATCTCCTTTTGTGGCTTGGCAGGCTGAACTCTGGTGAAGTCCTTCTCAGCTTTTGATAGGTTTCCTTTCCATGCAATTACATAATATATTTCAGCCATCATGTACCCCTTCTGACCTCATATATTAGGGGGCATCTGTTATAGCTCCAAATCTCACTCTTGATGTTTGTGATGCTGCACTCATGGCCTAGGGAAACCCCTCCTTCCAGACCTAGTCTAAATACGTAAAAAATAGTGTTTTACTCCCTATATGCAACATTGCCCTGAGCTAAACGCGTGTGTATGCAGGTCTGTCTATACCCAACCCACGTATATGTCTTAAAATACTTAAAAAAAATAAATCTCCTTAATTTTAGGTAGAGATGGTGGGTTTTACTTTCTGATTACCTATTAGTGCTCGTGGCCCAACTGTTCCCAATGAATTCCCAACTAAAAAACTACTTTGGGAGAAGTATAAAAAGGCTTCAATGGGAAGGCCTAAGGGAGGAGAGAATAGAGAGAAAAATCACTCTGTTGAGATTATCCCAGATCAAGTCTGAAGATCCCTGTGCTTCCAGCACTTCCCCCATTACAAGAAACCCTTGTTTCCTTGAGTTATGATGTCTTTCCATTTGTTGAGATATCCTTGAGTGAGTTATGGAAGGAGCTTGTTGAAGGCTTGAGATTCGATGAATACGGAAGATGGTTCCTCTTGGAGCCTATGAAAGGAAGACTCAGGTGAAATCATTCCTTTCTGTAATTTAGTTATCTATAATAAAAGAAACACTTGTCTTGTTCCTGATATGAATCTTCTTCATGTTTATGATATCAATGTTATGATTTGCAAATGAATGATTATTTCAATTGCATAACTAACTTTCAATATGATATGAAATTGATTTCTTTATGATGTTTAGTCCATATACTGTTGTGCTTTCTTGAATTGATTGTTTTGCAGGTTGAAGGAGCAAAAGGAACTCCAAGAGGGTTTGGACCCTAGCTAGATCTTCCCAAACGAAGGACCCCCAGGTGCACCCCTCTTCACTTAGTTTGTTTATATTAGAATCATGGCTATGTGGAATGCTTGTTTTTATTGATAGATAACCCCCGCTCTGCTAGGGTATTAACCCAGGACCCTAGGGGACATTTCTCCCTTAACACTGATGATGAAGGCAAGGTCCCTTCCACACCTTGTGGAGCAAACACTTGCCTAGCAGCTGCAAAATGTCTCCTTGTGCCTCTCTAATATGTTAAGTACACTGGCACCTCAACAATTTTGGTTTCCTTGACCTCTTCCCTTGTTTACCCATGGCTAGAAGGGCCACCTTCTTCTTAATGCACTGGTTAAGGGATCTGTGGACCTTTGAACATGTCATGAGCAATGAAAGTCTCCTAAGGAATGTTAAGAAGACTGAGATGGTGATGAACAATGATTTTGATCAAGGAATAATGATAGATGTTATTCAACTGCTGGGGGTATGGCTTCTTTTGCACAAGGTAAGCTATTTTTTCAATATTTCTAAACAAGAAGTATGGGAGATTCATCATCTTTACCCTGGTGAAGTGCATGAGGAGTCTGATATGGTAAGCATACAACTAGGAGAATCTGCCTTCACAAGTGAAATATTTGATGATAATCCTCATCAAAGGAACATACCTGTTCTCCAAAAATTTAAAGGGGAAAAGCCTCTTCACCTGGTTTCTGTACTGAGGCTTGATGTAAGGCTCATAGTAATCCTCATCAAGGTCCTAACCCTTGTACCATTTCTCACCAAAATTAGGTATTCTAGTGGCCTCTGAAATGACAGTTGGTGATATTGTTAAGGTTACTCCTGCAAGTGTCACCTCATGGTTATGTAGATGAGCCACAAAAAGTCTAGCCAAGTCACGGTGAAACTAAGCTCTTTCCACTAGCTCACAGAATTCAAAACATCCTTGGTGTTTGAAACAAGAAACTGCAAGTGGGCAAGGCTATAATTCTCTTAGACTGGTGGGCTCTTCTCTTATGATTTTTCCTCCCTTGTGAGGCTTTCTCTGCCTGTATCTTTCTACAGAACTATCACTGGTTGTCTCCTCCTCATACTCAAAATCACTACCTCTATCCATGATTTAGCTGACTCTCTAAGTTTGCACAGTTTAACAATGGTATGGAATGAGTGATATGTGCAATGGATTGAAAGAATGGATGTAAGAGAAGCTATGGTTAAAACATGAGAGGGAGAGGGTTTAGGGAGTAATAAATGGGTGGTAGGAGGTGATAAAAGTGGAAGAGATAAGGGTTGAGTTTATGATGTGAGTGGTAGGGAGAATAAAAAAATAGGGTTTTATAGTGGTGATTAGGGTTTTCATTCAAGAGAGAAAAACCATAAAATTCTTGACATATGCGAACTAAGTAGTAGGAGGAACAACGCTACTTACTTGCCAAATGCTAAACAAGAGGAAATTTGGGAGAAATCGGAAGCTAGGAGCATTTTGGGCTTGGCTGGCCTAGGCGCAATGCCACCACCCAGGAGTGCAACGCCGGTCTGTAAGCGCAGCGCCTGTTGAAATTTGAATGGTGAGAGAAGTCCAGGAGTGTAGCGCTGAGTTGTAAGCGTAGTGCCACTTCCCAGGAGCACAACGCTGGGCCAAAATTCCAGAAGCGCAGTGCTTTTCTCCCTAAGCACAACACCACCCCTATTTTTCTTAAGAATGCTTGGAAAAATGACTTTTCTTCTCTCCTTGGCTCCTTCAATTTGCATAATGACACAATGGCATGAAATATAAGAGAATAAACTTATATATATAAACCTCCTTTTAATTTTTTATTTTGAAAAAACCCACTTTTGTAAGGTCAATTTGTCTTTTTAATACTCTGTTTTCCATGCTTGTTTTCTTTTGATTTTACAGGTGGATTGATGCTTAAGATGACTTGATTTTTGGCAGCAGCAGGTACTTGACAACATCACAAGATGCTGAGAATCAGCAGGGAACAAATATTAAATATGAGAAGATAAAATTACATCATAAATGAAGATAAAAACAATAATACTCTGTTTTCACCTCAAAACAAGTTTTGAGGTGAGAACTACATTAGGCTTTCAAAATAATAAATTATGGCTTTACCAATCATTATTTTCCTCCTCATGTCCTTGCTGATCATTATTGGCATATAATCATTGAATTTGACAATGATGGAACCCTAAAACCTAATGAGACCAAACCCTAAGACTTAATAAAATAAACTACAGAGTGAACATGAACCATGACTAAAATATATGAAAAAGGATCAACAAGTACAGATTATGAGGGAAAAACTGAAGTAAACCCTACCATCAGTGAATCCATGACCTAATGGAATGCAAACTCATAAGTATGGGACTCCTACTATGAAATGCAAAAGAACATATTTTGATCACTGATGGCAGTGTGAAGACACTGACACTAACACCTTCACAGGTCCAAACACATCACTGTGCACAAGCTCTATTATTTGTTTCGCCCTCTTACCACTAGAGGGGAAACTCACCTGGTTCTACTTCCCATATAAAATTTTTTCACAGAAATCAAAATCCAGAGTGCTATTACTCATACCTTCTACCATACCTTTACCATGAAGTATTCGAAGGCCCTTCTCTCCAATATGTCCAAGCCTTTGATGCCACAACATGGCCTTCTCTCCAGAGACCACTAGATTTTCTGCTCCACTTTTAGAAACCACATAACTATTGCACCCATCAACAACAGTACTACCTTGTAGTTTGTATAGAGTTCCAATCTAAACTCCCCACATCAATACCAGTGCTCCCTGAACCATGTTGTAGGTATCCTTCTCAAACATTGTTTTTACACCTGCATCATCCATCTTTCTTATATAAATCAGATTTCTGGCCAATGTAAGAATATGTAGAACACCCAGAAGTGTTCTAACCCTTCCACCTTGCAACTTCAACTTTACTTTCCCATGACCAACGATTCTAGCCTTCCTGTCATCCCCCAAGAAGACATCATTACCATCATATTTCTCATACTCACAGAACCACTCTCTATGGGGAGTGAAGTGAAAGGATGCACCTGAGTTAATCAACCATACCTCATGATCTACATGTGTACTTGAAGAAGCCAACCACACATCCCCACCTTCATTTGAGGTGGTTTTCACCTCTGTAGAAGGAGAATCATCAGATCCCTTTCCTTTGTTAGGAGCTTTAGATTTACAGTCCCTTTTGTAGTGCCCTTCCTTTCCGCATTTCCAACACACCACCTTTATAGGTTTTCTTGGAGATTTAGATCTCCCTCTAAATTTAGACCTCCCACTCGATGAATTATTTTTGTTTTTGTTCTGGGACCGTCCTCATACAGACAATGCATCACCATTCTAGCTCTCCATATTTTTCCATCTCATCTCCTCCATCAGCAAGGATAAGACTATTTCATCAAATTGCAAGCCGTAGTTGCATTGCTACCTATTGCAATAACCAAACTATCCCACGAATCTGGTAGAGAACACAACAAAATGATGCACTTACCTTCATCTGAAATTTTGATATCAACAGATGATAACTGACTTACCATAGTATTAAACACATTCAGATGCTCTGTCACCGAGTCTCTATCTTTCATCCTTAGGTTATACAACTTTTTCCATAGGAACAATTTATTCACTAGAGACTTAGATTGGTACAAAGTCCCTAACTTGTCCCACAAAGCCTTCGTCGTAGCTTCCCTTGATACATTTAGCAATACTGAATCTGAGACACACAATTGTATTGTGCTCTTTGCCTTTCGATCCAACTTCTTCCATTCTTCATTGGACACTCCCGTTGGTTTAGTACTTGGATCTACTGCGATCCATTGATCTTTATCCACCAACAGATCCTCCATCTTGAGTTTCCATAACTCAAAACTCTGACCATTAAATTTCTCGATCTCTATCTTTCCACTGCTCGCCAGCTTCTTTCACCACCAAAATTGATCCCGCAGATCTCCCATTGAATAGGGTCTACCATAGGCCCGAGTGAAACCCTTCAGCAACAAAGCCATCCCCTTGAAGCCAAAACAGCTCTGATACCAAATGTAGGTTTTAACCCCATACAGAAATTACCTGCATACAAATTCTAAAACACAGAAAATAAACAATGCGAGAGCATAACAAATAAAACACATATACATAGATATTTTCCCCTGGATCCCAAAATCGAGACTACCAGCTTGATTTTTCATTATGTTCCTTTCAATGTTACAATACATATTTATACATGCTGAAGCATCCAATACCATGGAGCGAAAACCATCATGTCCAAAACCATGGACCGAAAACCATCACATCCAAAACCATGTGCGGAAAACATGCACAAAACCATAAGTAGGTTTTCCCAACCCCTTGTGACTGCCCCCACTATGCAATTGATGCAATGAAGGGGGGGCTCTGCCCCCCTTCTCATCCCCCAGTTAACTACGTGGGTTAGTCGTGGAAAGAATAGAACACAACCCAACACATGAGAGAAGAGGGATAGGGAGCGAGGGGAACCAAAGTGAAAAGGACGAACGAAGAGGGATAAAATTAGAGAGAAGAATGAGGGGGAGAAGAGGAAGGGGAAAATATATAGAAGCCGGGTGATGGTGGGAGGCTTGGAGCAGGGAGAAGGTGCGGGAAGGGGAAGCATGCAAAGTTCTGATGCACGAAGTTGGAGGAATATTTGAGCAGAGAGGATATGACTAGGAGGTGGTGGTCACAAAAGGGAGAGGGGAGGTGGTGTCGCAGGCACTAGAATTAGGCAAGCCAAGGATGAGTCTGTGTGCGTGCTTCATCCACCTGTCCTTCCTATGGAACATAAAATTGACCTTGAAATGATGAAGGGTACGCAGACAGTTATTTTTTGATAGAGTGGTTATCTTCATCATTGATTGATGCGCATTACTGACAGAGTTCACCTTCGTCCAATTCCTACCTTTCTTGGGACTTTAGGTGTAGGGTACCAGCCATACCCTCATTCGCGAGTCTGTCCGTGAGTTTATTTCCCTTCATTTTGATTACTTGAAAGTAAAGGTCTACCATGCTATCAATTCTCTGCTTGATCCATTGTATTATTTTGTTTAGGCACCAATTTTGCAAAAAAAAATTCCACCTTGATGCCTTGTTGAAGTTTTTGCCAATCTGAGTGGCCAGCGTGGAATCTCCCTCTACAATCAGAGGACTGAGCTTTAGGTTGTGCATTGTGGTGATGCCATTTTCAAGGGCATGAAGTTCTGCGACATTGTATGTGGCTAAACTTATATTTCCCTTATATATCCATATTATCTCTCCTTTAGAGTTTCTGAAGACTCCTCCAAAACGGTTGGGCCTGGATTCCCCTTAGTTGCACCGTCGTAGTTAAGCTTGAAAGTCCCCTTCTTTGGTAGCCTCCAGGTGTTTTTTCTATCTTCAAGCCAAGAAAGGGGGATTACTTCGTGGACCTTGATCTAAAGGAGATCTAGCATTGAGATAATTCTCTATTCGAAGATGGTGGGAGGGGCTTTGACAGTCTAAGTGGGTATAGAGGTCACTATTTCCTGGATTGCACTTTTTATCTTCAAGATTATGATTTCCTCCTGGGTGGAGATGCCACGAAAGATTCTTGCATTGTGCTCCTTCCACAGAGCCCAACAGATCAGACTCAGATCTAAATTACATACATGGTTAACCAGAGGATGTGAGGAGAAGACATATCTCCAATTCGTGATGGTACTTTCAATAGAGGAGGGATCCTGATCAGAGCTGTTGAGGACCAGTGAAATCCAATCCCATAAATTGGACGTGAATGGGCATACATTTAACAGATGATTGGGGGTTTCTTCTTCTTGCTGGCAAAGAGGGCATCTCGATGGGCCAATAAAGCATTTTATTCTTAGGTTGTCCCACATTAAAATCTTTCTATGCATGAATAACCATAGAAAGATAGATATTTTCGGCCAATTCTTCCTGTCCTAGATTGAGTGCCACTTCGATTCTGATTGAAGTTGATCTTGCTTGGCTATGTATCTTTAGGTTTATTTTAAATTGAAATGTCTTGCTAAGTTTTTCCCCCATCTGAGTTGATACTTGGTGGAGTCAAGGAGCATTTGTCCTTTTTGTATTCCTGATGAGAGGTCCAACCTGGCTTGGGGATTCATATGGGGTGTCCAATCCTCTTGCTCCAACAAAATTCTCCATTTGTCCTTTTCGTCACTTGTTTTCTAGTACTGGCTGACTTTGATCTTCCCTTTGTTTTTCATATCAGCCTTAATTTGGTGATAATGACCTTGATCAAGTTCCAGCCTTTATTGCTAGGCATCCTCCCAGAAAAGAGCCTTGTTTCCATTGCCTATTTCGCAGAAACTATGATTTTGAATGATATCCTTGTTCTCCCACGCTTGGTTCCAGATGACTGAACCTTTGATATTTCCATTTAGCCTGATAATTTGATCTTACAAGAGGGAGGGGGTATACTTTGAATTCCATATGATTCGCCAAGTGGAGTTGGGGTTTTTAATCCATCTCCATAATTTTTTTTCTCCCAAGGCCTTTCCCAAGAGGTCTATGTCTCTAAGACCAAGGCCACCATCTTTTTTGGGCTTGCAAATTTTTTCCCATGCCACCAGAGCCCATTTTTGTTTTACCTCTACACCTCTCCATAAGAAGTTCCTCTGAAGGTTTCTAATTTTGTTTGAAATCACTTTTGGGGCTTCCAGAGCCGAGTACAAGTAGAGCAGGATGGCTTGTAAAACAGATTTGACTAGGATAAGACGACCTGCGAAATTGAAAGATCTGAAGGTCCAATTGGAAATTATTTTCTCCATCTTGTTAATCCAATCCTCCCAAGTGGCCCAGGAGAGAGGCTTGTATGTAAGGGGAACACCAAGGTAAGTGGAGGGGACAGTACTAATGGGAATGGCTAGATTTTGGTGATGTTACTGCAAATGGGCAATAGAGTGTTAAAGAAGAATAACTTGGATTTCACGGGTTTGATGGAGTTTCCAGCTGCAACATAAAAGTTTGACATAATGGACATGAAAGAGGAGGCTTCTTTGATAGATGGGAGGCCCATGAGAAGGGTATCATCCACAAATTGTTGGTGCATTGATGGGGGAGCAGAGGCATGGGGCTGGAGACCAGAGAGCTTATTATCTTGCAAGGCAGCAGAGATAGAGCGACTTAGCCCTTCAACCATTATAACAAAGAGGAAGGGAGAGATTGGATCCCCTTGCCTGATACCCCTAGAAGGATTAAAGGGTTGCGAAGGGGATCCATTCATGAGGATGGAGAAAAAAGATCCTGACACCATAGCCATGATCCACTTGATGCTGTGTTTATGGAACCCAAATGATGCCAGGACCTGTCTCATATAGTTCCTGCTAATATTTTCAAAGGATTTGGACATATCTCGCTAAATCATCATACCAAGATTTTCTTTTGGGTTTAAGAGAGAGGATGAGCTCATGAGAGAGGATGATACTATCCATGATTTTCCTTCCTTCCACATAGCCAGACTATTGATGGGAGATGAGGAGAGGGAGGATGACTTTAATTCGATTGGCGAGAACTTTGGAGATTATTTTGTAGATGACATTGCAGAGGGCTATGGGCCTAAATTTGTCTAGGGAATCAACAGAAATTCCCTTGGGAATCAGAGTTAGGAAGGTGGAGTTAAGGGCTTTAAGGACAAACTTCTGAATTCGAGATTCTTCCACAAGGGCATGCACTTCCAAATTGATGATAGGCCAACAAGCTTTGTAGAAATCAATGGTGAAACCATCCGGACATGGTGCTTTTCCATTGGGAATTCCCATGACCACATCTTCCACTTCCTGGAGGGAGACTTTCCTTAGGATCATTTTGTTATGATCCTCTGTGAGGATTTTGGGGATATGTTTGGTGATTTTTTTGATGTCCTGATCTTGGTCATTCCTTGGCTCTTTGAGAAGAGAGCTGAAACAATGATTGAACTCTATTTTCAACTCTTCTTGAGAGTGAATGAGATGACCATCTTGGTTCCTCAAAGCCAAAATTCTATTTCTCTCCTATGTTGTATCATTGTTTTATGGAAAAAACCGTGTTCCTTTCCCCACATTTTAGCTAATTTATTCTAGATTTTTGTTGCCACAACTTTTCTTCCTGGATGGCTCTTTCCTCCTAGCTTTATTGTAGTCTTTTTTCCTCTTGCTTACTACTCCATTAGCCCTTCTTCAATTATGTTTTGTTGGAGAAGTTCGAATTGATGCTGCAAGTTTTTTTTATCCGTGATGATGTTTCCAAATGTTTCTTTGCTCCATTTTTTATTTCCTCTTTGATATCTTTTAATTTCGTTGGAAAGTGTACATTTTGTTTCCAATTTTGATGGGAGTGTAAGTCCACCATTGTTTCATTTTTTCCATGAAGTCATGGTGATCCAACCAGAAGGCCTCGAATCTAAAAGGCTTATTTTTCGGATCATTGGAAATTTGAATCTTGAGAGAGATTGGCCAGTGATCATAGCCTTTTTGTGGTAGGATTCTCGCCTCTGTTTCCTAGGAGGTAAGATAAGTTGCCTCAGATAAAAGGAAGCAGTCTAAATGGGAGGCAATTTGACGATCTCCTCCTCTTCTGTTATTCCAGGTGAAAATGCCATTGCTGGTGGGAATGTTGATGAGGTTGAGGTTTTCAATGGTGGTGAGGAAAGCCTCAAAGTCCTTATCAAGATTCTGGATTCCTCCTTTGTTCTCAGACAAGTTAGTTATCATATTAAAATCTCTTGCTATGCTTTTGAGAGGATGGTGAAGAGGGTTGAGGAGATTGGAGATGTTTTGGAGCATTTTGATACGGTTTGTCACCTTGCGCGGGGCATAAATATTAGTTATGAAAATTCTCTCGTTGGTACCTATGATTCTGAGGATCACTATTACTGAATGATGAGTGGATAGAGAGGATATGAGGTCGAATTTAGAGTTTTTCCAAAAGGTCATTATGCCCCCCGCCATACCTGTAGCCATGTTGGCCAAGGTGTTGTATGACTTGAAGCAAGAGTTGAGAGGGGGGGGGGGGGGGTGAGTTGATTCAAGTTTAGTTTCTTGAATTAGTAGGATGTCAAGATGATTAGATAGGATTTTGTTTTTTGAGATACATTTCTTCCCAGGACTGTTCAGTCCCCTAATATTCCAAAAGATGCAATTCATTGAAATGGACATGGGTATAGAGTGAGAGCCTTTACCTTTAACAATGTAAACTTTGAAATGGGAACTATAAACTCAAAATGGGAACTCTTGAAAAGAAAACCATAAAATCATTAAAAAACAGTGCTAAAAACGAAAAGTGTTGATGCTAGAATAACACCTTTTTTTCTAGGGTAAATTTTCAACATTTTTTAAAAATGGTGGTGAAAACCAATTTTTTGTGCAAAAAGTGTCCAGAAAACACCCTCAAAATGAAAAGTGTTAATGTTCAAATAACAATTTTTTTTCAATGGTAAATTTTGTGTAAAAAACACCCTCAAAACGAAAAGTGTTGACGCTAGAATAACACCTTTTTTTTTCAAGGGTAAAATTTCAACATTTCGAAATAATGGCGTAAAAGATTTTATCATGACCCCGAAAAACATTAAAATTTCAAAAGAATAATGAAAACATAAATAAAATTAAAAGATTAAAACAATGAAAAACACAAAACAAAAAAAAGTTAAAAAAAAAAAACAAAACATAAATTAAAATATATACTAAAAACAAAACATAAAATAAAAAAAATAAAAATAAAAAGTAAAAACAAAAAAAATTCAAATATATAAAAAAGACAAGAAAAAAAATCAAACATCCAAAAAAAAAATCAATCATAAAAATGTAAAAAAAAATAAAAATTAACCTATAAAATGTTAGGATATTCCGACACATAGGAAATAGTTAAGTACAACTTGGTCTAGTATAGAGTTAGGTATAGAGTTAGGTAAAGTGTGTTTCTTTACTATGTACATTTTGTAACTTACAATCCGACGGTCACGATATGTAGTGATCCGACGGTTCATTCTCTCCTCGGTATTACCTACACTTGATCTGTGGCTTAACACCTGATTGGTCCATGATTTCTATTTAAAGCGCATGGAGGGTCATTTGTAGGGTAATCTGTCTATGAGAGAAGCATATGTAAATTTTCATTCTTTTATTAATAAATTGCCTGAAGTGGCGCATTGGCTCAGGCCGTGGACTGTTTCCCTCTTTGAGGGTTTTAACCACGTCAAAATACTGGTGTATTGATCTGTGATCTGTTTGTGAGCGGTGTCCTTTGGTGTTCTGCCTGAGGAACTTACCCTGTAAATTCCTACATGGTATCAGAGCACATTGATTCTAAGACAAAGGGAAGAAGACTGATAGACATTGCAACTTTTGTAATCGAGATGGCCACTTAGAATCCAAATGCTTTAAGAAGATGGAAGCCTTGGAAGCAGTAATGAAGAAGCATAACATCCATTTGGAGCACTCTTCAACTTCAACTTCATCTTCAGGAATGGCACTTTCTGCATGTGGTTGTCAAGCATCTCGGTCTGGCTATGCACTAAATGTATCTTCTTCTTCTCATTCTCATGAGTGGCTCATTGATTCTGGAGCTTCTTATCACGTGGCCAAAAACAAAGCCATGTTTTCTTCTTTAAATGATTGTAACACCAAAAATATGTATGTTGGTGATGATAGATCTCTTAGTGTTGTAGGGACTGGAACTGTTCATCTAGACAATGGTCAGTTTAATGATGTATTATGTGTTCCAACCTTATCCTGCAACCTTCTATCTGTATATCAGATAACTCATTCAGGTGAACGTAAAATCATTGAATTTTCACCTCACGATGTTGTAATTAAGGACCTAAGAGATCCTAGACAAATTTTAACTACTGGCATTGCTGATGATTCTACAAGGTTGTATAAGTTTCACAACTTTGGGTCATCAAATCTTCCTTCTGTATTTGTTGCTCATAATGATGAAGTGAGCAAACTTTGGCATGAGCGATTTGGTCACTTAAACTATCGCTCCCTTCAACATCTATGTAAAGAAAATATGGTGACAGGTCTTCCTATGGTATCTTGCAGAGATGGTGTTTGTTCCGGATGTGTACTCGGAAAACATCATCAGGACAGTTTTGAAAAACGTGCCTCTTGGCACGCCTCAGCCCCTTTACAGCTTGTGCATAGTGATTTATGTGGTCCACTTCCAGTTGTGTCATTCTCTGGTTGCAAGTATTTCTTAACTTTCATTGATGATTTCTCCAGACGCACTTGGGTATACTTCTTAAAACTCAAGAGTGAAGTATTTAACACTTTTTTGGCCTTCAAGGCCTTTGTTGAAAAACAATCTGGACATCAAATTCTTAAGTTAAGATCTGATAATGGCGGAGAATATGTTAAAAACACATTCATCAACTATTGCACTGAGAATGAAATTCAAATGCAACATACTGTTCCATATACTCCACAACAAAATGGTGTAGCTGAAAGGAAGAATCGCACCTTAAAGGAAATGGCTAATTGTATGCTGCAATCTAAAGGACTTGGTCTTAGTTTTTGGGCAGAAGCAATTAACTGTGCAAATTACATAATAAATCGCACTCCTACTAAGGCTTTAAAGAATATCACTCCAGAAGAAGCATGGAGCTCAATCAAACCAGATGTAAGTCACTTTCGTGTTTTTGGAAGTGAAGCGTGGGCCCATATTCCAGATGAAAAGCATAAAGCTTTAGAACCTAAGAGTGAAAAATGTACTTTTGTTGGATATTCTGAAGATGTAAAAGGCTATAGACTTATTCCATTTAAGTCCAAAAATGTTATCATTAGAAGAGATGTAAAATTTGATGAAAATATATAGGCCTGCGAGCCTAGTCCGGCGGATGTGCCACCTCTCCCTATCTCTTCTACCTTTGAAAACATTTCTTCTTCAGATGATGAAAGTGAGGATGAAACTCCTCCCCCACCTTCTCAGGATCCTCCTTCAGCTCCTCAGCTTCCAAAATGGGTCTGTGCTACTCAGGATGCAGCAGGTGATCTTGTCGGTGATCCTACAGATCAGCGACGTACATGTTCTCAGTTCGAGAGAGCCTCTTCTTTACTGGCTCAAGCTTCAGTGAATTATGATCCTGACACCTTTGCAGAAGCTTCAGGCCATCCAGATTGGGAAGCAGCTATGAATGAAGAATATCATTCATTATTGGCAAATGATACATGGGATCTTGTTCCTCTACCAAAGGGACGAAAACTTGTTAGATGCAAATGGGTTTACAGAACCAAGTATGGACCAGATGGGAAAGTTGATAAACATAATGCTCGTATTGTTGCTAAGGGTTTTTTACAAGTTGAAGGCATTGACTATACTGAAACCTTCTCCCCTGTTGCCAAAACGAACTCTATCCGCCTTGTTCTTTCCCTTGCTTCCTCTTTCAAATAGGAAGTCCATCAGATGGATGTTAAATCCGCCTTCTTGCATGGGGACTTGCATGAAGAAATCTATATGGAACAACCTATTGGCTTTATACAAACAGACTCCAGCCTTGTATGTCGGCTAAAGAAATCCCTTTATGGTCTCAAGTAAGCTCCTCGAGCTTGGTATGCCAAAATGGATAACTTTCTTTTAGAAAATGTCTTTTCTAGGTGTCATTCTGACAATACTGTCTACACCAAGAAAGTGGGCAAGTCTCTTATCATTCTTGTTCTTTATGTTGATGATCTTATCCTGACTGGTAGTGATCCCAACCTTATAAACCATGTGAAGTCTAGCCTTAAAAGGAAGTTATAAATGACAGACTTAGGACACTTACATTATTTTCTCGGTCTTCAAGTCTTGCAATCCAAGGAAGGTATTTCCCTTTCTCAGTCCAAGTATGCCTGTGATATTCTATGCCATTTTCACATGGAAGACTATAAGCCAACCCCTTCTCCCTTTCAGTCTGGATTCAAACTTTCAGTCACATTTACTTCTCCTGAAGTTGATGCTACCTTATACCGTCAACTTGTAGGAAAACTTTTGTATCTAACCCATACTCGTCCTGACCTTTCCTTTGTTGTTGGCCTTGTTGCTTGATTTATGCAAAACCCATGTGAAATCCATTGGAAAGCAGCTAAAATAATACTTTGTTATGTTTGAGGTACAATTCAGTTTGGGATTCATTACAGTGCCGAAGCATCTCCTCTATTGGTTGGTTTCACTGATTCCGATTGGGCTGGTGACCCTGATGATTGGAAGTCTACTACAGGTTATGTGTTCACTCTTGGTTCAAGACATATTACATGGGTTTGCAAGAAAGAAGGTGCCATTTCTCTTTCTTCAGTAGAAGTAGAGTATCGTGGTGCCGTAGAAGCTAGTAAGGAAGCCTTGTGGCTTCGTTAGATCCTGTCAGAGTTTGGCTTTCAGCAACAGCATCCGACTACACTTTGGTGTGATAATCAAAGTGCCATTCAGCTATGCAAAGATCCAATCCAACATCAGCGCAGCAAACACATTGAACTGCACATGCACTTCATCGGAAAGCTCATTCACGACCATGTTCTTGAAGTGCAATATTGTTCAACAGATGATCAAGTTGCAGACATCTTTACAAAGGCTTTCACAGAGGCGAAGTTCACTAAACTTCTATTTATGGTTGGAGTTCAGGAAGTTGTCACTAGGGGGGATAGGCTCTAGTGCCTCCTTCCTTCTCCTATTGTGTCATATTTGTAAATCCTTCAATCCTATCCCAAGTTGTTCTTAAGGGGGGATGTTAGGATATTCCGACACATAGGAAATAGTTAAGTACAACTTGGTCTAGTATAGAGTTAGGTATAGAGTTAGGTAAAGTGTGTTTCTTTACTATGTACATTTTGTAACTTACAATTTGATGGTCACAATATGTAATGATCCGACTGTTCATTCTCTCCTCGGTATTACCGACACTTGATCCGTGGCTTAACACCCGATTGGTCCATGATTTCTATTTAAAGCGCATGGAGGGTCATTTGTAGGGTAATCCGTCTATGAGAGAAGCATATGTAAATTTTCATTCTTTTATTAATAAATTGCCTGAAGTGGCCGCGTTGGCTCAGGCCGTGGACTGTTTCCCTCTTTGAGGGTTTTAACCATGTCAAAATACTGGTGTATTGATCTGTGATATGTTTGTGAGCGGTGTCCTTTGGTGTTCTGTCTGAGGAACTTACCCTGTAAATTCCTACATAAAATATAAGAATTAAAAAACTAACAAAAAACTTAAAAGTTATAAACAAATAAATAGTTAGAAAAACATATTTAAAAAAATGGAAAAAAAAAAAATTATCTTGTAAACCATAAAAAAATTTAGCATAAGAAAAAAAAAAGATGGAAAAGAAAAAAAAAAATAAACTATAAAATTAAGTAGGTAAAAATAGAAAAATTAAAAAAAAAAAACATTAACAAAAAACTTAAAAAAAAAGAAAATTAAAAACAAACTACATTTGCAAAAAAAAAAAAAACTACTAAAATTTAGATTTTTTTTTTTTTAAACATAAAAAACAAAAATATACTCAAATTAAATTAAAAAATAAAAATAAAAAATATATATGTATTTTCAAATTAAAAACAAAAAAAACAAAAAACATTTAAATTTAAAACAAAATATATTTTTTTTTATTAAAAAAAATAAAAACATTTAAAATTTTTATTAAAAAAAAAGAATTTCAAAACAATTTAAAAAACAATATTTTTTATTTAAAATAGATTGTTTTTAAAAATTTATTTATTTTTATCTTTTTTCTAGTTTTTGTTAATGTTATTTTAAATTTTTCTATTTTTACTTAATTTTATATATATTTTTTTAATTTTGTTTTTTTTTTAACAATTTTTTTTTGTCATTTTTAATATATATTTTAATATTTGTTTTTTAAAGTAATCAACATTTAAAAAAAGAAAAATAAAACAACTTGAAAATTCGTTAAGTGATCATAATTTCAAAAAAAATTGGAGATAATAAATTTTAAAGTGTGAAAATAAGTCCTCTAATAAAAGGTATGCTGCATCAACATGTTTGAAAATCAACATGAAAATCACTAACCTTTAAAAAAAATATTTATATTTGATACACAAGAAAATTTAAAGTGTCAAAAACATGCTCCGAAAAGAAAATAAGTGTATTCTGCATCACCATTTTTCAAAATCAGGTGACTTTTTTACTACCCCTACGAAATGGGTAATCGTATCGGTTATTTAAAGTACCAAAAATTGTGCTCTAAAAAAAATGTGTGTTCTGCATCGCCCCTTTTCAAAATCGGGTCACTTTTTTGCTATCTCTACGAAACGAGTAACAGTATCAGTTCCCATTTCAAAGTTTATGTTGTTCTTTCCTTCGTTGATTAATTTGGCACCCAGTTCTTGGAGGCGATTACTAGTGGTCTTTTGACCTTGCTTTTGGCTTGAGCCACTAAGGTTGATTCCTTCTATTGGAATATTTGCTAATATTCCCTTTGAAGTTGTGCTTTCTTGTGCTAGATGGTGAGCTTTGAGTTTTAGTTCATCCTAGAGGAGATGAGCTCCATTTTTTTGTAATTCTTGTTCTGATATGGCTTTTATTCCTTTTTGTTTCCATTCCTCTGTAATTATTGCAAGTTCTACCCCCTCCATAGTTTCCTCTATGGTGTTTTCCTCTAGTGTTTCCTCTGTTTCTATTTGCTCCATTTCTATATCATCTTGCATATGCTCCTTTCCTCTCTTGGTATAACCTGTATCCCTCTCATCATATTCGTTGTCTACTGGGATCATTTCTTCCTCTCCTGCTTCATCTCCTATCAGTTCGTTAGGATCCATTTTCTCCTCGGTGATGTTCAATACATTGAACTGGTTATAGCCTACTTCTTTAAATTGGTTCTTCTTGGGGATAGCCTTTTTCTTATTGTTCTTGTTCCTAGAGATGACTTTAGTAAATTGTTTGCTATCTTTTCATTTAGTTGTTTGCTCTTGTGATTGAGGGGTTTTATTCATTGTATAGTCTTAGAAGAGATGCCCATGCTCATGAAAGTTTTTGCATCAGAAGGGAATATGTTCATAGTCTATACTTTGTAGCCAGAGTTCGTCCCTAAAGATTAATTTAATTTCTTCTGGCAGGGCACCAGAGACGTCTATATATATGCAAATTCAGGTGTAGGAAGCATAGTGACCCGTCCTTAGTGATTTACTCCCCTAGCTGGTCTCCTATACCTTTTAAGACTGAAGGAGCCCAATAATTAGTTGGTAAGGAGTAGAGTGTACCTAGACTTGAACCCTCGTAAAATCCTCTTTTTCTGGTGTGAAGTTCGCCCTCCAAAATCTCATGTATAAACCAGCTGAATTGTAGAAATAGGGTCCCACTTCAAATATTTTTTGTCTATCTTCTAGGAGGTCAAAGATGAATGTAAAGATTCCTTTGGAGCCCAACTGAATTCTAATCTCCCCTTTGGGTGTCCATTTTCTTTGAATCCACCAGTTCAAGGCTCTTTTAGTTGGCCGGATGCCCATGAACTTGCATATTACTACGTGTTCTTGCATGTATTCTCTATATAGTGCTACCCCGAGGTCCTGTATTTCAAGTTTTGGTATTTTGGCTTGGGGTTTCATTTACTCTTAGTCTTTTTCCCCTGATCCTGTGGCTACTTCTGAGTTTTTGAAGGATTTACGTTAGTAGGGAAGGGTGTGTTTACGACCTTACCTTTTTCTTCCCGAGTATCCTTGGTTATCCTTTTCATCGTGTCTTCATTCCTCTGAGGTAGCTCTTTTTCCTGTGGATGTGTTATCTCTTCTTTGTCAAAGTTTCCTCCTAGTGGCGTGCAGAAGGCGGAGCTGGAGGAAAACTTGGTGAAGAAGGAATCCTAGTTTGGCGGCCAACCAGAGACCATATCCTTGAAGGAGAGGGTGTCAAGATGCTATTGTGGATCTTCCATGGTGATCAAGGCACCGAAGGCCTAAACCAGAGGTGCGAGGGGAGTTCTTGGAGAGCGCTCAAACCCTAACCTCCGACTAGAAACTATCGTGTATTCCAATTACTTTGAGATGGATGTGCATAACCTTTAAATTGTGAATTAGGTCCTTGCATCATATCAAGGTGACTAGGATTCCATGGTCTTCTTCAAGCTACATAACATAACTTGTTTGGTGATTGACTTTCTCCATTGTCCTCTTAGTAAACTTCCTTCGACCCTAGTAACAATGGGAAATATTTAGTAGCATGTGATTCTACATGGATAACACAAATATCAACATCCACTTTTTTTTCATTTTGCATTCTTAGCATTTCTACTTTTTCACTTAGATTGCCAAGAATTTTTGTTTTAAAGTTATCAAGAAAATTTCCAAGTTCATCTTGACTTACCGATCTTGATGTTGATTTACTTGCCCTTGCCCTTCCTCCTTATATGCATTTTCATGTTTCACAAATTTCTTCAGATGATAATTAGTATACGTCACCTCTACTCATGAGATCAAAGAGATCAATCCACTCATCCCTAATTGTTCTAAGTAAGAGGGTTTTTAGTGTGTCAAATCCTAAATGATGTAATTTTTCCCTCTTAACATTATGCATAAATTTGTCTATTAGATACTCAAGGCTCTCATCTTCCTTTTGATTCATTCTAAATATTCTTCTTTAAGATAATGATGTTTATATTTTTCTAAAAATATATTTTGCATATCATTCCATGATCTTAATGAATTAGTCCCTACACTCATGAACCATTTAAAGGCTCTATCGTTCAATGTTGCTGGAAACATTCTCAATTTTTGAGTATTTAGTAAGTAACCATACAATATACAAAGGATTTCAAATTCAAAGAGAAAGGTTTATGGATCCTCTGACCTCGTACCATTGGGAATGAAAGATGGAGGGATGTTCTTCATATGAACATTGATATTAGTATTTTGAATGGGAAATCCAAGAGGATCTTCTTCATTGTCATCATCTCCATCCATTTCTTCTACTTTCTATGCTACCTCCTCTTCTTCTACATGCAAAAGTGGATGGTGATGTGGATCTTACTGCACCATGTGATCAAGTGGGGGGTTGTGGTATTGAATATTTTTTTTTGTTTTTATGGTTTTTTTGAATGAAAATTCTAATGCAATGCAATTTTCTATTTTTAAAATGAAAGATGCCTAATGATTTTTTTTGTGTTTGTAGAAACTCATCAAATAGGGATGAAAACATTGCATACTTTGAAACCTCCCCAGAAACGACACCAAAAAGTGATGAGACCCAATATTATGAAAAGAATGTTGCAGCCCCTAAGGCTACCAACTTAAATTATCAACTCGAGGTTCATACAAACTTAGGAGGTATCGACACTATATGTGCAACATGCAATGTGTCCTTCTTTCGTTGATCTAATGCAATGATGTGAATGTCATAAAATCTAACCTAAACTAGTTGCATAAATGGAAATTCTTATCTATTTGTAGGAATGGAAATGTTACTCTACTTTGCATAACTGTAAATTTTAACCTACTTTCATGAATGTAAATGCTATTCTATTTGCAAAATGTAATTGTTGCATCAAAAGGAAACCTAGTCTATGCAATAAAAATATCAATGTTGGAAATGGAAACCCTATATTAAGATGTATGAAACAAAACCTAATCATGAAATCATTCTTTAATCATGACATTCAAGATATATTTTGTCAACATAGTTCATAAGGTACTTCATGATGTAAGTATGCTCTTCAAGTCATGAATTTGTCCACTAACCATAAGTGCAGAGGCGAATCACAATGGAGAAGATGCAAGGCGTAAGAGGCCTTTAGGTCTTACTTAATCATGGATTTAGAGCCTAGGGGTCATGATTCAATCCTAATAGACAAAAGACAAAATTTTGGACCAAATATGGTCAAGTTTACAAGTTCTATAGGAGTGCTACATGAGGCGATACATGAGGCCATGTTTTACTACATGAGCGAGATAACTTACTGAATTTCCAAGTAAATCAAATGAAAACGGGATGGAATTTTTTTTTAAATTAATAAGGATGTCTTAGTACTCCATTCCAAGTGGAATTACTCCAGAATACCCCTCTTAACACATGATAATAAATAGTAGAAAATTACTATAAAAACTGAAAATTCAAGAACTAGTGAGCTAGTTAACCTACCAAATGCCTAACCTAATCAAGTGAAAATTATATACAGTAAAATTTTCCACTAACTTAAATTTTTCAATGACCAAATACAAGTGGAATAATCTCATTAACAAGTTATAAACAATAATAGAAAATTACTATTGTTTTTCTTTTTGCTGAAGTAAGAGTCGGACCTTCTTTTCTAGTAAGCGAGAAAATAATTTACATAATGTACAACCGTCCACAAGGTACTGTGGACCCTTGAAAATTTAAGTGGTAACTGCCAAAGGCAATAACCCCAACCTTACAAATATAATTCCAAACCCTTAGAATATACATAAAGTTCAGGCAAAAAGTCAAACTACTGTGCAAAAATCCACGTAACCTCCCGCGCAATTGCTCACCAGACTAACATCTTTTAATCGTAACCGTTCCTTCTCCATGCTAAATCCAATGGCCGAGGAAGAAATTGCACCGTGTTATCGTTCGGTGTTTAATGACCCAACCCTACCAAAATTCACGATCATTCCCGACCATTGATCCGCCCTACGAGATCTGATGGTTAAGAATAATATCGCCCGATGCAAGAGCACCGAACAATAGCGTATCATGAGGGCGGTATTCTTTCTGGCCTCTAGGTTGATGAGTGGAGTCGCATCTGATTCGCGAAAACCACTTCCTGCTTGAGGGACGTGCGATCACCCGAAAGCCACCAGGAGAGCTGTTTTGCATCCCAAAAAGGAAATTCAAGGGCATTACGGTCGCCGGAAGAGACCAGATTCCAATCTCTCACATCCTTACCTCTGTGCCTAAACCTGAAACCATGGAATCTGCTGGTCCTCCCCCCTAGTTATCCAACTGAAAAACTAAGAATTCCAAGCAACATGCTCCAAGTATTTCTCCCGTAATTTCTGAAACCATGTTTACCAGGGCTGCTGAAGCCGAGAGTGGTCTGCCTCCCACCAACAACTCGTCTGAAGAAAAAATAGTGTAACATAAGGGATCAAATCACTAAGAGCTTTCCTCCGTGGCTCTATTTCTAAACACCTCCTTGTCCTCTTCCGCTTGGTCATGACAGAGTGCTTTCAGTTGTCCCTGAGGCAACTCCTGCTAGCCCATTGAAACCCTACCTTCAATACAACTTACACCTTGGTTAGATAGAATATCCGCCAACTTGTTGGCCTTTCTGCACACATGAATGAAACTTACTATGTGAAGTCCTTAGAGGTGATCCTGAATTCTTTGGAAAACCTAGATTAGCATCCAGTGTTTTGAGACTTTCTTCGGCCCCGTTCCACAACTAATTCCCTTGGCCGAGTTAATAATTAACTCAGTGTCAGCTTCTATAATCACATTTAGGCAGTTATCCTGCTTTAGAAAATCTAAGCATTGCTCCATACCCATTAATTCTACCATGTTGTTTATGGCTCTACCTAAATGGCAATGGAAGATGAAGAGAATACTTCCTTCTTCATCCCTCAAAACCCCTCCAAAACCCGCAGTACTTGGGTTGCCTTTTGAAGCCCCATCTATGTTATATTTTGTAAAACCTTTTGGGGGAGGATGCCAGAAATCCTTCTCAGTTTCCCTTATGATAACTTTCCTATCCAGGCCTTGAGGAATAAGCCCCTGCATACCTAGCTGACTAAGAATTCTCCTTTCAGCCATTGTGGGTGGATTCTTAGGGTGATTCCGCACAGTGGTGCCTACCATTTCCTTAAGCTGTTTCAGGATCTGCTCAAACAGGCGATGGGAGGGATTCTTTTCATTTTTGAAGATTCTCTTATTCCTTTCTTTCCAAACATTCCAAATAATGAAGCTTGGCGTTAGAGCCCAAGCAGAGTTAAGAAATTCATAATCCAAAAAGCTACTTCTCAACTTGTTTAGGGTACTAGTGATACTCCCTTTGTCTCTATCAGTCTGTTGGAAAATGGTGGCAAAAGTATCCCATAGTCGGGAGGTGAAAATGCAGCTATTGAGCAGATGTTCCATTGTCTCCTCTTGAGCTTCACAGAGTTGGCATCTGGAAGGCCCCAGAACACCCCTCTTCCTAATATTATCCCAAGTCAAAATTTTCTTGTGATGAACCAGCCACATGAATAGTTTGGTCTTCATCCACCCTTGGTGCCTCCATAGTTTCTGCCAGCTTTTGTCCAGAACCTGGATATCCAGCTCAAGGAGAATACCTTTGGCTTCTTTAATAATAAAGGTGCCCTCTTTATTGTTGCCCCATCTTAGTTGGTCCTACTCCCCTATTACTAAAATCATCCTTTGTTCCAACTTTTTCATTAGTGCTTCTGCTTTTGCTTTCAATGGGTTGTCCTCCCTGCACTCTATGTTTCTCCAGGTTCTCCACTTTCCCGTGTTGTGAGGATGATCCCGAAAATCTTTTACCTTAGTTAATCCTTGGGCATCTATCTCGTACTTTAGGTCCAAAAGTCCTATTTTAGCAACTTTGGTTCTTGTCGCCATTTATCCTCCTAGAATAGTGCTAGATCTCCCTCTCTGATTTCCGAGAAGCTGTTTTTCTGTACTAAGCCTCTATTCTCCCAGGCATTATTCCAGATATATGAGCCCTTTATATTTCTAGACATTCTTATGAGATCAATTGTTTGCCAAGAGTTGGCATATTTTCCTTTCCAGGTACTTGCCCATTGAGCCTGTGGATTTTTAACCCATTGCCACCATAGTTTGGCCCCTAGAACTTTGCTGAGAATCTCTAGATCATCCAAGCGAAGTCCCCCATGGATCTTGGGTCTACAGATTTTTTCCCATGAAATTAAGGCCCATTTCTTGCCTGTCTACTCCTTCCCCCAAAGAAAGTCTCTTTGGATTGTTCTAAGTTGATGTAAGACTCCTTTTAGAGTAGGGAGAGCTGAAAGCATGAAAATTAGGATTGATTGAAGCACCGCCTTTGTAAGCATCAACCTACCAGCCAAGTTTAAAGATCTAATGGTCGATTTTCGGACTTTATCCTGCATCTTATTAACTAACGGTTCCCAAATTCTCTTGTGCAAAGGTTTAGCAGTTAGAGGAACTCCAAATATATTGAAGGGAGGGAATCCCTTTGAAAGCCTAAAATTCTGGAGATATTTCTTTGAATAGAAATGTTGGTATTAAAGAAAAAGATTTTGGATTTGGAGAGATTGACTTCCATACTTGTAGCCATGGAAAAATCCTTCAGGATTTGTTTGTATGCTAGAGCTTCTTTGACTGTGGGGATTCCTTGTAACATGGTATCATCTACAAATTGTTGATGAGTCAATGCCTAACCATTCTCAATTAGTTGTAGGCCCTTAATCTTACCTGTTACTTTAGCATGCTTGATAGATTGACCAAGTCCTTACGTCATAACGATGAAGAGAAAGGGAGAGAGTGGGTCTCCCTGCCTGAGGCCTCTTGAAGGCATAAAAGTCTTGGAAGGAGATCCATTAACCAAAATTGAAAAGTTGGAGGAAGTTACCAGGGCCATAACCCATCTGACCCAGTTATGATCAAATCCAAAAGCAATGAGAACTTTCCTGATATAGGTCTAGTTCACATTGTCATAAGCTTTGGCTATGTCTAGTTGCATGATCATTCTAGCCTTCCTCTTGCTAGTCAATGAGTGCACCACCTCGTGAGCTTGAATGATGTTATTTAGAATTTGTTTGCCTTCCACATAACTAGATGGTTCCACTGAAACTAGTGTAGGAAGTATAGGTTTGAGTCTGTTGGCCACTACCTTAGATATTTATCTTGTATACCACATTACATAGAGATATGGGTCTGTACCTGTCAGGAGATTGAGCATTGTCCTGTTTAGGGGTCAGGGAGATGAAGGAGGTATTGAGCACCTTTAAAATAGTTCTGTTCAACTTGGAATCCTTTACTACATTCAGAATGTCCTGTTTAACAATATGCCAACAAGATTTAAAAAAATCCACATTGAAACCATCAGGTCCTGGAGCTTTTCCATTCTACATGTCTTTCAGGACCTCCCTGACCTCCTCTTCGGAAACTGGCTTGTTAAGGTTGAAATTGTCCTCTCTAGTCACCAACTTAGGTATATGACTAGTAATATCCCTAATAAAGTGCTCTCTGTCTGAATTGGTTTCCTGGGCTATGCCTCGGAAGTGCTGAACTAACACAACATCTATGTCCTCATGGGAGGTAAGAAGATTCCCATCCTTGTCATTGATCAAAGAGATTCTGTTGTGAGCTCTATTCACTATGGTGTATCTGTGGAAAAATCTAGTGTTCCGCTCTCCTTCTTTTAGCCATTGAACTCTAGATTTTTGTCTCCAAAATATTTCCTCTTGTTTACGTAAATTTTCCCCCTCTTGATGATGCTTGTCGACTTGATCACTTTTTACTTTATCAAAGTCTTCCGTGATTAGGGATTGGTTGAGTTCCTGCATTTTGTTTTCAACTGTTTTTTTTCCAGCAAAAATATTGCCAAAAGCATTCTTGTTCCAATCTTTAAGCCTGAGTTTGATGTGCTTTAATCTTTTGTGAAGAAGGAAAATTCTTGTTCCCTAAATCTGCAAATATTCTGCCCACCATTTTTCAATATTACTTATGAATTCTGGGTGGGAAAGCTAGATGTTCTCAAATCTGAAAGGTCTATTCCTGGGGGTGCCTATGCCCTAGATCTCTAGTTGAACCAGCCAGTGATCTGAGCCTCCAAAGGGGAGAACTCTCGCTATTATTTCCTTGTCTATGAGCATAAGGTCCTCTGAAATAATGAATCTATCTAACTTGGAGGCTACATGAGACTCTCCTCCTCTTTTATTGTTCCAAGTAAAGAGGCCATTATTCATTTCAGTGTCAACTAACTTCATATTGTTTGTAAAGGTTTGAAATGCTAAAGAGTCTTTACTTAGAGCACTGTTCCCCCTCTCTTCTCCATAAGTGATTTGATCATATTGAAGTCCCCTCCCATGATCCTAGGTATTCCTACATGTCTGTCCCTGAGATCAACAAGAGAATCTAGAAACCTGAGTTTATCATCCAATCTTTGAGGGCCATAAACATTCATGACCAGGTAGGTATCCGTGTCTCCTATAGGATGAATAACCACTGATAAATAATTTCTAGATGCCTCAGCATCTATTATGCCAATTTTTTGGGGGTTCCAGAGAGTGAGTATGCCCCCTGCTGTATTCTCTGCTTTGACTTCTAGAAATTCAAATTCACTAAGCCATTTGATGTGTACTTGTCTTAAATTTTGAATGGAACATTTCATTTCCTGGATAAAGATTATATCTGGATCTACTTGTTTCATTCTATTGCTGAGCATTCTCTACTTTCTTTTACTACCTGGACCCCTGATATTCCAAGTTGTAAATTTCATAATTAAAGATTTGTAAAGGAGTAGCTAGCTAGATCTTTCATCCTACTTGAATCTATCATTAGCTTTCCACATTCCATCAATAGTTCATTCTTCTTTTTACTGCCTCTTTTTTTTCTCGAGTTTCTAGGTGCTAGTCCTGGTGTAGCTTTCATCATTTTCACACCATCGTTGCCTTGCCTGTCAATGTTTTTTCCCTTCTCCAACCCCTTAGCCTGAGTTTTCCATAAAAACAACTGTTTTATTCTATTGATCTCTTCCTGAGGTAACGATTCTACCCCTCCTGTGGTTCCTTGAATCAAGAACCCTTCCAGATCTAGGAGTTCCCTACCAAGAATCTCTTGTAGCTCGTGGTCCTCCAATTCCATCTCACTCTGGGACATTTCCTGGTCCATTTCCAGATCTGCCTCAATTAACATAGTCTCTTTCTGTTTCTCGATATTCTGTGTATGTTCACAGTCATCTTCTTTCTCCTTCTCCCCAAGACTTTCTCCCATTGCTTGATCTCCCTTTGTTATCTCTTCATCCTCTTCAAGAACTTGGAACTTGTTTTGGTTGGCCTGTTGCCCTTCAATTTGATGTTGCTTTGGTCCTCTTTTGCTTCCTTTTCCTCTATGTACCATTTTGTTAAAGCTATCATAGTATTTCATTGTATTAGCTTTGCTTTTGTTCTCTACTTTACTCAGAGGGCAGTCTCTGAATAGGTGCCCATGTTCATGACATCTTCGACATCTGAATGGGATATGTTCATAGTCTACTGTTTGCACCCATTCTTCATCAAAAACCTCCAAAATAACCTCATCTGGAAGAGCTTTGGATAGATCCATTTCCACACATTTCCTTGCAAAGGAAGTATATTTTCCCCTTCTTGTGGCTTCAGAATCTTTGACAAAATGCCCTAATTTGTTGCCTATGGCAACTAACAATTTAGTTTGCCAATAATCAAGAGGTAGACAATAGAGTCTTACCCAGACTGGGATGGAAGTAAAAGTCTCACGCTTCCGGACAAAATTCATCATCCATGGCCGCATATAGAGGCCTACTATTGCATAGAAATAGGGTCCTCCTTCGAACACTCTGCCTTTATCTTCAATATTCGTGAAGACCACCATGAAGAATCCCTTTGACCCAAGATGTAGGTCAATACTTCCTTTCGGTTTCTAGTGGTATTTAATCTACGTCTGTAAAGCTTTTTCAATGGGCCATAATCCCATGAATTTACAAATAATAGCATAAGTCTGCATGTGCTCCATGTGCGTCTGCAGAGCCGAATCATTTATTACTACTTTGGGTGTGATCTCATTTTTGGGTTTACAAGGTCCCTTTTGTCTTTTGTCTTTTGTTCCCTATATTTTGTCCTCTTCATCCTTGTCTTGTGTGCTATTATTCTCCCTTGTTTTGGTGTCGTCTGTTTCCTCTTCCATATTACTGTTTCCTTCCTTAGCAATACCTATGGCATTTTCCAGAGGTTTCTTGCCCCTTCTGGCCATGACCTCCTTGTAGGAGGGAGTGGGTCTCCCTCCTCTGCGTTCTTCCATGGAGATCAACCCCTACAACACTCTGGAACCCTAGTTGTTCACCCATTACTTCTCTCTCCCAACCCTGAGAAACTCTCCAGAAACTATCGAAAATTACAATTGTTTTGCTACAAGGGACTTCCAGAAATTCTTGATTTCTGAACTAATAGACCAATACAAGTATCTCAATCATGAATATGACTTTCAGAAGATGGTATAAGGATGAATCATGCTTGTGACTCTATAAATTACCTGCAAAAAAACTCACTTCATTCATTTAACCAATATGACCTACAACGAAAGAAGCAGGAATAGTAAATGCAGAAATAAGATATGCAAGTGAAAAAGACATTAAAATGAAATAAAAAAATGGTACAAGAGGGATCTGAGGCACCAAGGATGACCAAGCCCAAGGATAATTAGAGTCCTATTAATGAAACCAAGATTTATAAACTAAAAATGGCAACGAAGTTCATTATTTGAATCAATCCAAGTACAACCCTGCTAGAAATGAAAGTGGAGCTACTAAATAACATGTTTTCTCCACAAGAAGACTAAGAAATAAATGCCTCTAGAGGCCAATTTGAATTGGTAATTATACAAAGTGATTAGGAAGAATTCTACTTGAAAGGATGAAGCTTTACCCTCTAAAATCCCTCAAATAGTGGATCTGGTTCCCAACACTAGGAATCTGCATTAAATGACAGGGAACACATTCCTAGATTTTTTTCAATCACCAGAGCTCCAAAATTTATGCAATAATTTCATAATATCCTATTCATTTATTATCCAATCTTGGTCCTCCTATAGTAGGGAGAAATTCCTTAGATTAGCTCATCCTCCAAATCCAATATTCTTAAAATATTCTACAAAAACAAATAATATTAGACACATAATAAGTAATGATAAACCAAATTCCTAAGAAGCCATTAATACTACAAATCTAATATATGATGTGCAAGTAAGGAGGTTAAATACATGTTTTAAGTGTCTATAAACAATTAGATGGACCTAATAAAATAGACAATTCAGGGGCCCGTCACTCTCTCACTCCCACTCCTTGTTGCTTTGCTCTACAATGTAACAAGATAAAATAAAAATGAATAGAAACATTTTTCCTTCTAGTGGCTCAGTTATAACATATCCTAATATCCAACTAGAGGTCAAGTTTGAATCCTTCAACTCTCAATTAGAGTTAGAAATTTTATCCTTTAGAGTATTATTATAAGTCCCCATGTGGCTATCCCCATATGCATGAGTAACAGTGGTTGATGTGGCATTCATTCATGTCATGGTAGTCAAACAAAAAAGGTTAACTTCCGAGAGGCATATATTTTTGACATAAAATATAATTGATGTGATTATTGCATTATTGGAAAGGTGTTCAAGGGGAGAACAATGTTACAAGTCCATGTTGGCATTATGATGCATGTTTTTCCTTGATGGCAACTCACTTATAGAATAACATGTATATGATAACTAGATGAATCCACAAGTCATTTCAGAGGTGACAGAGCAATGGAACAAAATAACAGAATGATGGGACAAAGGTTTAGAGATCGGAATCAAAAGTTTGATAAAGGTGAATATTTGGAGATCTATAAGCATGTTCGTCAAGGCCAAGTCGTGTATACATGTGGGTACAAAGAAGCAAAGTCGGATACATTTTGGCACACTAATTTATGAATACTAAGGTTCCTTACGATGGTATTAGCCCACAATATTGAGTGCAGTAATGATTACTTGATCCTGTCCAAGATTACCACTGGCACTAGTGTAGTTTTCACTCATGGTATTGGCTAAGGCTCTAACTATATAAGGAGGTGAATATCAAAGTGCTAAGTGTGCATGTGAAAGGGTTTTTTGTGAATGCTTCAATTTGAAGTATATTTGCATTATAAGGGCCATAATTGACACATAGATATGAAATAATTATGCACTGATGAATACAATGATGGATCAGGATCATGAGAACTAAAATGAATTTCCATTGTATGATCTTCTCATGGATTGACTAGATCTAAGTATTGACGCATGTTTTTATCTCTAAATATTATGATATAGTTATTTCTAGCCTTTCTGAAGTTCTGAAGAGTTGCTCAATTGTAGGTCAAAATTTGCAGATTTATACATAGGTTGGTCTCGGTTAAGTCGTGTATACACGCGAGCTCGTTTCTTCAACATGATGTACATAAAGGAAGGGTTTATGTTCATAAATGAATGATAAACCTGATCAATGTTTTTGTATCTCTAATGTCTTTCAATGATGTCCTCATGTTGATCTAGGTTGAGTGATAATGTTTGAAGTAGGACTAATTAAATGATGAAGTTGAATTTGGTTACATGTTGATTGGTTGAAAAGATTATTGATGCTACTAACTGCATGAGGGTTCTGTAAGCCAACAAAATATTTTAAATTTGGTCAACTTTGTGTTTGATTCATAATTAAAAACATTTAGTACAATGAGATTTGTACATAGGTTTCTCTATAGAAAAGCGTGTATACACACGGGTTGCCTTAAGTGAAGTAGTGTATACATGTTGGCATATGAATGATCAAGATTATAGTTGATTCTGTGTGTTGATGAAATAGTCTGAGTTCAGTTCTATGTTCTGCTTATAGTGATCTCAATGTTATGTTTGAATTATGTTGTTGTTTTCTTTATTTGATCTACAAGTTGTGATGTATTAAAGTAGGTGGATCCAATGTGAAAATTTATGAAACATGGTCCACAGATGTTGTTGAGGGTTGGAGCCTTTAGCAAGGAAGTCGAAGCTACCTGCCAGTAGTAGCTGGTAATCAGATCAGAGGGTTGGATCTCCCTTCCACTAGGAGCTAGATAATGAGTGAAGGTTGTAGCCTTCAACAGGTGAGTGCCTGTGTACTGGCATGAGTCTACACCAGTACAATAATGTAAGAAGTTTTTGATATTAATAAGTTTGAAGACTAAGACGACAACATCAGTGGTTTTCTCCCATATTGGGTTTCCACCTTAAATCCTGGTGTTCATGTGTGTTTCTTATGTGTGATACTTTATTATGTTCTTACTACACCTGCTTACTGCTTATCAAATTCCTAATAAATCTCTTACATTTTGGTTTAAGCTTAACAAATAAAGAATTAGATGTTTTACAAGTTTACTAAGCATACGCTAGTTTCTTTTACAACAGTCGCATACGTACACGTGTTGGGTTCAATAAATTCATGTACATATTTCAGAAAAGAAAATTATTATTGTGATATTTTAAAATACTAATTCACCCCCCTTCTCAGTATATTTCCCAACAATCCAATGATTAAATAGGCAAGTTCTAAACCCAAAAATTGTCATTTAAGGCCTCAAAATGATCCTCGAAGGTTTATGACCTGAATTCTCCAAACTGGGTCCCACAAATAACACTACTCCCGTAATTTGATTCCTTTAATTTTTACACTATAAAAGAATTGAGATAGGTGAAAAATTATATAAGATCCAATCCATATCATACCTCCCCATTATTGGAGGATTTTGGTCCTAGAAAGCTCTGTTGAATGAGGTGAGAAAATTTTCCTCTGCCTTCTCACTCAAGTACCCTTTTTTACCTCAAATTATCCTTTCAAACCAATCTATCAAAGGTCATGTTTCCCTTTTCTTATAGTTATAGACTTTTTTTGCAAATCTTTATCCTTTGCCAACTCTTCTTGGGCATCTAGAGTTAAGTACTCTTTGAAAGGTAAGATCTGCTCAGCCCTTTTTGATCCAACATGGAATATTCATAGAGTTTAATATTTTATGCATTCATTATTGAGTAAATGTGCATATATGGGGGTAAATTAAGTATGTAGGCATTATTTCTCACCTTTTCTAGTATCTCCGAAGGACCATATTGTAGAGCCTTAATTTTCTTACCAAGACCATGTAGCCTCTTTGTATTTAATTGCAACCATACTCTTTCTCCCACGCTAAATGACTTCTCTATTCTATGTTGATCATGTGTGGTGTTTTACATTTCCTATGAATTCTTTAGTGTCACTTGTACTTACAAATGGATTTGCCTGATTTTCTCAACAAAATTTTCTTCTCTTAAAGCAACCCTTATGGGATCCTCCCTCACTCCTCCCCACTGCCCATATACAACATCCAAAGGTGAAGAGGGGAATATCTAAAACAAGTTTCAAATGAGGAATTATTAGTACAAGTGTGGGCTAGCTTTTTATAAGTTGTTGTATATATACCATGTTTTTATCCTAGGTCTTTGAATGCATCTGATTGTAACCCCTCAAATGCTATGTTAAAGTCTTTTTGACTACTTATATTTTCCCATTTGTTTATGGATGGAATGTTTTAGACTTATTCAACTTCGTGTCCACATTATCCCACATTGTAGTCCAAAATGCACTAAGAAATATGGTATCCCTATCTGAAATGATGATCCTTGGTATCCCAAAGCACGCCCAAACTTGTTCAAAGAGTAGGTTTGCTACTTTCCCTCATATGGTAATTTTATAGTGAAATAGAACATACATTTGATTGGACCTATGAAATAACAAGAATAAAATGTGGTCATATCCCTTCCCAGTTGGTTTTAAACCTCCCACAAAGTCCATGGAAATGTTTTCCTAAGGATAAGTGGGTATAGGCAAGAGATAGTATATACCCTATTTCTTGTTACTGGGCTTGTTGGTGCAACAAATAATACATCATCTAATGAACCTTGTTATATATCCTTGCATTCTAAACTAGTACATATACCATTGTAAGTTGGTCATCGAATTTCCTACACCAAAATGACCTACAACCTAGTCTAGGTGCGAGCCTCTCTGATTAGCTATAGTCACACACCTTTAGGAACAAAAATATTATCCATCCTATAGAGTAAAAAATTATGGATATGATAATCATTTGTGTTTTCACTATCATCTGCGTAAATTTGGCTCCATAATCATTGAAATACCTCCTTGAAGTCCTCATCCTTTGTGTATGCCTCTCTATATGCATCTTGGGTGAAATTCTCCATGTGTGTCAGAGTTCCAAAAGTCATAATTTTTTTATGTGTATACCTTAAAAACATATTAGTTAACTTGTTTGTGTTAACTTGTTTGTGTTTCACTTTTAGGCCCACATGCATTATAATGGTTGGTTATTTGTGTGGATGATGGTCTCCTTTCCCATAATATAGTGATTCCACATTTTGAGAGCTTGCACCAAGGAATAAAGGTACTTGTTGTAGGTAGCAAAGTTGAAGACTACCCCATGAAATACTTCAAAATGGTACCATACAAGCTTCCCTCCTTGCATCAAAACTGCTCTCATGGCATAGTGCTCACATTTGTCTTCACTTCAAAGGGACATTGTAGGTTTGGTAATGAAAATTGGTTCTTGGATGATTTTATTTTTCAACTCTTTAAAGGCCATATACTAACCCTTAGCCCACTAGTACCTCTTACCACTCATTATTATGGCATGGAGTGGTGTAGCTACTACTAAAAATGAAGCCATAATTTCCTTGAGTTTTAACCACAAAAAAACTCGTGAACTTAAATACATTTATAGGCACCAACTACTTCGCACTGGCCTCCACCTTGGTAGGATAAATCTTAATCTCCCCACCACTAATTACATATCCTAAATACACCAAATATTCTTGTGCAAACTCACATTTCTTAATATTTTCCAGTAGCTGGTGCTTCTTCAAAGTATCTAGTACCTACATCAAGTGTGGGATGTGCTCCTCCTAGGAAACATTGTAAACCAATATATAATCCAAGAAAACAAGAAAAAATGAATCTAGATAAGGGTGAAATATATCGTTCATTTGCCTCTGGAATGTTGCTACTTCATTGCATAGACAAAATGGCATGGCTAACCACTCATATAATCTTGTTTGGTTTTGAAGGAAATATTCTAGGTGTCTTCTTCTTAGACTCATACCCCATGATACCCTAATTTTAAACCCATCTTAGCGAAGTATTTTCTTTCTACAACTAATCCAATATATAATCAATCTTGGGTAGAGGTAGGCTATTCTTAAGCATAAGCTTTCTTAATTCTCTATAATTGATGCACATCTACCAAGTCCCATCATTATTTGGCACAATTATCATGGATGAACCACAAGGTTGGGTACTTGGTTGAATCTCTAGTAGTTGCTTCAACTTCTTCTTTACTTTAATTGCTTTCATAATGGATTGTTTGTACAACCCAATATTTGGCAATGGGAAGTTTGGAAATAATTTTATTTAGTGCTCCAATGCCCTCTTGTGTCATAAGCCTTTAATATTTTCGAACACTTCATTGTATTCATGTAGCAACCACTTTAGTTTTTTTCTCTATTACATGGTACAACCCTCTAGTGATTCCTTTTCCTTTATTGACTCCTCACTAAACTGATTTTATCTTAAGAAAAAATAAAACATATTTCTTGATAGAACTAATCAGTTTCTTTCCTGGATGAAATCGCTAGTAAAATGTTTGACTTCCCTTTGTGCATGTTGATGGTGAATTATTTCCCATCCTTAATGAGATTATATTTGTCATCTATTTGTAGGAAGATCACATCCCACATATACATGTAGGGACTACCAAACATAATTTTGCATACATCAAGTCGAACTATATCCAATTCAATTCCATTAATAAAATTAACATTTATAACAAATTTTATCCTAAATTATTTTGTTACCTTAATTTATGCATCCTTATTTACCCATCACAATGGACATATGCTAGGATGATCTCAAACCTCTAATATAATTTGGTTGACCACATCTATTGCTATGATATTGGCTTATGAACCTAAGTCAAATAGGGCATTGATCTTCGTCTTCTTGACCTGTATCTTAATCTGTAAGATATTGGTCATGCCCTTCTCTTCTAGATGACAAAGGATAATCATATTCACCTCCTTCTGCATTGAAGTATAGTTTCTTTCCACCCGATTTCTTGAACGTGTAGTGATAAAATTATTTTTCTTCCCATATTTCTTTTGGTTCTTCAAGTTCAACTTTGGATGCAATTTTCAACATTTCTCTTCTATTTAGAAATGAATTTTGTAGTTATTATAATGATTTTTAGGATCCTTGCACTGATGTGTAATGGATATTTTCTTCTTGTTCTTTGCACCTTTCCACTTTTTCTTCCCTTATTTGGGAGCTTCCCAGTTCTCCTTTTGTTATGAACCACTTGACATCCTTTCTTTTGGCCTATGTTTCATAGGTTCTATCCCTGTACAGAAGCCTCATACATTGCTCTTAGCTTGGTCAACATCACCTTACTTCGTATATGTCCATGTAGATCTTGTAGATACTTAAGGAGTACATTTTGTCTCTTGGGAGAGATACCTAACATGACGTCCATATTCTTGAATTCGATGGTGTACTATTGTGCACTCTACCCTTACCTTTTCTTGAAGTAGTGCCATCATATCCATTAATAATTTACATACCCGATAGGGTAGAATTGGGATTTTATTAGGGTTTGAATTCCTCCCACTCAGTTACTAAGATATCATCCTCTATCTTAAGTGTCTTTGTATGGCTTTCCCACTATGTTAGGGTATGCCCCTCTATCTTCAATCGATCAAATGATATTTTATGTTCCTCATGTATGTGGTGAATGAAAAAATATACCTCTAATTGTTGTAAGAATTAATTCAATTTTAAGGCAACGATCTAACCTCGATATAGCTTGATATTGACCCTCACTTCCATATTGAATTGGGGCTACGAACGAGTAACAAAAATTGAACTAAACTACTTTTTCTCCAGTTATTTCCTTGATTCCTTTTTTAGGTCTTAATGATCCCGAAATTTTCCCTTTGATTTGACATATGAGTTGGAACCTCCATATTCTCTTATTAAAAACTTATTTGCTAGAGTTTCCATATGGAGGTTCATATAATGGTTGATATCTGCAACCTACACTTCCAACATTGAGAATCTCTCCTCTATTAGATTAGTGTTATTATGAAAAAACGAATTGACCATGGTTAAGGCTCTATGACTTTTTCCTTACACAAATTCTTAGATCCCTACAAGTTCCCATGAGATTCCCAAAAGAAAGACACTTGACACTAATATGATTCATAAACTATTGTGGATATTCCTTTGGAAAAATCATCAAAATAAACCTAATAAAAATAGATTTAAATCTATATTATGAGGGTTAACTTCCTTGGATTCCATATTTATTAATTATTGTTTTCTTCTTATGCATGTAGATAAGATTCATAAACTACAATCACTAAGCAACACTAATGAACATTTTTATTCTTTGGGAAACCCTTACAAGAGAAAACCCAATTGGAAGGTGAGGCTTCTCTACGCTCTTTTGTTTGGAATGTAAATAATCAAAATACAAAGGAGAAGGAACTCTCTATGGATTTACTTTATTTTGTGTCCTAATATGCTGATACAAACACTACAAACCCTTTTTCATGCTTTGTCACTCCCACTCACTATTGTGTTGTTCTATTATGAAGCAAGATACAATCAAAATAAATGGAATCCATTTTCATCCTAGTGGCTTAGTTATAACATGACCTAATAGCAAACTAGGGGTTAAGTTTGACTCAAAATATTAATTAGAGTTACAAATTTGATCGTTGTAGAGTCTTATTCCAAGTACCCATATGACTAACCCAACATGCGTGAGTAACAGGGGATGATGTGGCATCCACTCATGCTAATGGTGATTAAACATGGAAATAAACTTCCAGGAGGTGTAACTTTCGCATATGAACTTTGATTCATGTGATTCTTACAATTTTAGAAAGTTATTAAAGTTTATAAAAACAATGTTAGGCCAAATTCTCAAGTGGGAATTATCCATCCCACAAAAACATCATTTAAGTCCTAAAAATGGCCCCATAAGGTTTTAGAACCTAATTTCCCAAACTAGGTCCCACCAATAAAGCTGCTCTTGCAAGTTGATTCATCTATTTTTTTTATTCTGAAAGAATCAACATACATGAAAAATTATATAGTGATCCAATCTAAATAGATATGTCCATCATGATAAACAATGAAATCTTCATTAAAATTTGTTTCCCAATCCTTCCTTGAAGTTAAAGGTGAGTTGGTAACAACCAGTTTTAATCTAAGTTGTTTTTTTGTTTTGTTGAAGTACTAGGAGCTTGAAAGAAAATATTATTCCTTCTTCAGAAATATAAAAATTCAATTGATTTCCATCTAATTCACTTGATATCCTATTGAAGAAAATAAAAAATAGATCAGTTCACCAATTAAGCATTAAGTTCATAATATAAAATGTGCTTGTGATGAAAGAATACAACTGATAGAAATTGCACTTTGTTGGGCCTTTGAATCAAATGAAATTCCAAGAATACATAGAAAATATCATAGCTTAAAATGAAATTTGTAAACAAAAGGATTTCAAGCTTGTATTAATAGAATACACTAGTGTTCCTCTCGAGTTTTCAAGATGCAGGAGTGGGGAAATGGATATGGGGATGTATGGATATAACCCAAAAATTTAAGGAAATTCTAGTGGATGGGGGAACTTCAATTCCCCTAGAATAGGGGACTTTCCATAACATATATCCCCAATATAACAATTAATTCCTTGTAGATTCATCATTATGCAATGGATTATTTGCTTGCATAGGTTTCTTAGACATGAATCATGGGGTGACACCTAAATATATTTCTTTTTGAGTGTGAAGCTCCCAAGGGTCCCTCTTTTCTAGGTGGTGCTAACCTATAGGCGCTCCATTTTATGAAATGTGTCCCACACATTGACAAAACTTTTTTCTATGCATTTCACGAAGTTTCACAAAATCGGGGATGTGGAAAAATGTTTCAATAGGAACTTATTGTCTTGGGGCTATGAGAAGTATGGGGAATGTTACATTAACCATACAATATGCATTATGATGGGACACTAAAATAAAATGTTGTAAGTTTTATTAAGATCATGTGTTTATCCACTTGTAGAAATTGTATAGAAAATTTTCTCCTTTTGTTTGGTTTCTCAAGCAATGATTTTTTTTAAAGAAACGAGTATTGATGAATATATTAATAAAATTAGGATCTGGCCCAGAACTATTGCAATTCTTTTGAGAACAAGAGCTACCAAAATTCATTGAAGATTTGGATTGAGCATGTTAGGTCAACCCAAATATTTACAAGAGAACTCCACAATCTAAAAAATTGTTTCCTTTTCAACTGAAAACTTTCCAAAAGACCCCTAAAATCCAAATGTATTTGCATCCCATTCTCAACTTAGTGTCATTTAAACTTTGAATGGATTCTCGTTATCCTTGCAGAAATTATTTTCTTCCTTTTTCCCACATAGGCCCAACACAAATTTTCAAATGAATCTAACATGTCAAAGTTCTCCGATTGATCTCTACTAGCAGATTCATTCATTTGTCCCAATGAAAGTTCCTCCACCTCTACCTGATCATCCCAAGGGGGAGCTTTTTCAAACTTTCTTTTTGAAGAAACACATTTGGAAGAATTGGAATTGGTGGCAAAAGGTTTGCCTTTGCCCAACAATGAATGATCAACCCCTAAAGAAATTTTCCCAAAGGAATTCTCTAAGGGGGAATTTGGATTATCTACTTTCATTAAGGTGTTGAGGACCTCTATGATACTATCCATCTTCTTTTGATTTACTGCTAAGGTTCATTGGTCTTTAAGAGGTTCAACTTGGATATTTTGAAGATGTTTTATCCTTTTGAAGATTGACCTCATTAGAAAGAATTGGAGAAACCTCCTTGGAGATTTCATAATGATCTAAATTAGCGCCCACCCAACAACTTGGTATTTGGTTGGTTTTCTTTGCTTTATTATTCCCAACTTTGGGATAATTTTCTAGAGAATGCCCGATTTCATAACAAGCTCTACAACAAAGAGAAATATTTTCATAATCCAATTTTTGCACCCATAAAAAATTAGGATTTTTTAACTTAATATATGTAAAAAACCTTTGGAAATATCCATTTCCACACATATGCAAGCATATTTTGGCTTCATGTTGAATGTAGTGTCATCACATAGGCAATAAAATTTGCCTAAGGCATTACCAATTACAATTATTGAAGGAATATTCCACATATACAAGGGGAGATTGGGAAGACTTACCCAAACAAGAGTAGAGGATATTGAATCCAAAAGAGGGTCAAAGGAGTAGAACCAAGGTTGTAAAGACAATCCTTCCCCGCCCTAAAACCCTGACTATATTTAGAAATCAATGCTTAATTTTCAAATTCATTAAAGGTTGCAATAAAAAAACCTCTTTCCAAAGGGTAGATATTCAGATCGTCAGAGATTAAGAGCTTCCATTGATTGGAAATCCATGTATGGAGATTAATAAGCCTTGACCATAGGCCATTAAACTTGCAAATTAGACCAACTTCGGATTTTTGTTTTTCCTCACTTAGAGCTTCAACCACAAGAGGGAACTCAATCGAAGGGGTTTAATAAATATTCATCCCAGAAGAACTGGAACTAGGGTTTGATTTCAAAAAATCGTCAAAGGAATGAAGAGAAATGACCTTCATATCACCCACTGGAGCATTACTAGATCCATGAACCATATCCGAGCCCTCCATTGAGGAATATAGGGATGGAATATGAGAAGAAACCATACACTTAGAAATAGAGGATCTAGACCCTTGTGAACCCACAACCAAAGAGAAATGAGACAAATTTCTAACCACCAACGAAGCTGGGGCCGAAGAAGAGGTAGTCGCAAAGGATGAAGCAATGGAAAATTCATTACCCACAATAGAGAGCACTGAAATTGAGCCTAAATCAATGTAAGGAGGATTCAAAACATACTCGATAAGAGAAAGAACAAGTCTTAAGGATTTCAGACACAGAGGATGAGGCAACTGACTAGGGCTGAAACCTAGCCACCACAACAAGGCCAACGTGCGCAAATGCCATTTTTTCTGAAGCAATGATTTTAGTGATTAAAAAAGGTTTTTAATTGATATATCATTTTGTTTTCTTTGAACATTCTCATATATTGAAAAATAATCTTTCCCCTCCTTCATAAATTTGCAATTTAAATGACACTCACCCAACACATATTAGCTTACATGTAAGCTTACATATGAGGGATTAAATTTCACATTGGGCATTTGGTTCTTGAAACAAAAATGGTGCACAATATACACAAATAAAGGGCTAGAATTTGAATTAGATTGACCATCCTAATTTTTTAAGGATTCAAATATTGTTCCTATGTATAGTATTATATACAACTATTCTAGTTTGAAAGACCATACATATAGAATGTAGGCAAATATTTAATAAAAAACATGTAATTTACTATTAAAATTGTTTTTTTTAGTGAATATCATTAATTTTATCGTATATATGTAAAAGGTAGGAAATATTTTAAACAAATGAGAATTATTTTTTATAAAATGTCCACAAAATAGCCAATTGGCGAAATTTCAGCCTTGAAAAATGCTACACAACCTCGAGATTCATTAAAAAACTAATTAAGGGGGTTCTTTAGTTGAAGTCCTGAGTTTTCATCAAAATTCAGGCATAACTCTTCATCAACAAACAAGATCTTAAAACCATAAAAATTTAATGTGTAGTGTAAACATAAATGTTTCCAATGAGTGGTCCAATACCTCATTTTGGCACTATTGTGCATATCTTTCATAATCAGTTAAGTTTGGAAAGTCTGATTGGTCAAAAAATATTAAAGCATGTTTATCTACCTACAAGGGTCAAATTTCTATTTCATTAGTTGTGTTGGATTTATAGGATCCAAAAATCCGAGTAAATCTTCCTAGTGATAAAAATTATTGATTAGACAGTTATTTTTGCATGCAAAGGAATTTTTAATTAGAAGTGCAAAACCTACATGGAACAATGCTTTTCTAGAATCAAGTTTCCTTTATTGATCATTGTTATATACTAATTTTATGACTATATAAATATCAAGGAGATCTCCTTATATAATATTCATTTTAATCCATAAAAGTATTTCAATTCTAACAATTGGAGAGAGTCTAAATTTTGTTGTTTTTGCTTGAAACTCACAAACTCTCTAGAGATAACAAACATGTATAACTTGATTAGAAAATCTTGAATATCCATCTTATTTGCATGAAATCAATTATCTCTTCGTTTCTATTACATAACACACCAATATTTTCACACATAATGTTGTGGTTTTGATGGAAAAATAATGAATTATGTAATGCAATGGCGTGGGTTGTCTAGTAATGTCATTGGGCTATTTAATTTAACATCAATGTAATATAATCTAGTTCCTTTATAATCACCTCTTTATACCATCTCCATGTGAGAATTCCAATCACCTTCTTGGTGGGCCTTATATGTAAACTTTATCACTCAATACATGGCTATTCTCAAAATTTGATGTCAATACCACCAATAGAACCAAAGAATGAAACTTAGACATAATGTCTCACAAGCTTATTAAAGCTTATTTGTGAGCACACACATAAGTCATGAAAATAATATACATATGCAAAACAATGCTAATGCCTAAATATACATGCATTAAATCATATAGGAACCAAACTTGAAAAAATAATGCTCAATGAATCTAGGTAAGGTCATTTTTATTCAAAAAGTTAAGTGTGAAGTACCATTTAATCCATAGACCCAGTGTAATCATTAATCAAAAAGAGGTTAGTCATGACATCCATTCATCATTAGTACAATTCAAGGATATCATGAAAGTAAGATGCAATTTAGAGAACATTTTATGGATCTGTGGTTTTTTTAAAGTGTAAAAATCTTAATGAATTTTATTAATACCTAAAATGCCAATCATAAAATGTTTAGCAATTTTTTTTTAATATTTGTCTTTTAAAAGATTTTATATAATTTCTAGAAAATTTGGATGATTTTTAGAGTAAAATACTTGTATCTTAAAATTTTTGGGCAAATTAATTGAGAAATAAATGGAAATTAGTGAATCTTTTTTTGGAAACAAAAATATGGAAAATTAAATTATAGGTGAAATTCAATTCCTAAAATTTTCCTTAAGATGTAGTGAGAAGACACTTTGAAATATGAAGATTGATGAAAAAATTAAAAATATCTAGGGGGTCCTCAAGTCTACTAACTTGAAGTAGGTCAAGGCCTTAATGGTTGGTAGAAACAACAAAATTGGAAGAACATGCCAAGATCAACTATGGAATTCCTCATCAATGAGAAGCATTGGTTGACAATGAATGCAACTTAAAAGGTTGATTTCTTCACATAGAAGCATTTGTAATAAACCAAGCATTCAGAGAAATACTAATTTGAAGGTGGAAGGCATGTTCATCCCCTTTTTTTTTGTCATTGGAACACTATTTTTATATTATTATTTTCATTATTGATGAACTCATTATTTATAATTGTACCCTTTATCTCATATATATATATAGAGAGAGAGAGAGAGAGTTCCTTGAAACACGAATTATAGGGAAACTTTTTGAGAACTTTCACTTATTCTGAGGATGATACCCATGCAAGTTGGCTATTAGTACCTTCCCAACCCAAATCAACAATTATCTGATAAAGAGTTTGACAATTTACTGACATATATGTATTAATTCAAAAAGTTCAAATCATGCATACTTTATCAAGGATTTAAACCTTCGTGGAGAGAAAAACACCTACCTTTTCATTATTCAAATTATCACTGCTTGACTATCTCCTATAATATATAAAATATTTAATTTTAAATATTATTAATTATATATATAAATATATAAATAATAGTATTATTATTAATTTACATTTACCATATTTTAACCATAAAATTATCAAAACATATAATTTTTAATATTAAATTTAATTATTCCCTAACAAATATCCAACCACACTTCTTGCTATTAATATTTTAAATACACTCAAAGAAAGCATAAACAAAACATAAAAAATAAAAGTCAATTTTGGAAAATCATACCCTGAGCGATGAATATAAATTATTCCCTTCAAACAAAAACTCAATTATCTCCAAAATTAAAATAACCATTAATACATATGGTATTAATTATTTATAATTTACCATAATTAAAATAACAAGTAGCAATATATATTATTATTTTGTTTTTCTTAAATTCATTCTTTTATCCGTAGGAGTATTTTACTATGCTAACCAATTTTTCGTAGGAGTATTTTTCTATGCTAACCAATATTTTTGGTATAGTTAGAGAAATGGTCCTTTTTAACTTGTCTCTTTGTTGCTAGAACTCAACTTGGATGTTATCATCACATTTGTTTCAAGGAGGCTTTTCTAGTAATATGAATTTTTTCTAATTCAGATTTTAGGATTGCAAATTATGGTCCTTTAAAATCTTATTAATTTAAAAGTGTTATCCCTACTTTCCTATCACCTAGCACCCACGTGGCATGCCACTTTATTTCCATGTCATTTAGCCACATGGTGTACCTCGATGCCATGCATTTTCACTACCGTGACCATCACATGTCATTTATTTTCCACACACACATAGCTATGATCCTTCGCCATCTGCCATCAAACGGCCCACAACAAATGACACAATAGACTACTGCTATTTAATAACACACATTCCCTCCCCTTGCTGACGTCATAGGCGGGCCCGCTATATAATGATCCAACGATTTGATTAAATTATTTGATGGATCACATATAATAACACACCCCCCTCCCCTCATTGACATTGCAATAAGAGTTTGCTACTTTAGTTCTGCATCATGGTTCCAAGTGGGTATCCAATGGTCGACCACCTCCTGATTAATTCAACAACTTGTGTGACCTCACCCTCCCCTCTTTGACGTCACTAGGGGAAGGCCTCATTGGTTTCCTAGCTATCAATGTCCCACAACTCGATCAACAATCCTGATTCAAGTGGGACTCAACCCCCCGCACACCCCCTCCCCCCTTACTGACTTCGCAAGGAGAGGCCCCACCATCCTGTCGATCGCTGATTTTGCGAGTTAAATTATGTTGACTATTTTGAGCCCAACTTCCACCCTCGGTGTTGATAAGTGGTTATATGATCACTAGCCTAGCCCTTAGGGTTAAGGCCTTCGATATCATGTTGCATCGTCGGGGTTCTGCTCGTCACTCTCAAGTGATGTATTGGGCTCTATATTGGCCTCTCTCTTTGGACCTTTCGCCTGATCACATGGCTTCCATGTGACCAAGGGGCTATCACCACAGCTTGGGTCACCCATTTCATGGTGCGATAGCATATGATGATATACACTCTCTTTTCACAAGAAACTTGCTCCACCATGGGCCTGCATTTTGCATATAAACTCATGCAACTTAATCGTTGTGGTTATACCACTACCCAGACAATGATTTCAATGACATCTACATTGATGTTCCATTCCCATAACTAAATGACGTTAATGGACCTGACCTCAATCTAGACCTCAACTTATGAATATATAGACATATATTATATTTTTCAGACTGAGGGCATAGTTTTTGTACTGAAGATAGATTCAGGATGTGCACTCCTACTTCAAGGCCCATTTAATATTACAAAGACCCTTGGGTAATTATCAACTCACAACAACTTAGAGGTTTTCAGGCCTCTTAGATTGATAATAATTGGTAGAGATCAAACCCATCTTAACTCAAATATCTACTGGTATCTTGCGCTAATAATAAACATATAATAAACTCATGAAAGCAAACAAGAAACCATACAATGCCCAAAAATTCCTACAGGAAATCAACATTCCACGGGTAAACATGAAATCTCATTCCTGATTCAATTCACAGGTATAAACCATACATTTGAGCATTAAATTAACATCAATATAGACCTGTAGCGAACACAGTAAACACATTTTAGACATTTAATTACAAGAGTTGGAGAATCAATTATCTTATACGGTAAAAAAGTTTTTCAACTCCGAGTGGGACTTTGAGTCTCCACCCAACCATAGACAGCTATAACCAAGTCTTACCTACAACTGTCGCTCTTAAGCCCGATTTTAGTGGTTGAGGTGGAGTGCTTTTGGAAGAGAGACCAAATAGTTTCTTAAGATGAGACAAGATGACACAAGGTCACACAAATTTCATCTACTAGCTAAAAAACTTCCCACTGAATCTTCTAGACTTTACATACATAACTAATATCCATGCCAAGATACCATACACAAAGAATTCTCAGCCCACTCTTAGGAGAAGAGAGACCATGCTAAAGGAAGTTTCATAAATGGATAAACTATTAATAGCTAAAATAAATCATCCCTCTATGTGGTTCAATAGTGAGACAAACACCAGAGCTTCAACCCCCAAGGAAACTCCTAGTGGTTCATCAACCTCACATGCACCTGAGTGATTCTTCCCAATACATTAGGTTCTTCAATCCCAACCTTTTGGTGGTTTCTTTAGCCCTCAGGCAAGCCTTTGCTCTCTATAATATTTCACCTAGCAAGCCTCTCTCCAAGGATTCCTCAGTTGGTGCTCTTTTTGACACCTCTGATCCCTAGAGGAATTTCCACAATGCTCTCTTTTTTTTTCTCTTCCACTGCACATACATTCAAGAGTGAGAGTGTGTTCCCTCCTCTTGCTAACTTGTTTTTATCTCTTAATAGACCAATCATTTGTCTTTTTCCAAGGCTCCACATAGTCAACTATTAAACAACGCAACTCATGCATGTCTTTAATTTTTTTCTTTTTCTTTACTTCTTGTTGGAGCTTAAAGACACTTGAACCTATCCTTATAATTTTAATTAATTTTAATGCACACTTAACTCATTTAATATTCTCAACCAACCTATACTTAATATATTTAATTTTGCAAATTCCTTAAACCATCTTCCTCCCCAATACAACTGAAAATTGTGTCCTTCTCTTGATCTTTAAATAATTACAATAAAAATTTCAACCAAGACTATTACACTCTTTAAATACTATAAAAGGTGCTATTTTAATGCATTATTATTAAAAACTTTCTTGACCTTTATTTTAATTTGAATTGAAGTTTTTAATGTCGACTCAAGTCGAATGCAAATCCCATTATGTCAAGTCAATTTGAAGCCATATTCCGTTATGTGGAGTTGAAGCATTTTGTTAAAAATAAAAATGATTCTAAAATTTTATAATTTTAATATATTAATATTTTTAATTATAATATTAAAAAAATCTCTGGTTAAATAAATAATAATTTATGAATAATTTTTTTGAAGTATCACCTAATATTCAATGTAAGCCTTAGTTTACCTTGATATTTTTTCCGCAGCATCTACTTTAATCTATTTTGATATTTTTAATGTATGATGTGTAAATCAAGGAGACAATTATAAAAGCTTTATAAGTTGTAACAAAGTTATAATGTTACACATCAATGAAAAATAATGAAACGTGAAAAAATTTAAAGGTATTTGTATAACATTTAATGTTTAGTATTAAGAGTTAGTTTAATTAGTTAAAATATTATTTAAGATATATTTTTATTTAATTAGTTAATATATATTTTATTTTTATTATTGTAAAGTTGATAATTATAATATATAATTATTGATAAAATATTATATAAAGTTGTGTGTTTTTTTTAATGTTCTCATAATTTAAATCAGGATAATTTACGAATTATATCCAGTAAGGTCAGCCAAATGGAGGTAGTTGGCATTATTACCTTGAATCTTAACAGGTGGGTGACATTGTCACATTGAATCCCAATTACTTAAGGTAACCATGAAATGCATTTTGTTTAAGATAATTTGTTAATAAAAAGGTTATATATTTAAATTTCATTAAATTTTTCATGGATATAGAAAATTATTGTGTTCAGTGATTAAGATTTCCTCTATTCAAATATTGAAGAAAGGTTTAACAAGCTTTTATTTGGAAAATGGAAATGAATGTTTAATGAATTAGTTCAATTGGTTCTAACAACCCATTTCTAAGAAGATTTTACCATAAACTCTTCATTTCTAATCTTAATAAGAATTAATTTCGTTGGGTCACTCGATTTAAAATTATTATTATGTATAGTGATTGCAATACTTTTAAAAAAAAGAGAATCTATGCTATTTTCCTTATAAGATTATATTTTTATACATTTATTAATAATCATGAATGATTTTTTTTTTTTAATTCATTAAAAAATCTAAATAATACTTTCCAATGGATGGAAAACTTCTTGATATAAACTAATGCCCCATGTAATGAAATTTTAATTAAACCTTAATATCATAAAAGTATCCAAATGCCAAAAGCATTATCAACAATGGTTGACTCAACTCATGAAGATAGATAATCATAAACAATAATGTGACGATGATGAGGAGTAATGTCTACTGAGATGAAATTTGGTTTGGATTTGTTTACTTTAAAGTTATATTTATATTCGAAAATATAGTTTTAGATGACCAAATTTTTAATTAATTAAAAAATAAAAAAATTAATTTTATAACACATATTTCAAAGGTATTTATTATATATTAAAAAATGGTTTTTTAAAAATGTAAATATATATATTTACAAAATGTAATTTTTTAAAGGATAAAATACTATTTAATTATATATATATATATATATATATATATATAGCATCCTCATAGTTGAGAAAGGAGCGATGAAGATGGACACAAGTATATCTGGTGAATGGGGTTAGGGCATCGAGCCTGGTGAGCGACCCTGGTTCAGAACTCGAAGCAACCCGGAAGGTGCCTCCATTACTGCTCACGGTTTTATCACGACACCATCTTAAGGTTTTTCTATAACTGCTTGCGGTTTGTGCCGGTAAGTTTTTGGTCCACCCTAGACGGTTTTGCGTTACACCTCCGACAGACCTGCAGGCAGCTGTCAGCTCGGTTTTTTGACAGATATGGAGGACAAAACCGGTTTTTCTGTGATTCCAACGGAAAACCTTCCGATATGGTCACAGGCTGGGACCACTGTGGAGGAATTTTTAGATTTCGACCATGAACTTATGGCAGAGGTTGATGCCCTCCCATCTCTCTCTCGGCAGCACAATCTCTCCATTTCGGTTCCTGTTGATGCGGCTGCTATCCGAGACTACACAGGCCCTCTGCTCATTACTGATCCTCTGTCGGAGGCCGAACGCTGGAGAATCCCGGAAGCACAAACCCTAGGGCAAGATCTGGGTTCTATTCTTGTGGGGGTCGGGGCGGATAAACCCTTGGAGGTTTGCCCTACAGTTCAAGTTAGTCGACAGTAGGTTCAATCTTCTCCGCCGGTCTTGGGAAACCCTCTCCCGAGAAATTTCACGGGTATAGGAATCATATCGGGGCATTTCGACAACCTCAAGGCTAAAGGACCTCTAACGGGAAAGGACCCGACCACTCTTGAGGCTGTTCAGGCGGAAATTTTGGCAGTTGGCACGAGCAACAAGTAGAAAGGGACATCCAAAAGGAAGAAACGCCTCCCACTGTGCAGTAATGAAATCTTCCTCAAGCTTGCCGAGGACACTACTTTCTGTGAAGCCATGGATTCGGCTGAAAAGGTACTGGTGGGTCGTGTGAGGGGAAGACATTACAGTGTGGAGAGGCTCCAAAAATGGACAATGGAGGTATGGGGACATCATCTGTCGGAACCTCCAAGGGTACAGACGTTTGTTCGAGGGTGGTTCGCATTGAGATTCAAAAGTCTCGCCCACACTAATTGGGTCCTCTCCACAATATGGCATATAGATCAAGCTCCTGTCCTCCTCCGAAGGTGGATGCCAATGTTTGACCCTGAACTGGAGAGAGCGGGGGCAGGACCAATTTGGGTTCGGCTGCCGGGCCTTCCCTGTCACTTCTGGACAGAGCAGATTTTCAGGCAGATAGGGGATGCCATGGGCACGTTCCTTACCTTTGATGACTCATTTAACACCACGGGGAGGATGGAATTTGCCAGGATATTAGTTCACATGGACCTTACTGATGGGCTGCCAGAGTTTATTAACATACAGTGGAGGAACATTACGAGGAGGCAATTGTTGGATTATGAGGGAGTACCCTTCAGATGTCGCCGCTGCCACAAGGTAGGGCACTTATTCAAAGACTGCCCTCTGAACAAGTGGAATAGCAGGAAGTATGCGAGTCTTTCTCCTCTAGATGCACCTGAGCAGGAGGTACAGTCTCATGAAGACCCTGACAGAGAGGAACAACCACGTGCATCTGAGGAATTTCACAAGATTGCTACTCCATGATCTGGAGGTACTGCCACATTTTCGAGCCCTGGTTTGAGATCTGCAAAACCTGCCTAGAGTGCTCCGAGGAAGCATGGATGACCGCCCCATCGACCCCCACCTCCTATACCTGGTTCGACCGCTGCTGCTTCGGGGGACTCAAATACTTCGGGTATGCATTCCACCCACTTACTCCCCACTCAATGCTTTTCTGATATTCATAATTCAATATCTGAGCAGTTATTGGGTCCTGGTACTATTTTCTCATTTGAGACCCCTGTTCATAGTGTTTGTGATATTAACCCCCCCCCCACCACTCTCCCCCCCCCATGCCACCTACTCTTTTCTGCACCCCCCCCCTCAAACCTCTGCATCGTCGGCCTTGGTTCCTCGATACATCACCCAGTCTCGATTGAGGAACATGAACCCTGACCATGTGGGACTTGATATCCTCCACCCCCCACCCTCTCACAAGGCATCTCGAGGCCACCCCTCTGATCTCAAGAATGCCCAAGCCCAAGCAGATGTTGACATTGCTTTGGGCAAGCAATCTACCATTCCTGGGGTTCTTAGAGCAAGAACAACCCCCTCCGAACTCCCTCCATGAAGATTCTATCCTACAATTGCAGAGGGCTAGCTAGGCCCGATAAAAAACTAGCTCTATGGCGATTACTCTCTGCCGAAGCACTGGACATTATTTTCCTCCAGGAGACCTTGGGTCCAGCTTATGACATTACTCGTACTCTAGAACAATCCTTGTCGGGGTGGAGATTTTCAGGTTTAGATGCCCATGGCCATTCTAGAGGAATTGATTTGGGCATAAACTCTCGCACTATCAAGGATATTAACTGTTGGGGTGGTCAGGGCTACATTGGTGCTGATATACTTTCAGCCGAGCTGGGGTTGCCCTTCAGGATCATCAATATTTATGGGCCTTGCCAGAACCGTCCTGATTTCTGGGACCACCTACTCAATCTGGAACTTCTTTCGGCTGAGAACCTAATTGCAGGAGGGGACCTAAATTTTTCTATAGGACATGTAGAATCTTGGGGTCATCGTGCACAAAGGGATTCCCTCTCAGACTACTTCTCTACCATTTTGGATCAACACCATCTGATCGACATACCTGCTGCAAAGATTCAAGCCACCTGGAGGAACAATAGAGTGGGAGATAATGGACTAGCTAGAAGACTAGACAGATTTCTTGTCAAGGAACAGGTCATGGACCTGGGGCTTAATATCAGGAAATGGGTTGGCATGGGAGGACTCTCGGATCACCTACCTATTTATATGGAATTCGATAATGGTAGAAGCAAGTCGAAGGGACCTTTCGAATTCAATTCTACCTGGCTTAAGGATGCTTCGTACATCAGAATGATCACTAAGTTCTGGAAAAGAAACCCACCAGGGGTTAGAGGATCAGCAATGGCTGGTAATATCCACAACCTAGCTGAGCTGAAAAAGATTTCCAAAATTTGGGCTCATAAAAAAATTACAGGATGATCAAGCACTGGGACAGATTGAAATTGATCTTAAGGTTTTTGAAAAAGAACTTGGTGGCCTTTATAGATCAGAGGAGCACAAGCACAACATCACATCCCTCTACTCGGCTCGTGGTAATATCCTCAAGGATAGAGAAGAAAAATGGAGATTGAGGAGCAGGGCCATCTGGATACAGGAGGGGGATGCTAATACAAAATTTTATCAAAAGTTTGCTAATGGAAGGAAAGCTATAAATACTATCTGGCAAATGCAGGATGGTCATGGTGGAACAGCAAACACTTTCCCTCAGCTAGCTTCACTTGCAAACACACATTTTAAAAGCGCCTACAGTGACCCCAGGGAGACTAATTTAGCAGAAATTATCAGAGTTGCCCAGCTTTTCCCTAGATACGTGGATCTAGGGGATGAGGAGGATCTGGTTTGGGAAGTCACTTTGGAGGAGCTGGAGGCCACATTAAAATGGTTCAGCAAAGACAAAAGTCCTGGACCTGATGGTTGGTTTGTCGAATTTTATTTGACATTTTTTGATTTGATTGGGTCAGATCTTCTCAGTGTTGTGGAGGAGTCTCGGACTTCGGGATGTTTGGAAGCTGCCATTACCTCCACTTTCATTGCCCTCATTTTGAAGATAGACAACCCATCCTCATATGATGAATTTCATCCCATTTCGCTATGTAACTGTTTGTACAAGATTATAGCTAAAATTATAGCAAACAGATTGAAGCCCATCTTATCTAAGCACATCCAACTTGAACAATTTGCATTTCTGAAGGATAGGCAAATTCATGAGGCAATTGGGACAGCACATGAAGTATTACACACACTCCACTGCAAAAAAGGAAAAGGTATGATAATGAAGGTGGATTTATCTAAAGCTTTTGACAGGGTAAACTGGTTATATCTGAGAATGCTTCTAACCCACCTTGGTTTCCCTTTCTCTTTCATTAAATGGATCATGGGATGCATCACTAACATTCCTTTCAGTGTTCTGGTAAATGGTAGTGCTACCCCTTTTTTCACCTCGGCTAGAGGTCTGCGGCAGGGGTGTCCTCTCTCTCCACTTCTTTTTCTCCTGGTCATGGAAGGGCTTAGTAGGATCATTTCGAAGGAACATAGGTGTGGTAGACTCAGTGGTATTAAGATCACAGAGGATTGCACTCTTACACACCTCCTATTTGTGGATGATGTGCTGGTCTTTCTCAATGGTAGCATTGGGGATCTGATTTCGATCAGAGACATTTTTTCTTTATTTCAGAAGGCCACAAGAATGATCATTAATGATGGAAAATCTACATTGATGGCCACAGCTTGCACACAGCACGAAATGCATTATGCTCTCCACAGATTCCACTTCACCCAGTTGGAATTGGATGAGGGATTAAAATATTTGGGGTACAAATTAAAGCCAATTGGGTACAAGATTGCGGATTGGACTTGGCTCATAGCAAAGCTGGAGAAAAGGCTAAGTATATGGTACTTAAGATTTCTATCTCGTGTTGGCCGTTTGACACTCATCAAGAGTGTCCTCGAAGCGACCCCAGTTTACTGGATGTCTCTGGCCTGGATTCCTCGGGGCATTCTGACCAGGATACAAAATATTTGCATTAGATTCTTATGGAGGGGTAAACTGCCTGGGAGAATATTTGCATGGACTAAGTGGGAAGCACTCACACTCCCAAAAAAATGGGGGGGCTGGGGTCTCAAAAAACTGGATGATTTCTCCTCTGCGCTGGCAGTGAAATTAGGATGGCAAATGGTTGCTTCGGACAGTTTATGGACAAGGGTAGCCTACTCGAAATATATTGCCCCTGCACAAGTGTTGGATTGGATCCATAGACCGGTAGGACCCTATACAGGTATTTCGATAATTTGGAAGGCTATTCTAAAAGCACTGGATCCCATCCGCTCTGGCATTACATGGAGGATACACTCGGGGAACAGAGTTCGCATTGGGATAGACCCATGGATAGGTTGTGGGAACATGCACAGATTACCTCAGGCTCTTATAGAACACTTAATGGAGCATAATATTACACACCTTGCTCATATTGCAGACGAGCACAACTCCTCATTCCTACAACAGACTTGGAAAACTGAAAATCAACTCAACATCCCTCCATGATGGAGACAGCTCTGGAGGGACTATATACAGGCCTTAATGGAGGCACATATCCGAATTACAGATGGGGAGGACGAGATAATCTGGGCTCTGGCGAAATCTGGGAGATATACACCAAAGGAGGGTTATATTGTTCTGGAAAATCCGCGAAAGCCCCAGGTCATTCAACAGTGGTGGAAACTCCTCTGGAAACTTAAGGCGCCTCCTAGATCCAGAGTTCTTATGTGGTGCATTTTGAAAAATAAAATCCCCACGGGGGATAACCTGATGAAGAGATATTTTTATGGCCCACACTGGTGTCACTTTTGTAACATGGATGGTGAAATTGCTTCCCACATCTTCTTGCATTGCCATGTTATTCGTAATGCATGGAATCTTGTGTCTGTTGTTGTCCCCTCTAATAGTATTTGGCTTTCGGACTCTCTAGTTGATGCTTGGAACCTTTGGTTTCATTCAGTCTCACCTCACAAGCTGAGAAACCTTCCTCTGTTGTTCTGTTGGGCTATCTGGATAGCTCGCAATCATTTGATTTTCCACAACACCCCCCTAGATGGTCTAGTATAGCTGCCATGATCAAAGTGGATTATGATCTTATCCCTGATGACCCTCCTCCCCCTAACACTCGCACTATCTCCCTGGAACAGTTTGACCGCAACAGACCCTGGGCATACTTTGATGGGGCTGCACAAGAAGACGGATGTGGTGGGGGTGCTATCCTACACATATCTGAGAGACATTCCTACAGCCTGTCTATGGGTTTTAGAAGGGGCACGAATAACTTTGCAGATCTATCTGCAGCTTTTCATATCATTCGATTTGCTTTGGAGAAGAACTGCCATGCATTACAACTGTTTGGTGACTCTATGATTGTCTGTGATTGGTTGAATAGAGTATCTACTTGCTGGTCTTTCTCATTGAGACACATTCTTGAAGAGGCTTTAAGATTGATATCAAATTTTGACTATTTTTCATGTAAACATATATACAGGGAGTGGAACTCAGAGGCTGACCGTCTTTCCAAAGAAGGCGCGATCCAGGAGCAGGGCATCTGGTTGATCAGCGAACAGATTGATGGCGAACTCTACCAGTACTATCACAGGCCTTTTATGGACATTTTGAATTAATGTTCGGACACTGATAACATAATTATTGTACATATTTATTTTTCTGTTTATGATCTGATTTGCAGATATATTATGACTGGCACAGTACATATTTTTGGTATTATCTCCCTGTGTGGACCATGATAATATTCATACTGCTGGTTTTTGTTATATTTTTGGACTCTTTTTCAGACTCTGTCTAGACTACTACCTCCCTGCGTGGACTTGGGTAGTTGGTTTTTGCTGCTTCTGCGGAAGCTGTGTCTATTGATAGAAATATCGGAATATGCTTATGCATCTACAAAATGTAATTTCTTACACTAATGAAATTACGAATTTTCCATGGGAATATATATATCTCTCTATATATATATATATATATATATATATATATATATATATATATAATAGTTTAGTATGAGTACTTAACAGTTTAGTTTAGTTTAGTTTAGTATGAGGAAGTTGTAACATAATTTTATATAAAATAAAAAATAAAAAATAATAATCATATTAAAAAATTAAAAATTAAAAAAAAATCAATATCAATCATAAATAAAGTATTTAAGTTTTTACTTTAAATTTATATAGAGAAATAATATAATTAAACATAAAATCATTCTAATTCATTTTTTAGCATTGAGAATATATGTAATTCCTTCACTACTTAATACGGAGTTGACAAATAACATTTAAAAATAATATTATTGATATTACATTATGTGTGATTTGTTTTATCTCAAGTTGACATGTAATATTTAAAAGAAAACTATATTAATAACAACAAAATATTTGCGTGTTTATAATAAATAATTTTTTTTAACATATTTTTATATCAATTTCATAAAAAGAAAAATAAAGTACTTTAAATTAAAAAAAAATCTTATATATTCACTATCTATTGGGAGGAAGATTGTAGAAATTCCTTGTATATTCAAACTGCTAATTATAATTTACTAAAATAATAGACTTGAATCTACTCTACTCATCAGCGGAAACAATTAAACAGTCATGAAATCACGAAGCATACAAGAGAAAGAATTCAATTAACACATTAAACAATGATTTCGTCGGGAAAGCCACAACTAAAAACCACTGCTATCTGTATATTGCATTAGTCAGAAAATATGAGAAGATTACAATGCTTTGCTCAAGCCCGAAGAACCTCTACACTATCTCTATCTATCTCACAGCTTCTAGACAAGCCTAGACCAATACTTAACCAATTTCTCTCTTTCCCAAGTCCTTATTTCCTTGCCTTGTTTCCTTAGGAATTAACCCCCTATTAATTAGGGAAATCGCTCAAAGGAATTGCGCAATCCATAATAGGCCTTCCTCTGACTGCATGGACCACCTGTATAATTCAGATGATTATACAACTGATAATACATTGTCCCTGAACTCCAATAACAACTGGGTAACTCTCATATCTGATACGCATGAGTTATTTATGAGTGAATCATCAATTAACCGGTTAATCACTACATACAACACCACACTACTAGACCTCCCACTAGTTCGTCCAATAGTTGGAATTAGTTTAACTAACTTTAACTCAATTAAATTAAATTAATTAATTACAACTCAAAATAAACTCAACCAGGGCTCCTATAATGTAGGATACATTCTACATGACTCAAGTTAGACCCTCAACTCAAATTAACAGAGCCAACTAAGTCAAATTAGCTTAGTTAACTAATACAAGTTGTTATGTGATGTGGAATTACAATTTTATTCCTAATTTAATTCAAAGACAAAATTAAATTATGATTTTCTTGTTGCATTTTCAACACTCCCTCTCAATAAGAAAATGATTATATGCTACCCTGATCCTACCTCTATGAAACTCGAATTTGCATCTTGACAATGCCTTTGTCAAAATATCTGCATCTTGTTCTTCTGTAGGAATGTACTCCACTAACATGATTCTCCTCTACACATAATCTCGTAGATGGTGATACCGGATGTTGATATGCTTTGACCGATCATGAAAAACTGGATTCTCAAGGAGTTTTATACAACTCTTATTGTCATAATAAATCATTCTAGGATCCATTTTTTGACCAAATAACCCAACAACGATCTTCCTCATATAGATAGCCTCACAAGCTGCTTGAATAGCAACCACGTATTCTGCTTATACTAAAATGAGTGCAACTGACCTCTATTCCCTATTGTACCAAGAAAATGTTGCTGACCCAATACTGAATATTCCCCCTAATGTACCCTTCATGTCAGATGGACTCCCTACCCAATCTGCATATGTGAAGCCTTGCAGCTTGACTCCCTTTTTCTGTCTATACCAAAGACCAAACTAAGTGTTTCCTTTGAAGTATGTCAACACATGTTTAACTGCCTTCCAATAGAGTTTGGTTGACTTAACCATTGCTTGACTAAGCTGGTTAACTACAAAACATATGTCTGGTCATGTGTTCACCAAATACATAAGTGAACCCACGAGCTTCCTGTAAATAGTAGCCTCCATTACTTCACCTGAAGTAACATATTTCTTCCTCCAATTCCTTGCTAGAGGAGTATTCATGGGTTCACTTTTCTCCATGTGGAACTCCTTCAGTATCTCATCGACATACTTTCCCTGAGAGACAAACAATTCCTCATCTCCTTTCCATACTTCCATACTAAGGAAATAATGTATGAGCCCTAGGTCCTTCATCTCGAATTCTCTTGCAAGATCCTATTTGTAAGATTTTACTAGCTTCTCATCACTTTTTATAATTAAATCGTTGACATATAATACTATAATATAAAATTTACCTTCAACCACAATATGATAAAGGTTTGCATTTGCTTCACTTTTGGTGAAGCCCAAACTGGTAAAATAAATGTCAATCTTGGTGTACCAAGCATGAGGTGCTTGTTTCAATCCATACAATGCTCATTTGAGTCTGCACACATGTGACTCTCTATTGAAGGTCTCAAATTGCTTTGGATGCTCAATGTACACCTCTTCCTCAATCACTTCATTGAGTAATATTGTCTTCACATCCATCTAATGTATCTTCCATCCCATCTGCGCTGAAAGTGCTAGAATAGACCTAATTGAATAGTGCCTTGCTACTAGAGAAAAGGTATCCTTGTAATAAATTTCCTCCACCTGACAAAACCCTTTGGCCACAAATATGACCTTGTGTTTCTCCACACTCCCATCTGCTACTTGCTTTACCTTATAAAGCCATCTAGAACTCACCACTGACATGTCTACTGGTCTTGGGACCACTTCACAAACATTGTTTATGATAATGGAGTCATACTCCTCAACCATGGCATCAACCCATACTAGTTTTTCCACTGATTCCTCGAATGAGGATGGCTCAATCTCTGCACTCTCACTCATTACAGCAATGTATCCATTGTACCGATTTTCTAACCTCCTATGTCTGCGTTGTGATGTGGGTGCTCCCACATTCTCTCTACAATCATGCATCAATTTGTTAGGCTCTCTAGTGTGCTTCCTTCCATTCTAGAAGTGTCTGCATTGGTGGATGCTTCCACTCTCTGCTCCTCTGCATGTGGCTCCTCCACATCATCCTAAGGTTCTTCCTTTGGAGCTAAAAGCTCCTCATCTGCATGTAACTAAAAATCCCTCTCATGGGAACATATCATGGCCTTCTCTTCATTGAACTTCACATCTCTATGAACCATTGTCATCTTCTTTGATGGTAGGTACACCCGATCGTTGTGAGGTGTTTCATTGTACCCCAAAAAATTGCCCAACTCAGCTATTAGTTCTAGCGTTTTCCGTACATCCTTGGTAACATGACAGTAAACTGATGAAGCAAATATCTTGAAGTATGCCACATCTGGTTTCTTACCTGAAAAATCTTCTTTTGGTGTAGTCATCCCAAGAATCCGAGGAGGACTCGTGTTCTGCACATATACAAATGTGTTGCATGATTCAACCCATAAGTGCAACAGTAGGCCCTGATCATGTAACATTGTCTGTGCAACTCCCACAATACTTACATTCTTCCTTTCAGCCACCCCATTATGTTGTAGGTTATGGGGTGCTATTAATTCCCGTTGAATGTCTTCTGATGCACATAAGTTCTTGAATTCATTTGAAACATATTCTCCACCATTATTGCTCCTAAGAGACTTCACTTTCTTGCCAATGTCTTTCTCAACGCACACTTTAAATTTACAAAATTTAGAGAATGTATGATCTTTTTTCTGCATGAATAAAATCCAACACTTACGTGAGAAATCATCTACAAATATTATAGATTACCCATGCTTGGCCATGGAGGCTGTCGAGAATGGTCCATGCACATCTAAGTGAAATCTTTCAAGGATCACTTGCATTTGAATGTTCTTATCATGAAAGGTGGCTTTGGTGTACTTCCCCAATGTACACCCTTTGCATGTGTCTCTTTGCTCAACTCCACTGTTGGGAAGTCCTGTAGAAATCTGTTGCATGATCTTCAAAGTTTTGTGGTTCAAGTGACCCAATCTTCTATGCCACAACTCACCGATGTCTCAGCTCTGCACCTTCTTTGATTTTGTGCTCAAGGCAGCAAAGTATTCTACATCCAATTTGTAGAGGTTCTTCACCCGAACCCCAATCTGCTTCACTTGTCTTGAGGCTATGTGACGAAGGAAAGCCTTTCCTTTTCTAAATATCACATCGTAGCCACAATCCTTGAACATAGCAACTAAAACCAGATACTTCTTTAGACTCGGAACATACATGACATCTTTTAATGTGAGAGGACAACTAGACTTCCTCTGAAAAGTAACAATACCAATGCCGGTCACACTATATCTTCCATCATCTCCCATTTCGATGTGCATCTGGAGGTCCTTCTCCTCGAAGTCACTGAAGAATTCTTTTTTTCCGGCCATATGGAATGAGGCTCCACTATCCAGATACCACACACTACCCATCACCAATGTTACCATGCAAGTGATGAGGGTGAAATCGAACTGGAATTGTGAAGCAAGAGATTCACGTGTTTCTCCTCCCGAAGGATTCTTGCTGGCTTTCTTGTGTAGAAACTTTGTGGCATAGTGTCCCAGCTCATGAAAGTGAAAACATTTAATCTTCGACAAGTTCTTCTTCTTTCTGTGTTGAATGGAATCTGATTTGGAATGGGATGACTTCCCTTTCCCTTTATTTTCCTTTCCAGCTAAGGCACAATTCTCCTCATCATCATGCTTGGATGAGGATCCCTCTCTGGAGTTCTACCGAATCTCTTCTTGCACCTCATACCACAAACACTCCCACTCTAGTAGCTTTTGCCTCCCATTTACCGAATCATGGTAGTTGTGCCAGCTCTTGAGAAGGCCTAGAAGTGCTAGGCTAACCATATCATCTTCAACAATTGTAACACTGACACTTCCAAGCTCATCTCGACATTGGGTGAACTTCGTCAAGTAATTTGGTATTGTGTTGTCCTTCTCCATCTTGATTTTCCTGAGCTTATCCTTCAGTGTCAGTTGTTGGGTCTTGAAATTGTCATTCACTTCCATTACACTTTCATTATCATGTCCATTATATCACCTCCATTTCACCTTCATTTCACTACCATGTCACTACATTCATCTCACTTTCATCATTATTGGGTCACATCTATGTTTTTCAAAACTTTATTAATTCTTAGCATTTTTAAGTGAATTTGTGGTTAAAAATTAGAAAATAATGTGCATATGCTTATATCTAACAAGTGGGATGAGATTGTTGACATGTGTAGGTCAAAAGAAAGCTTCTAGAAGACCTTTATGTGGCATCCTAAGGCCAAATTCGAATTTGAGTGGAGAGGATCATGGAATCATGAGGATATGTGTCACATTTCCTAATTGTATTGAAACTCTAAGAAGACATGTGTCTTATCATTTCCTATTTTGATTAGAACTCTAGAGGTATAGGGAGAGATTCATGGACTCTCATTAATGAGATGACTTCTCATCTTTTTGTATAAATAGGAGATCTGTCTCCTTCATTTGGTAGCTTTGGAGCTTGGGAAGCTTTGGAAAGCTTTGTAAACTTTTGTAATTTTGAAGAATTTGAATAAAGCTTTGATGTTCTCAACATGGAAGGAGATGTGAAGTAGATGTCATGGAGCATATTAGAATGTAAGTTAGATTAGATTTTATTTTTATAGTTTTTCTTTGATTTCATTCAAGTATGTCATTTTATGTTTATGATTGTTTTCAAGTTGAATTGTTTAGATTTTCCATTCATGCAAGTGTGTTCAACTGGTTGATTGTAGATTTATCTAACTATGTAATCTATGCTTACCAAAATAGTCCAAGAAAGTAGTCTTCCTATTTTCCAATTGGTGCTTGGAGCATTAGAGCACACAGTAGATTAGTTTTCCTTTACATGTTTTGTATTTGCTTTCCATTTCAAATTAGCATAACTAACTATGTAATCTATGCTTAGCAAAATAGTCCAAGAAAGTAGTCCTCCTATTTTCCAATTGGTGCTTGGAGCATTAGAGCACATAGTAGATTAGTTTTCCTTTACATGTTTTGTATTTAATTTTATTGCAATTTCATTTTCAGTTTTAGAACAATGAAGTATTGAATCATTCCAAATGCTATCACAAGGAAGTAGTTATCCCAAAATTGTATAGCAAAGTGATAAAACACTTCATTTAGCTGTTATAGTAGATTAGTTGCAATTTCGCTTTCAGTCTTAGTCTTTCATTTAAATTTCATTTTCAGTTTTTGCTTTCATTTCATAGACATTTTGCCGGCTTAGATTAATCTAACTATTCAAAGTTTTGATTTGTTTTTATCTAATGTTCATTTCCTTTTCTCCCTTATTTAGAAATTAGATTTTAGCATTAAAAGTCATTAGATTTAGTTGTCCATTAACATTTATAGATTTTCATCTAGAAGCATAACTTTTCTTTCTTAGATTAATTTCCTTACGCATAAGAAACAAAACCCCTAAAAACAACATAAACTATAAAACAACGACGTAAGAAAAATGTTAACTAAACACAAATAGTGCATCACACTTCATCAGTTTACGATACACAGATTGATAGCTTATGTAGAGCAATTTAGGACAATGAATTGACTAGACATTTTGGTGCCGTTGTGGGGGATGTGTAATTAGGAGTCCTTATTTCTTACATCTACAAAAAAAATTAATAATTTCTCGAGTATGCTCTCCTCTTGCACTTTGTGTGATCTGGAGGATCAGAAAAAGAATTGTTATCCCAACTTAAAAAAAAATAATTTCATCATTTCATTTGATTCAATGAAAAAACAATAAAAAAAAATCCAACTTCTTTGATAGGTTCAGTTGTCCAAGATTGACTGGTTATGGTTTGTAGTGACCATCAAAACATTGTGTCCTGTTTAATAATATTTTGCAAATTAGCTGCGGAATGCAGCCCTGTTCCACATCTAATTGTGTGTTCCATAGCTATTTCCAAGGTTTAGCAGGTTATAGGCATCAAACGAAGAAACCGACCACATGGGCATGTCTGGAATCATCTCGACATGGATTATATCCTAGTCACCCAACACAGATCGATAAAAAAACCAGCTTAAGATCTTAGTCAAAGTCCTGTTTCCAGTACATTTACCTTGAAGCATTTGTTGCCTGAAATTGAGAACCATTAATTATTTCTATAAAAATTCACAATTTCAGGAAAAAAAGGAGAAAAAAACAACCAATTGTTATCTCCAATCCCAGAAAACCAGCATTCCTGTTTGAGCTTTGGCCTTGAAACAAACCTGCAAGAACATTTAAAAAAAAAACCTGCAATGTAAACAATCTAAGCTGCGAGCTTCAGCAAAATTGTTAAATTGTTGTTTTAAAATATTTAAGGTACAAATTTGAATTAAAAACAACCACTGCAACAATTGTTCAACAACCAGTTGGGTAGTGTATTGTTAGACCATATGCTTGCCAGATTCGCTCGTTCACCATTAAACGCAAGTGTCCAGATCACCGAGAGCCTTACTGATGGAGGCTATATCACTGAAACTGGCTGGTTCATTTGCCATTGTCTATGATGTGATTGCATCTGAATTTTTTTTTTTTTGAAATCGATTTTATAGAAGATGTAATTGACAAAAATGCAGAATTGTAAAAAACATCAAACTTTAATTGCACATTCCAGCGAAATGAAGGTGAATTAGGAAAAACAAAAACATGGGTTGTTTTGGGGACGAGGTTAGTTAGATAACCCAAAAATGGTTTGGAGAATTTCGCTATGGTTTGGGAGAATTTCTCGGTCGCTGAAGCCCCTTTTGGCATGCTGTGTGAGGAAAAAGGATTTTATTTAACGAACTGAGTGTTGTTTTAAACACGTCACACTTCAAGAATGTTGTTTGAATATGACACGTTTGAGGAAAGCAAATTCGATTTGAAAACTAAACATCCATATGGCAAATCTAAAGACTCTAATTCGATTCATACTGATTACGCCATGCCTCTTGTCTTTAATAACTCGTGCTTCACTGTACTCTCCATTACACCTGTTTAACGACTAATTACATGACTTAACCCAGCTGGATATGACTCTCTATATCCCTAATGTTCCTTTATTATACCGAGTTTCTCGTTTTCACCTCCGCAACCTTCCTATGTATACGAGCACTCAAATTATTCATTTAGTTTTTGGATCTCTCTGTGTATAAGCAATACTCTAATTTCATACAATCTACGTGTGCAACACCTCCATTCCTTACATCCTCTGCACTATTTCATGCATACGGTTTCCCTAATTCATATACCCTCTATGTTTCATTCCCATATCCATCATTCTCTTTCCACATACTCTGATATTTCACTCCCGTCTCTGTAATTATTTTTGCTTCCATATACCACTACCATTTATAGAGTCTTCTACACACAGACAATGAAGAAAAGTAGAGAGTAGGAGTGATGGGTCCCATCGTAAGAACATAACCTACAAGAGTGAAATATATGAAAGGATATCCTTAGTTGAAAGGGATGTTGAAGAAAGCTAGTTGGCTGTCTTTTAGCTATGGAACACAACCACATTCCACAACTAATCAGATGTTCCGTAGCCATCTCCATGCTTTTGTAGGTTATAGGTGTCAAGAGAGGAAAAGGACCACATGAGTATCTTGGAAAATACCAGGGCATGAATTTTGATTTGGTTCATTATCTCAAAATGAAGAAGCCATCACCATTTTCAAGGTGTGTATTATCACTAAGTTGCCACATGTCAAGGAGAAAAATGAAAAAAAAAAAAAAAAAACCAAAGATTCACAAGTAAAAAAAAATAAAAAATGAATCAATGAAATAAGTAGATTATTTGCTCACTTTTCTAGAAGGTATTGATTAATTTTGGACTGATGATGAAAAATAAATGGCTAACTTTCTGTTCAAGATTTTTAGCTATAGAAACTGTGCACATTTTGCAGCTAAAGTCATTCCGTAGCTAAATCCATTCCGCAGCTAAAGTTGTTCCACAGCTAAAGACATTCCGTAGCTAAAACACCAATTTTGCAGCCAAAAAACCTCACTGTTCAAATTAGCCTAACTTTCTCATACAAAATCAGATTTCGATGATTCAAGTGTCATTGGAAAGATATCGACGAGATCTACACAATGAGAAATCCATCATCAGATTTTGAAATAGCCAAGAATGAAATAAATTGATGAAAATAAACAACAGTTAACTTGAGGCACTAATTTTGAGCAGGTATAAATTCTTTTGGTTTTCCTTTGTGAACTTGTTTCATTAATACAAATTCTTATTTTTGTGTGTAAATATCATAATTAGAGACATTGAACAGCTCTCTCTTTTGATAGTCTTACATTCCATTGCAGAAAAAGTATCAGTTTTTTTGCAAGTTCCAGGAGGAATGATAAATGACTACAAGTGAATAGTGTCTCTCTAAGAGACCAATTTGTTTCATAAGAGGATGATTAGCAACAAAGAAAAAACATGCTAATGCAAAATCAGATCCAAACACTTGTAAAAAAAACTTTCAGATACTATTGTCTCCATCACATCCATACTTCATAATAAACCATTCACCTCATTTCCCTTCATATTTTCCATTTACATTCACATACACTTTCCATTACTTTTTGTCCACTCCTAACCCACAAATAAAAGCATGAGGCTCAGTTACATGCTTATTGTCCATTTCCATTACTAATTTCCATTGCCATCTTCCATTTTCATTTTCCCTTTCCTATCATTTTCATTTTGCAAATAAACCCTGCTTCAATGCAAATTATTGAGTCCATAGTCCTTTGAGTCTAAATTCCTTGCAAAAACACCTTGAGACTTGTATGCCTTAATGGAAAGTCCTCATGCCGACGAATAATGGGGATACATTAATGTCCCTTGTTCATCGGATTTTCTAGGTGACTCGACATCGGTAAATTTATTCGTACCTAGCAAGATTTATTTCAGCATCTTGACTCTCATTGTCATCAATGGTGAGAGTTCTCGTGTTGACTAGTGGCATCCATTAATGGCCATTAAGTCAACAATTTCCTGCTATGTTCGACATTAGAACATCTATTCACATAGTAGGAATTGTGCCAATGAGTTTTGAAGACATGAAGACTATTATTTTCAACATTTTGGAGCAGATATAAAACAAATCAGCACTATTCAGCAGTAGATTCAGCAAGTTTTAGTAGAAGAAATAAAAAGTCATCTTGACTCTTTTATCCATGACTCCTTTTGTCCAGCCATTTGAAGAAGATTATGATCAGAATTTTGTAGCCACCACACATACAACTCATCCATTCCCAAAGGGTAAGTTAAGGTACATTATTTTCTAACTTTTTACCATAGAATTCCATAAAAAGCTAGAATGATAATGGTTGGAAAAACATTTCTCTTCCTCATTTCATAAAATTTTCAATACCATCAGTTGTGGGGGGGGGAATACATTCATATTCATATCTTGCCATGTTCATACCATACTTAGAAGCCCACATACTTCCAAAGATATATTAATTATTACATTATTATTATGAGCATACAATGGATTTTCAAAAGTGCTTAAAGGATAATTGGATACAAACACAATCATGGTTGTCACACAAGAACCAACCATCATGCAATCCAATAAAGATATACTTTGCAACAATAATCAAATTATCATTATGCAAAGTTCAAAGATTAAAATTGAATGCAACAACAAAATATGGTTGTAACAAAAGAACCAGCCATGTTGCAATTCAAGTAAAACACTTTTCAGAAGTATGAAGTTATCAAATGATATCATGCAAAGTTAAGCCAAAGCTCAAGGATCAAAAGAAATAATGTAATATATATTGCATGAGGACATGCAATAGCTTCAATTGGGGGGTATGTTGGGTCTTGAAATTGTCATTCACTTCCATTACACTTTCACTATCATGTCCATTATATCACCTCCATTTCACCTTCATGTCACTACATTCATCTCACTTTCATCATCATTGGGTCACATCTATGTTTTTCCAAACTTTATTAATTCTTATCATTTTTAAGTGAATTTGTAGTTAAAAATTAGAAAATAATGTGCATATTCTTATACCTAACAAGTGGGATGAGATTGTTGACATGTGTAGGTCAAAAGGAAGCTTCTAGAAGACCTTTATCTGGCATCCTAAGGCCAAATTCGAATTTGAGTGGAGAGGATCATGGGATCATGAGGATATGTGTCACATTTCCTAATTGTATTGAAACTCTAAGAAAACATGTGTCTTATCATTTCCTATTTTGATTAGAACTCTAGAGGTATAGGGAGAGATTCATGGACTCTCATTAATGAGATGACTTCTCATATTTTTGTATAAATAGGAGATATATCTCCTTTATTTGGTAGTTTTTGAGCTTTGGTAGCTTTGGAGCTTGGAAAGCTTTGGACAGCTTTGTAAACTTTTGTAATTTTGAAGAATTTGAATAAAGCTTTGATGTTCTCAACATAGAAGGAGATGTGAAGTAGATGTCATGGCACATATTAGAATGTAAGGTAGATTAAATTTTATTTTTGTAGTTTTGCTTTGATTTCATTCAAGTATGTCATTTTATGTTTATGATTGTTTTCAAGTTTAATAGTTTAGATTTTCCATTCATGCAAATTTAATTCATGTAAGTGTGTTTAACCAGTTGATTTATCTAACTGTGTAATCTATGCTTAGCAAAATAATCCAAGAAGGTAGTCCTCCTATTTTCCAATTGGTGCTTGGAGCATTAGAGCACACAGTAAATTAGTTTTCTTTTACATTTTTTGTATTTGCTTTCCATTTCAAATTAGCATAACTAACTGTGTAATCTATGCTTAACAAAATAGTCCAAGAAAGTAGTCCTCCTATTTTCCAATTGGTGCTTGGAGCATTAGAGCACACAGTAGTTTAGTTTTCCTTTACATGTTTTGTATTTAATTTTATTGCAGTTTCATTTTTAGTTTTACAACAATGAAGTATTAAATCCCTCCAAATGCTATCACAAGGAGGTAGTTCTCCCAAAATTGTATAGAAAAGTGATAAAACACTTCATTTAGCTATTATAGTAGATTAGTTGCAATTTCACTTTCAGTCTTAGTCTTTCATTTAAATTTCATTTCATAGACATTTTGTTGGCTTAGATTAATCTAACTATTCAAAGTTTTGATTTGTTGTTATCTAATGTTCATTTCCTTTTCTCCCTTCTTTAGAAATTAGATTTTAACGTTAAAAGTCATTAGATTTAGTTGTCCATTAAGATTTAGAGATTTTCATCTAGAAGCATAAATTTTCTTTCTTAGATTAATTTCCTTAAGCATAAGAAACAAAACCCCCCAAAAACAACATAAACTATAAAACAATGAAGTAAGAAAAAGGTTAATTAAGCACATATAGTGCACCATACTTCATCAATTTATAATACCCAGATTGATAACTTATGTAGAGCAATTTAGGACACTGAATTGACTAGACATCAGCTTCCTACAGTCATTGTTGTTTTGAAATAGGCCTGTCAAGGCCTTCCACATTACATACAGAGTCTCCTTACCATGGAGGTTAAATATAATATGATCTCAAACTCCTTCTAGGATAATCCTTCTCATGTTTGCAACACATTTTCTCCACACTGCCAGATCTTGAGCATCACTTGGTGGAGGATTAGGAATATCCTTGTCTATGAATTCCTTAAGCAAGTTGTCTTCCAACACTGCCTCCATCCTATCCTTCCAAGCAATATAGTTCGAACTATCCTCAAGGGAATATTCGAGTCTCAATCTGTAGAATGACATCATGTTGGATCTAAAGTATGATACTGTAAATTTGATTTCACCTGCAAAAGACAAACTTGTATTCTCCTCTTCTAGAGTGATTTATGTTGTGATACCATGTAGTAATTCCTTGTCTATTCATACTGCTAATTATAATTTACTAAAATAATATACTTGAATCTACTCTAGTCATTAGCAAAAAAAATTAAACGATCATGAAATCATGAAGCATACAAGAGAAAGAATTCAATCAATACATTATGCAATGATTTCCTAGGGAAAGCCATAGCTAGAAACCCCTAATATATGTTTAGTGCAGTAGTCCGAAAATGTGAGAAGATTACAATTCTTTTCTCAAGCCTGAGCAACCTCTGCACTATCTCTATCTGTCTCACTACTTCCTAGAGAATCCTAGGCCAATACCTAACCAATTTCTCACTTTCCCAAGTCCCTATTTCCTTGCATTCTTTCCTTGGGAATTAGCCCCTTATTATTGAGGGGAATTCCTCAAAGAAATTGCACAATCCATCATATGCCTTCTTCTGACTGCATGCAATACTTGTACAATTCAGATGATTATAAAACTGATAGTATAATGTCCCTGAACTCCAATCTCAAATGGGTAACTCTCAGATATAACATGCATGAGTTATTTATGAGTAAATCATCAGGCAACACCACACTACTAGACTTCCCAATAGTTGGAACTAGTTTAACTGACTTTAACTCAGTTAAACTGAATTAATTAATTACAACTCAAAATAAACTCCACCAGGACTCCTATAATGTAGGATAAACTCTACATGACTCTAGTTAGACCCTTAACTCAATTTAACTTAGTTAACTAATGCAAGTTGTCATGTGATGTGCAATTACAATTTCATTCCTAATTTAATTCAAGCACAAAATTAAATTAGGATTTTCTTATTGCATTTTCAACAAAGATATGTAATTTATTTCATTCTTAATATGAAATTAATATATAACATTTAAAAAATATCAATAAAAAAAAATTAATGTGAATTATAAATCAAATATTTCAATATACATGTTGACTAAAGGATTATATATAGAGAGAGATTTGTAATTCTTCTATGTTTAATATGGAGTTACATGTAACATTTTAAAAAATATTAATAATTCAATGGATGCATACATACATATAGAAAAATAAATTGATATATAACATTGTAAAAAATATTATTTATAAAAAGAATTTCTGTGTGTATGGGGGAAGAGAGTATTTTAATGGAAACTATGTATATATTATATAAAACAAGTGAAAATAAAAAATTTGTTATAATTAAAAAATATGTTAAAATCAATATAGCTCCATTTTAATTCTCGATCCACCTAGAGTTAAGAGAAATCAAATATTTGGAGATACAAACTTTTCCTCAAATTTTATACTCAAAAATATATTTACATCTCTAAAGATTTGATCCCTCTCCATGCTTAATAAATTTGAAATTAAAATAAACCTTTTAAAAACAATATATTTTAAATAAATTAATTTAATCATCTGAACCTATTGCTTAAATATCTATATATCTGGCAACATTACCCAAATGACCGCTGTGGTTAAAAAACAAAATTTGGAATTAATTTTACTGCATGTGTATATGTAAACAAATATATGTCTTTACATTAATTCACCTACATGAGAGGGAGGAATGATTCGTTTACCTTCCATCTTTATTTTTTAAAATACATAAACTCTTAGAGTACATATAATGGTATGCAATTAAAATAGTAAAATAGTAAAAGTTATTTTCAAGTCATGCTTCTTACATACCAACATGATTGGCCAGTATAATTTGGCCCTTCCATGTTCTATAGAGTTATTCTTAACGTTTAGGGGTGAACGAAGTGTTCAAATAGTATAGAGTTAATTTGTAATTTTTTACCTTATTGTTTGACCCTTCATATAGTATAGAGTTATCCTTTTATTACAATTGTCAATTGGTAAAACAATGTGCTCAAAATCTACTTTAAATAAATTTATTCATTTATCAGCATTCATTTCTCTATCGGATGAGGGTTTGATGACTCCTCGAGCAAACTTAAACGGCCTATAATACTTAAAATAATAATTTTGTAAAATGTGTAAATTTTTATTTTTAAAATGGGCAAATTCATAAAGCATAATGAATAATAATTTATATATCAAGGTATTTATGTAGATGGATTCAAATATATTAAGGTATTTATGTATATGGATCCAAATTTGCTCTTTCCATTAGTAAAATTGATTTATTTTGTTCAATAAATATTCTGTGAGTGTTTCTTTCACTACATTTGTATAATAAATGTATAATATGTTGATTCTAACTTTTACGCACATATTTGTATTTTATTATTTATTAGTGCATATCTCATTACAAATTGTTATTTATTAGTGCATACCTTATGTCGAATTACTCTAAATTGTTATAATTTGAAGAGTTAATAAAATAAGGATTAGTTATAGAAATGGAAAAAACAATGTATTTTAGATGAATTTTCAACAAATATTCTGTGAGTGTTTCTTTCAGTCCATTGTTTTTTATAATATGTTGATTCTAATTTATACACACAAATTTGTATTTTGTTATTTATTAGTGCATGCCCCATGTCGAAAGATTCTAAATTGTTATCATTTGAAGAGTCAATAAAATAAGGATTAGTTATTGAAATGGAAAAATTAGTATACATTAATGAATTTTCTAATTTTCTAATTTAGTGTTCAATAAGTTACTTCCTTTTGAGACAAGTTACAGTGAGTGGGAATCAATTTTACATAAAGTAGTGGTATTTGGTCGCATTGATTTATTCATTAATGTAATACTCTCATGTATAAAAATATTTAGATCGAAAGACAAAATGATACAACTTAATTCCTCCTTAAATCCCCAATAATCTTCATCCTTATCCTTTATCTTAAGAAAATATAGGAGATCCTTATATTTTGACATCAACCACTTATGATTTGTGTAAACATATGGTTGAATATCATTTAGTAAATCTTGCTTTCTCTTTTCAAATAAATGAACATGATTTTTTGCAAAATAATAATATTTTCAAGACAGAAGATCTTTACTAATGAAGTTTAATGTCATGCAAAATTTCTTGTGCAATATATACAAATCTCTTATCTAGCAGTATGTTTCCTCATGAACATACTTGGTATTTGGTAATGCATCTAGAGAGTGAATGGAATTATGAAGCCAATTATGACCATGACATTTCTCGTTTCTCTACATAGTTAGGAATACACACACATGGATGATTAAGACAATGAAATACAAGTATCATTCTCTTTTTCCTTTTTTCATCCTATATTATTCCTTGTTATCACTTAACAATGTCATCTAAGTGTTATTGGTCTTTCACGTGAGGTAGAAACAAAAGTTGCCTAGAAGGTTGCACTTAGTCCCATTTATTTACTATCTCTCTATGGGTAACCCTCCACATTGTGGTTGTACATGTGATATCTAACGTTCCATTGCACTTTTCCATGCATTTTGACTCTTCCACCTAATTCCAAATTTTCTCCACATCCCTAGTGACTTACATGAGTCTTTGAGCTTTGGGCATATCTATATAATAGACTTCACTGATACACAACAATGAGAGGAAATTTAATGTCTAATATTTCCCACCAACATCAAGAGAAAATCTAAGTCTCCTATTTCCCAACAACACTAAGAGGAATTGTAATGACTCCTAATTTCCAACAACACATTGAGGAAATCTAATAACTCCTATTTTCCAATGACGTCATGATGAAATTTAATGATTCCCATTTTTTATTGGCACATACAATTCTTTGAATTAATATTATATGATCAAATATTGTCCCAATTAATTTTCCCATGAACAATATCATTAATGCTATATCGTTATTTATTTCCTATAGTAATGCTATGTAAATCAAGAAAAAAAAACTACTCTCCAAAGTATATTCTATTAATTTTGCACTCATGAGCCATGTGGTTTGGGCTAGGTCTAGTGGTTGTTCCACATGCACTTCCTCATCTCAATGAACATGCACCCTTGTCCCAAACTTAAAATAACATAATTGTCAAAGGCATATTATATTCATAATAGCACATGATAATGTTCTTCTCATCCATATCTCAATTGTTTCATAGTATATTATTCCAAACAATATGATAAATCTTGTATTCATTGGAAAGACACAACTATATTAGTGAATATGAAAGCTTAGGTTTACAAATTAGTTCCCGTGAAATTCTAAATAAAATGTTTAGAATGTTATATTCAACATCTAACAAAACCTCCTCTACTTTATATCCTCCTAGCAACACATCCAATATAAATTCCTTACTAATTTGGATCAATTTTGATGATTGGATCTTCTTATTCTTACACACTTTGCTCACATCCATTTATGAAAAAGAGGATTTTTCTTTAGGGTATCATTTATACTTAAAAGTCACTAACTTAGCGCACTACACAACCTTCTTCATTATCATTTATTAATTAAAATTTAAAAAATAAATTCATTAATCTTTCTCTTACCTCATTTATATCAAACAATTTAGACTCATGTGTAAGTCTCAATAATTCAAGGACATACTTAGGTTTTAGAATAGATCCTGAAAAAAGTAGGCACTCAAGTGCTATGCATGTGAATATTTCATCATTATTTCAATTGCATAGCATAAATACTTTTTGTTTTTGGAACAACACAAATGCAAGCATGGAAATATGTTTTCTTAATCTTACTTCTTGATATAGTTAATATAGTCTCAAAATTTGCACTAGTTTGTGCACCCTCTTTGGTGGTAATATTGATTATTGTTAGATATGGATCATCGAATGTCATGTTACACCAAAGTAGTTTGTTTCCACTTCAAATTTATTAATCAACTTGAGGTAATTTACAATGGCAACCCAACTCATGATAGTGTACATAGTGAAATATCTATCATTCATGGATTACAAAGAGTAATATGTATTGGTACAATGAGTAGTAAATCTATACAATTCAAAATAAAAATTATTAGGGAAATTGGTATGATATGTAAAAGGGGACAAATATGTGGAACATGAGGATACTTTTGACATATTTCACGATATTTAGCTTTAGTCACCATTATAGAAGGCATTGACATAGGGTTTAGAGTAGTATAACCCAATGCTAGGGTATAATCATTATATAGGTGCCTCTCAACACAACATGTGGTACACGATAAATAATCCATAATACTTTTTCATTTATCCACATTACTCTTATATATTCTCTAGAGGTGGAACTAATTGATGTTTTAATTATGGCATTCTAAGCACAATACTCTTAGAGTAAACACAAATGGATTCTAGGTATATATAACAAGGAAATTTTAATCTAATGTAGAAACCCTTCAACAAACCAGTCCTTACTCTCCATATCTTGGATGCTATTTGTCAATATACTTACTGAATGTCTAAAACATTCATCGTACTCTCACATAGGTTTTTTAGAAATGTATTTTATTTCCCTAAGTTCAATAATGGTTTATTGTTTTGACTTTGAATTACAAAATTTGTAAGGAAAATCTTTCTTTATTCCATCCAAGTCTCTTTCATTTCCTTATTATGCACTCTATTTGTACTTCACATCCCACTACAATTCTCTAAATGTCAACGTAATTTAAAATTCAAAAGTATACAAAACTAATGTCATTCCTTTTTTAATCTAGACAACATCACAAAAGAAACATAATTGTTATGCATCTCCATCCCATGTCTGGAAGAATAAAGGTGGTATATCTCAAATACCATCAATATGTTTTAGTTTGTAACATATTATAAAATCCTATTCTCCTTTATGCACTAACAAATCATATTCGCTTTCTTCTACTGACCCACTAACACTATCACTTTCTTTATAAAACACCTAAATATCACTAATATATAAGAACATGTGATTAGTTATATAGCTAAATGTGATTCCTCAACATTATGTTTCCATATTTTAAGGCTACAAAAAGGACTATATAGGCACACGACAACACTAGCCACCTATCCTTCCTACCTCTTAGCCTCACTAATGGTCCAACATATTTGTAGTCTATTATTGAATAATATTGGGATTTTCAATCCTTTTAAAGGAAGGTCAATGTAACCTAAAGAATCAATTTAGTATTTTCCTTCTATTGTGGCCCAATTTTGATTGAATGTTGGAATAGAGTAGAGTCTAATAGAATATGTACCTATAGGAGCCATGAGACTACAAAATCCTTAGAACATTGACTATGTAAAAGCTTGATATGAGGAAGATTATGAGTTTTCTTATACATCCTCTGCATTAAGTTCCGTCCCTCCTCTACACACATATATAAAAGTGCATACTCTTGCATATGGGTGGCTTACAAATATAATATTCCATAGTATATTCTATAATCTTTTTTCACCACTCTAGTCACCTATATATATGAGTCTCATTATGTAATTAAAAGAGTTTGTCTAGATAGTTATTCAATGTATTAAGAGTTCTTAGCAATGGGTAATTTTTGGATAACTATAGTCTATCATGAGTTATGTGCATGAGCTATATTGTATTCATAATTCTGGTAATATAACTGAGACTTTCCTTACATATGTGTTTTCATTCATGATATATTTTGATGTTCTAAGAGTTGTTGTGATTGTTAGTTTCGTCAATTTAAGTGAATACGATTAAGCAATAAGTAATGAAGTATTCCCCCTAGTAAATAAATAATTATTTGCACCTTAATCATATGGAAACTATCATACATGCCTCAAGTGAGACCTCCTTCCTTTCAAATGGTTGAATATGCTAGTGCATTATACTATGTAAATCCTATCTCAAACACCTTCCACAAACCCATAGATTTTAATGGAGCCAATAATATGATTATGTTGTTTAGATATTAACCAATGTAAAGTGGCATAGATGTTATGGATGGTAAAAAAAGCTAGATTCATCAGTGACTAGAAGAAAAAATTCATGAATTTGCATTTTGGGAAATTTCCTATGTAGGAGAGAATGTCATAAGATTTGAATATGAATACCTATTTGAGTTTTTAAAGAGATTTTTCCAGTAAAATTCCTAGTAAACTTGCACAAATGTTTGGAAAGGCTCATGGAGAAGCATATGTATGGAATTCACTATTAAGAATTGAGTGGATAGTTGAGAACTTATTAAAGGTTCAATGATATGACCTTTAGTTAACTTGAGAAGTTGATATTTCATACCAAGGTGTAGTGGAAGGTTATGCTCTAGAGTCCATAGTAGAATATATTAGTCTTTGACCAATGTGCTTGTTTTCTTAAAAAAAGAATTGTACAAGACATAGATTGAAGAAATATTCGAGTGGGTAAAAATATTGATGGTAGACTAGGATATGTTTTGAAGATACACTACGATGGAAGCATAAGATTTTCATGGGATGGAGGAAAAGTAGGATGACCTAATGGTATACTATGTGTTATACGTTGTGTAAAATATTAGTGATGGTAAGGGTAGTAAAATTTGAAGTAGGACAACACAAGTGAAAAGAAGAAGAAGAATATGTGTGGAGATAGTACATAATTGGTGGTAAGGAGAAATGGAAAAGATATACACTAGCCAAGATTTACTGACAAGATGATATGATCTTGAGTTTCATATATGGTGTTGGACAATGTAGAGTATAAAAGAGGTGCAAGAAGTAGGTTTGGCTAGTCCCATAAAATAAAGATTAAGAAATTGTGGTGTTGTAAATAATTCATGATTTTATGGAGGTGGAGGTAAACTTTGAAGAGATGGGGTGGTGATTGCATGACAATGTGGGGGTTATAAATACTCAAGATATAAGCATGGAGAAGCTAGTTGAGCTTGCTAACTCACACATTATTATCGATTTCACGAAATATAGAGCTAAGAAGAGGTGTTTGAATTTAGTTTTTATTTTGCATTATTTTAATATTCTAACCATATAGCATGGAAAATTTTAGGGGCTAATATTTGTAGATGGGCTAATATTCCATTTTTTTTTCCAAAAAAACAATTCATCAATTTTTATTTTTCTAAAAAGGAATTCGCCCAAATTTTATAGTATAAAAGTAATCTACATTAAAAAATTGCCAATATTATATATTGTCTAATATAAAATAATGAGAAATCTAAACATTTTTACAAATTTATCATCAAAAATTTTAAAATTTATATATTAGGGACTAGTAAGATTCGCCAAGGTTGCTAAAATTTAAGATAAGCTTCCATCCTTAAATTTTTCCTTGCCATATAGGTTTCCATACCATTGAGGAAGTAGGCTAAAAGATTAGTTAAGCTTGTTAATGCTACAACCTACGCCCATGCCTTTTGAAGTTTGTTAAGACCTCATCACTATTATTGCATAGAGGAAATTCTAAGGTTGATTATTATTTCAATTAACACTACTATAGTGGATATCAACAACAAAAAATATGACCTTTCAAGGGAAATATAATTTGTCTTTGATGTTATCATTTTAAAAATGTCGATGTAGGAGAAGCACCTGTGATACAATAGTTAGGACCCAAGTGATTGGTGTTAGTATAAATTCATTAGAGAATAGAAGTTATTCAGTGAAATGAATCATCCCTATAGTTTTCTATATTCCACAAAAGAGGTAAAAAATACAAAGAGAAACATTGGTTCTTTTGTAATTCCATTTGTGCAAAAAACATGATTGTGATGCATTTGGTGGAATTCCAAATGATGCAACATAAGAAAGAATTTCAATGGTATATGAAGTGTAAGTACAATGCTCTGAAATTGCATGCTATGCACTTTTGTTTCAATTGAGGATGGGATTTGTGAAGGAGTCCCAAAAGCTAAAGTTAGAATAGTAGAGATCAGATGGGAGTGTGAGTAGTGGTTTTGAAATTTGATGAGTCAAATTGAGCTACAATATTTAGGAGGTTCAACAAAAGAATGGTTTTTTGGCTACTGGATACCTCAGATGTTCATGTCATTCTTGCAACAATAGATGATGACATAGTGTGAATCCTTAGAATCTTATATATGACTAATGTCTATAAGTATATTAACAAAATATTTAGTTTTAGGGTGGGATCTAGCATTAGTACAATTTCAGTACTAGTTAACTATTCTATCTAACCAAATTTAGGAATTAGGGAAGGCTAAGAAAAATGCAAAGGGGATAGTTTGGAGATTATTTTGTGGGACAAAAGGCCACTTATTTCCCTAGAACCAAAGGTATGCCACAATAGCTGCTAATCTATTTGTGGGCATTATACTATGAAATGAAAATGTTAAACTCTACAATATATGAAGAAATTTAGGATGTGACCCTCATATTTTCCCACTATTACAAAAGTATAGCAACATTGCAATGATAGTACACTGTGAATTTTGTATGGTAAACGCTCACTATATATAGGAGTGTCATGATGATTGTGAAGATATTTGAGAATAACTTGTTCATGATGGACTCGACTGGAGGTGGAATTCAAGAGGAAAATTAGAGTTAAAATTAGAATTCAGGTAATTTAGTACCAAGGAATGATGTGAGTTTTGTACCACTATGATGTTACAATAGTAATAATATGGTGCCCATTCTGCACAATTATCTACAATCTTGGTGGCCTCACTATAGCCATTACCAAAATACTTGACATGAAAAGGAGGATTTCCCAAAGGTGGCTAAAATATGGGAGGCATAGGACAATAGAAAATGTGGTGTGATAATGGTTTATCTTGAGTTGTGGATCCTTAATGGATATGAGGCTAGTTGAGAATATACTAGAGTGAATATCATCAATCAATGGTATAACATAAACAACTATATACATGAGAGTAGAAAGAAAAATCGTGTTCATGGAACTCCATGAAAGGTTCCAATGTTTAATCCATCATAGTAATTTTTTATATAGTGGGAATAATAAGGATTTTTATTCATGAACCTGAAACTATCCGATAGGACATAAAGTGACCATGGTTCATAATCTACATGTCAAGTAGATGCTAGAGGCTACTGTAGATGACCAGAGAAAAGGTTCAAGGGTGGTTAAAGACCTTCTTTGGGGTAATAGAAGATGATTAAGCTATAGCTAATTTAAAGGAATTACAAGTTGATTCTAGGGCAACCCACCATGTCAATTGATCAATTGTTACAATGGGTGCAAAGGAGACGATCAAGGAAAACTTTTCAAGTCAATGTCTTAAGTGGAGGATGTAAGGGTAGGAGGTCATTCTTGATTTAGAACTGAATGTAAATATCTTACTTAAGAACACTTATGAAATCAAAGAATGGCACTATCTAGTGGCATGCAAACACAACTGTGGTTGGTTAACTAATCATGAATCTTTCCAATCTATGAGATGGAATAAATGGAGGTCAATCTTAATTTTATGAAGAAAAATGCCAAATTTGAAATCATTGAGATAGTTAGGAACAAGGATTCTTACCCAGTGTTATGATGGATCATTTGGGATTCTAATAATGATGCTACATAAAACTTGAAACAAAGTTGTATGTAGTTTTAGAAATAAGCATATAGATTCATTCAACCATTAGATCCAACATTAAGTGAGTGCTTTGTGGAACTCATGGAGGAAGGTTTAGATGAAGGTGTCTTATATTAATTGTATACATTTACTATTGGGAACATGGGATTGCATAAACCATATAATGATTGAAAATTTATGTTTGCATAACATATTCTCATTTGCAATAGATTCATAAGACATATTCAATTAGTGGTAGATGGAGACAATGGATTTGTCACATAGTGGTGCACATTGGTGCATGCATATGCGTTTATTGGTGTAGATTTGAAGGTCACACCAAATTTTAATGACACAATTTACATGACATACTTTGTGTCATGAGTAGACTAATAAAACTTGATCACAGAGATATTAGAAAAAAGTAATACTAAGTGGGGCAGGGGGCGGGGGGGGGGGGAATCACCATTATGAGAATATTATGAAAATTTATGCAATTAAAAACTTATTCAGAAATTTACTTCAACAAATATAACAATATCATGCACATGAAAAACAAAAGAAATCAACACATATAAAAACGTGTATTTTACGTGGAAAAACTGAAACAAAAGAAATCAACACATATAGAGACTTGTATTTTACATGGAAAAATTGAAACAAAAGAAATCAACACATATAGACACTTGTATTTTACGTGGAAAAACCACCCTTAAGGGAAAAAACCACCGATTTGTTTGTTGCTTCTTCTTATTATCTATTGCTTCAAAATATTCTCATTTACATTACGTCATCTAGCCACCACTAACAATGGAGCACCCACCCCTTCAATGAAATGAGAAATATTGACCACAACCAACTTGGATCACCCACTCCTACAATACACAATCAACATGCACTTAGCTTGAATCCCCCACTCCAAGTACAAACAATTATGCTACAATAAAATATGATTCAGAGTTGAAAAATATAGCTGCATAAACAAGACAAATAACATATGCGAAAACTTATGTAGTCACAATTTCACACTCTAAATGAGAGAACAATTCTCTCCACACACACTCTCCAAACTGATTTTCAATCTCTGCTCGCAAATCTGAAACACTGCTGAAGAATAATCTTTGAAGCACACCACAATTCTAAAATCTCTGAAATCACTATAAAACTCACTAGTTGTGCACTTACACTTCATGCACGATCACTCACTCACATTGCTAGATAACCAACCAAATGAGCAACCTTTCTCCACGTATATGAGATCAATTAATTCTTCAAATGATGGAGCTCACCAAAATCATGTTCACATGCTTCAAATTTCATTGCGTTGGACCTTTTGAGCAAATCAAGCCATTCATTCCACTAGCCTTTTTATAACTTCAACAATGATCACTTTCTGGAGGCCCCACAGCTTGTCTCGACCTTCTTCTAGAAAATTACAACACTAGAATTCGCCAAAATCAATTTAATTCCAAATGAGTGCACAAAACGGAGATATTTTTTCATTTTTTCCTCATTCACACACATAATATTGAGCAGATCTCGTTGGTCTCTCCCACAACACAACAAGCCAATGACTCAAAAGTTTTTGTCGCTCCCAAAAGCCTTTATGCATGTGACTGGGGCAGATCACAACATAAAATAGGAGATATTTCCCTCAAAGTTGCAACAGAGCTTCAAGGGGGTGACATGACCTGTAAACCATCCTTCCATCTTCCTGACTCAACAAGACTCTACACACATCATCAACTAGATCTCTAGCACTCATGTAGCTCAATTTCAAATGAATCCTTATCACCTCATGAAATATCTTCTACAAACCTTCTAAGACTTATGGCATCATTTTACATCAGCATGATAGGCCTCAAGAAGTGTACAATAGACTCAAGATGATACATAGGGACCCATGAGTACATATTTCAATAGGTGACATCAATGGAAACATAAATAGGCCAACAAAAGGCAGTTGCAGTGCTAGATATTTCTTTGGAAAATACCCTTGCATGATGTTAGGTAACACATAATAGTGTGTTTAATTCTTCAAAAGGTATGGTAGAGGTATTACATGCACACTTCCCGTCAGACCTAAGGGTCTTACCAAAAAATGGAAATTTCAACACTCTATCAATCTGTCTTCATAGTTTGGTGGAACTTTGGACCTACTTAGATATGTGATTAAGTGAACACTAGACACTATATAATGTTGTATTTTAGAAATGAGTGCATAAATTTGTGCACACCTTCTATCCATTGCTAGAAAATTGGTATCTAAAAGTAGAAATATAATATCAAATGTCTCAATGAATGAAAATATGGGAAAGGTTTTGTACTACTTTCACACTTTATAGGAAGGAAAAATTGTATGCAGGAGTACTTGGACACTTTATAGTGTTTATATAGATGGATCCTTGCAATGTTTGATGATAGGTTCTAGAAAGGGGGACCTCATAATAGTCTACTCCATGGAGGAGAACGCTACAGAGGATGAATTATAATAGTAAGATATCCCTGACGTGGAACCAACTAAGGAACTTTGGAATCTATAGTTTGAGGAAAATGATGGTCACTACATACTTTATGACATATGTTATACCAATAGTCCAATGCATTATCTTATGTACAAAGAAATTAAATATTGAGCTTGAAACTCATATTAAATATGTCAATATGTTTTAGCAAATTTTTATCAATATGAAAGGGTTGGTTGGTACTAATTGATGAAATGAAGATTCAACTAAAGGCATATCCAAGCCAAATAAAGAAAATCTCATACATAATGAGGCTTGACTATAAGGAGTATGTGAAACAAGAGATTGATAAGATGATAGAGTTAGTTTAATCTTTCTAGTGGATCAATATAATCACGATATAGTACAAAAGGATGGGTGGAATCCACATGTGTGTTGACTTTCACTATCTTAATGAGACCGACATACACAACCTCTTTTCAACTCAATGTAGTGATGAAATTTTGGGAAAGATCACTGGGAATGAGGCATGCTCTTTCAAAAATGAATTCTTAAGTTACCATCAAATTAAGTAATGGAGGAAGAAAAGAATAAAATGTGTTTTCCATTTTATGGGGGTCTACTCTTACAATGCAATTCCCTTTAGACTAAAGAATGAACTTGTGATGTACTCTAGTGTTGTATTAGATGCATTTAGGGAGTATATTGATAAGTTCATATAGGTATATTTGTATAATGAGACAATATATAGTTTTCTTAAGGACCATGTTGTGAAGAATAGGCTAATATTGGATAGGAATTAATACATGCAATTGTTACTAAATATAAAATATGCATTTTCTACACCCCTTTTGGCATATTTCTAGGGCATATCATATATAAGGAAGCAATAATTTTCAACTTTCTATCATCTAACATTATATCATCATGGCAGTCTACATTAGGACACAATGGGTATTATTGTAGGTTTATTAGAGGCTACATAATTGTTAATGTTGATGGAGGAAATGCTAGAAAAAAATGGGTGTTGTTTATTTGAATGACATCCTATGAGGAAATGTTTTCAAAGTTAAAGCAATGGATGGTCAATGTGATGATCTTGGATTTTTCACATTGGGGTCGGGTCTTTTATGTAGATGTGGATGCCTTTATCATTATGCTACGAAATGTTTTAGCACAACTTGGGGAATAAACACTTGACTACTTAGTGTTATTTGCAAGCTAGAAATTATTAGGGGTCGAATATAAATATACTACCATGGAATAAAAAATGTTAGCCATGGTGTATGTGCTCCAAATGTTATGTCATTTTCTCCTCTTTCATCCATTTAATTTTTTCTCAGATCACTCGATGTTGAAGTATTTGGTTAACAAGTAGGTATTGGAAGTGTAGATCTACCACTAGCTATTATAGTTTCAAGAGTTTGACTTTAGAGTGGTTATGAAGCTAGGAAAGTTGAATGTTAAAACTAATCACCTTTCCTAGGTGCAATATGGGGAAACTATGGATATTGTTGATGAACTATATAATGTCAATCACAATTTAAGGTATCACAAAGAGAAATTATAACAAAATTTCCAAGCTCACTTTTTTCAAACTGATTTTAGGACCCTTAACAAAATATAACTTACACTGGGTGCATTATTGAAAGTATAACAAAGTATAATCTAATTTTTTTTAGTAAATCTACCTTATTATGTCTTCTCAATAGTCTCCAAACTTCAATATCTAAAATTTTCTATAAAATTTTTATAGTGAAAATGTTGATATTACTCATTTGGAATAGATTTAGGAACTAATCACAAACCCTAACTTCCATAGTATATCTCATAAAGTATAGTAAACCAAAATTTAAATTTTTAACTAGTTGTTTATTTATATGTCTACTCAATATCCTTCATGTTTCACCATTTGAAGTGTCCTAGAAAAAGCATTATAGTGAAAATTCCATGATAACCTATTTGATGTAGTAAAACCATAGGCTCCCATGCTTTGATACCAAATGTTATGAACCATGTTACTTAAAAATGATAATATGTCAATAGTTATAGTACACTTCGAGGGGGAAACCTCATTTTACAATGAATAAAATGCATATGACAAGTTACAATTATCCTAAGACTAGGTTTTCTTAATGTATATATAGGATTCAAAGGTACAATTATAATAAGATGGAACCATGAAAGGTTCTACCATACATAACAATATACCAATAGAAATGTATCAATCACTATCTAGGGATTAATAAGGGATTTTAGGGTTAACATGGGCCTTATATAGGGCTTAACAACCACCTTCATCAGAAATTAAATCTTTGGGAAATTTGATGCACAGAGAGCCTTGCACCCATGATACATACAAAGAGGCATATATAGAGGATGAGGACTTAAAGGAAATGTTTCACCTATTTTGGAGCTAGAATGATGTATATGATGGTGACTTCATAGTTGACTATCATCTCTAGAATGGATTACTCTAAGTGATGGACAATTTTTGTGGTCCTAAAGGTGAGCGATTACAACTAATCAGAGAGGCTAACACCTCCAAGGTTGCTAGGATTTGGTGTAGGGATGATTGTGGCCAACTTAAATAGGTTTGTGTACTAGCCCAAAATACAAGAAGATGTAGCAAGGTTCATTAGAGGATGCATTTTTTATCATACCATCAAGCCTAGTAATAGTAAATAGATTTTATACCATCCCTTACTTGTACCCACTCATCTTGGGAAATCATTCCCATGGAATTTGTGGTAGGCTTTCCAACAACCAAGAGTGGGCATGACTATTTGTTCATGGTAGCTGACATGTTCAACAAGATGTGCATTCACATTACCTATAAAAATACCATGAGGGAAAGAAGTAGCAATCTTGTTCTTTGAATATGCAATTTGGGATACCAAGGAGCATTATTTCAAACAAGGAAAATATATTTCTAATTGTATTTTTTACTATATTATGGGACAGGATGGACATGAATTTGATGATATATACAACATTCCATCCAAAAATATATTGGAAAATAGAAGTAACAATTCACATCACAGAAATCAAACTATTGGCATCAATACCAAGGCTAATAACAATTCTTGGTTCAATGAGGACGAGGATAATAGAGCATCTAACACCCATGAGTATAAATTTATGAGAAACATAAAATAGGTTAAATAAATCCATCGTGGAGTGGAGGATAACAATGTTCCATTAAAAAACAATGGTTAGTTCGTTTCTAAGAAAGTTGTGAAGCTTTCATCACATGAAATAAGTGATGAATAAAGTGAGGTCTTAAAGAAAGGACTTGGAATTGCAATAGCACCCGGACATATTCCAGTATAAAATATTATATGTTGTGTAGAAGAAAGGATTATTAACCTACGAAAATATGATAAGGAACATGGTAGGCAAGATTGTTCCTCCATTCTAAGGATATAAAAACCTCTTAAATGCAACCTCAATTTAAACAAATTTGATGGGTAATTTAATTGCCTAAATGGTTGTACATTAAATTTTCAACTAGGGAATTATGAGGCATATGAAAAATATATGCATAAGTATAGTTAATTTGTTAACACCTGATAAAAGGTAACAACATTATAACATTATACTATCATAACCAAACATAAATTCATCCCTCATATGTCACATGAAAGTATAAAAGGCCTAAATTCAAGATTCATTCAATTCACAAGCACCAAAGGGACATGCGAACAACCCAATAACTAAAACAACAAGCTCATTCATATAGAAAATCAAATGATGTTATCTATAAGAGAATATAATCAATTGAAGAACCTCATTCTTGCTCTCACAACCTTCATTAGATCCGTGAGTTATGAGTCTTCCACACAAGAGCCCTTATTCTCTTCAATGAGACAATTTAATTTGAGTAATATAATTACTCATAAACAACACAAGTATTAGATAATAACAAAGAATAACTCATTAATAACTTAAACATATAATACTAAAAATAAAATTACAATTATTACAGATCCAAATAGCTACGAAATTGCAAGTGCATCCCAACTCAGGGGGGCCTCCCTGAATGGGAGCACTACAGGTGAAAATAAACTTTACATGGTAATAGAAACCAATAATAATGTCTTGATATATATATATTAAACCATTTGAGAGGAAATACCGAGGTCTAGAACAACAAAAAGTGGTTGCAATAGGAATTCAATATTATAATCATGGCTAACCTTGTTCATCTATCTACAAAAATATATATAATATGAAAGAAATAAAATTTAGGTCGAAATACATACATAATTAGTTGTAAATGTGTGGTCAAATATTAAAAAATTATAACAAAAAGGACGCAATAGTCCAACTAACAAGACATATATAAAATTATCTTCTCAATTAAGAAGATCGTCTAGTACTTAAAAGCTTCCCAAATGACAAAAATCAATATTTCTTTGAGTTGGATAGATTGTTGGCATGAATGTCTAAATTGATCTATGAATGTCTAATCGTTCCTACTTCCAGTAACTTCAATGGTGACCACTTTCGGTAACTTGAGCTTGATGCATGAGGTCATCGTATTTCACTAGTTAGTGATCATCCTTCTTGTAACTTCGGAAAATAAAATGCAATGTCTCAAAGTAATTATGTAGTTGAATACACTTAAAATATAGACTAAAATAGTGAAGAAATGAATAATAATGAAACATAATCACCTTATCACTCAAGCTTCGCTAAAATCATAAGATTGATAGGAAAATAAACAATGTATAGGGAAATGAGAGACAAAATGGAGGTAAATGGGTCTCAAAGGGTGTTTGGGAGGTACTATGGACAAGTTGAATTTCAAATTCATCATCTCCCACACACACAAACTATTGCACATCCTTGTTGTCAACTCGTTCTACAACTTGAACTAGAAGATCAAGCTTTTCCTGATTCCCCTCTTGTTTTTCCTATGAATACTTAAGCTTCATCCATTCATGATGCTCCATCATGCATTCCAACTTAGCCTGCCAATAGTCCGCTTTCTTAACTAGAATCCAATTATGAACAACCAATCAGTCTCAAAGGTTCCTTAGCCACTCATTATCCTTCATAAAGACCTAATTTTCCAATTTTAGTTGGACACATTGATTTTTAAACTTTTAAACCCTGTTTTACAACTTCTTTGTTTTAGACTACTTACTGGAATTAGGCTTATATATTACCTCCTCATCCATTACCAATCCCTCAGGTTCAAGGGTGTGTTGTGCTTCTTGCAATTCCATTACTCCTCTAAGTATCCTTCGATATATTTTCTTATTTATCCTAAGAAATAGCTAATGATCTACATTCCTTCACAAGTTTTGTTTGATTGGGTTATGATGGTACACACAAATCCATTCAACCTTCAATTAATGATTCAAACTATTTCCTAAAATCATCCAAATTCAATGCTAATGCCATCATCCCATCAATATTCTTATCTTGAATATTATTAGCAATCTTAACATCAATTCCATGGTTTCTTACGGCTGATGTTTTCTCCACTGATTCAACCTAAAGAACAGTTGGTGCCTAGGTTTCTTGACTTATTTTCATTTCAGGGTTATTAGTCACTTGAACATCATTATCAACTTTACAACTAGGAACATCTATTACAAGGTCATTCTCCTCCTTTTTACGTTCAACAACACTTATAAAATCAGATTCCATAGCCAAATTTTTAGCTTCTTCCTCCTCTGAATCTAGATAAGGAAAATTAAACAAATTATGATCAACGTATTTACATACCTAAGACACCACATTTTCTACTAGATCGTGGCCCACGGTTAAGCTCAACAAAGCTATTTATGGTTCAGCTACAACCTCCAAATGTTCATGAATAGAATATGGTCCTATGAAAATGCTCAAGGGAGTGGTTACAGGTCCATATGATCCATTTACATTCACACTTTGATAAACCAGTGAATGAGTATGAGGTCGACTAGGAAAATTTTATATGTCCACCATTTCATATGACTCTTCCCAAAATTCTATCTTCTTCTCTGCTCCTTAACTCTTCTTTTTCTTTGATGTAGATACTGTATTCTTTTTTTTTTTTGTGGGGGCCTTTTTCTGTGGCTTTTTATCCAACTCTATTGAAATTTCTTCCTCCTCAAACAAGGGTTTCCCCTTTTTACCAGTTAATCTCATCTTCTCCTCAACTAGACATTCCTTTTTTTCACTAACTGAGGTGTTTTCCTTCTTAGTAGATGTTTCCTCTTCCTAACCAACTAGGGTCTGCTCTTTTTCCAACAAAAATTTAATTCTCTTAGAGATAGGGGTTTGCTTGGCCTTAAAAAAACCCTGCTTGCTTTCCCTGAAAATAAAATCTTCATAGGAAAATTCATCTCCTAAAATTACCATCTTCCTCTTAGACCTAGACGCTTGCCATTTTCTCATAGGGGACGAGAGATTTTTATAACCAAACCCTCCCCAAAAAAGAATGTCATCCCATGTTTTGCCATGTTTTCTCAACTCATCCTCTACTAAAATCTTAATAAGTCCATGATGAAACATGTTGGTTTCCACATGTTCAGGGAAAGCCTAAACATTTTTAGCCATTTTGGATAGACTCCTCAATAAATAAAATGGAATATTTATTTTACGCTTCTCCTTAAAACATAACAAGAATCTCAAGTAATACCTAAAGTTTACAGTGTACCTACCCTCGCATGGAATGTATTTCTAGACCAAGTGCAATGCCTCATGCCATTTTTTTTTCACTCATGCATGGGGAATTTCCTTGCCCCAATTTAGATTTTGTTGTTCAAGTATTAAGAATTGGCTGCAATAAAATTCCTTTAAGGTGTTTTTAATCCAACATTCCCGAGTCTAAGGGAGGTTCATGCATCGCGTGATTGAATCTTCAAAAACAAACATTTATAACTTATTAAAATAGGCCATCTTACTATTTAAATTCTCTGCAAAGGCCCTAGTGACCTTAAAATTATGACCCTAGAACTTTTCATAGAATGGCAACCAACTTACCTCCTTGAAACATTTACATCCCTGCAAATACTCATTTAGGAATTCCACATTGCTAGGCTCAAAGTGTGTCATTGGAGGTTTCAACATACTACCTACTATGCTAGGAGAGAAACAAAGTCTCAATTTTCTATCCGAATGCAAGGCTAGCTAGGAGGGTGGAAAATTGAAAAAAAACGATATAATTTCTATTACAACGACTTATGATAGAGGTTACATATATTAATCCAGTTTCAAATAATACAATTTCATGGAGGTAACGTACATGTGTGACATACAATGATTGGGTAAGGTGGTGGCAAAAAGGTGTGGAAGACTGTGAGTACAAATATAAGTATAACTATCACACTTTTAACAAATTGATCACATATTAAATCATAAAACAACTTACCATAATTAACATGGAAATCACACTTACTAAAACCATAGCTCCTAGATCAATGTGAAGTACCAACTTTTACCATGAATGGAGAGATTGTGTCCATCTGTTCGATGTAGGCTTAGAAGTTGTGGGAATAGAATGCCACTTTTGATCGCATGTTGTCATATGGTCACTAGAAAGTGCAAAGTATCACAAAGGGTCTCTCATCTAGTAATCGATACAACTCTAAAAAATAAAAATCTAACAAATGGCTTCTTAGTGTATTCCTCATTATGGTAGACTTTCATTCTAGTTCTCTGATTAGTTTTTGCTTACATATTCTACACAATAGACTGTTGTTATTACAAGTAGGGGAATAATTTATGATTCGAAAATGAAGTCCATAGTCCCTCTCACCAGCCTTGAATCCAATGGTTGTTGCATCATAAACAAAATCATAACTCTTCTACATCCCCTCCATCTTAGGTACAATCTCTCATCATATGAATAAAGATGTTGAAGTCGAGAAAATGGGATAATTGTTGGATTACCAGTCATTAATGTATATTGTTAACCGACATGAGGCTACTCACCTTTAATGTTAATGAGAGTGAAGGTACACCAGTACATGATGCAAGGTACGAATAAATATGCTAAAGTCGCGCCACCTACAAGATCTGGCAACCAGGAAACATTGATGTATTACCAATATTCACCAGCAAGAGAAGTTACCACTAATGTCTCCGAAATTCAAGGTACTACAAACAGTCTCTATTCTTTTATCCCAAATAATGTGCTTAACTTTATGGGAAAAATACAATTAGGAGGAGGGCCTTAAGAAATCCCTCATCAACTAACCCAAGAACAAACAATTGTTTTGAAGATTCATGATTAGAAAAAAAATAACAACAACTTATCAACCTAACCATGCCACAAAGTGGTTTTCACAATTACGTCCCATTTATTATTATAATTATTATTGTCAATTTTTTAATCATTTATTTATTTATTTTAACTAAATAAGAATTAAGAAGAGGAAATAGAGGTAGGAAGAGAATCTCCCTACTTTACTAACTCTATCCCATTGTGTTTACAAATTTATACTACAAATTATTCCTTCAACATAAACTTGTTGTATAGCTTCAACCTATGCCCATTCACAAAAAAATATGTCTACTATTCATCAATGATTTTGATTTGAACTGACCTATTCTCAAAAATTGTATTCACTTCATATGGTCCGAGGCAACAAGTTGTGAATTTCCCTTTAAAATCTTTAAATATGGAATAAAGGAGGAGAACCCAACCCCCCTATTGGAACTTCTTTTGTTCCTACATCAATACGTCCTATTGCATCACATCCTACCTAATTTCATCAAGTCAATATAGCTATAGAAATATCTATTTTTGCACCTAACTTAAATCCAATCCCAACTGAGTAGCAATTCAAAAGGTATGGATTTTGAATTCAATTGGAAAAAGGACATGTTTCCCATAAACTAACTCAATATGTATGCATCTTTTAGTAATTCTTCATGTTTTCCTCTAGGCCTATAGTGCTTCAATTAATAGGTCTGCCTAATCTTTATGATGGATCTAAACAATATTTGTGAGGATGGCCTCCAACACTTTATTAATAGACTCAGATCACCTATTTTCTTTCATACGATAAGGAGTAGAAATATGGTGCCCAATCTTATCCTGTTCAATCATAGCCTTGATCATCTTGGATGTGAAGAGTATTCCTTGGTCTGTAACGATCTTCCTTGGTACACCAAACTTGGTAAAAATATCCTCATAAAGTAAATTGACAACTTCCTGTTCATTTTCTCGAGCCAACACTTTGGTCTCGACCCAGATGATCAATGCACATTAGAATATATTTCTTCTACTGGTACTTTAGCATGATTAGGCCTACAAAATCAAGTGCCCACCTTTTGAATTGTTTGACCAACACCTATGGTTGTAATAACATTTCATCCTCTTGAATTGACATCCACATCCTCTGGTAGTTGTCGAATTGGCACACATATTTCGAGGCATATTTTAACAAATTGGGCCAATAATACCTTATAGGTACTGCAATTATGTTAGGGTCCCACCCTAACCCCCTTATTTATGTCATGGGATCATGTCATAGTCAAGAGTCAATAAAGCCCATATTAATATTTGTAAGTGGTTAACCCGCAATTAATGACGGGACCACAGTTAGTTGCAAATGGGCGGTAGTATTAAATAGATGGTAAATGGGCGGTAGTATTAGATAGATGGTATTAATAAAACCCACGATATTGGCCCGTGGTATTGCATGTATGAGTCATATATAAAGGATAGAGACTCCCTGCGAGGAGCATCGTGTCTTGTTTTGTAATCGAGCTCTGCTCTATTAGAGGTTGCCCCCTCGAAGAGGCCTGTGAACATTTCTCTCTGAATAATAAAATCATTGCTATTCTGTGTTCTGGGTATATTTTCTTCGCATATACTGTGTTATCGGTATCTTTTCTTCGCAAATTCTACGTTTGGGTATTGTTTTGCAGGTTAAGAGCATAAAAAGTGGTATCAGAGCACTTTCCAGGGCTCAGTGGGATCTCCAAATTTTAGCAAATTTTTTTTTGGCTAGAGACGTGTTCCGACGTCTTTAAACCACAGGATCTGTCGTTAAGCGCATAAACCTGCGGATTTGGGGAGGCATGCACGCAGGAAATACAATAGGTGGTCACGTCTGTTGGACTCCCTTGTAACCCCTGTGGGTACCCCTTCGAGTAGTAGCACATTAGACAGAACCGCGGACGGACTGTCTTCCACGTACCCTCTGGGTATATAGGAAGCCCCCTAGCTCCCTTGAAACCTCGCCATAGAAAAACCTTCGGCCGTCTTGTGGCTACAGTACACCGAGAACAGCACTCGGAGAGATTACTCGCCCGTACGATAGGGTAGTCGGGTTGTACAGCTAAGGGTACGGTCGATCCTCCTTAGTTAGAGCCCTAAAACATTGGGCTGAGTACTACTATCAGACCCTTATGTATATTGCGATCTGTAGCACCTGACACTCCCCAAGACCATAGTTCCCTTTCTATTGGGGGATCACACATCATCTATTCCAGATCAGCAGCAGTAGTTGTTGGACCATTCAGATCTATCAAATCCACCAGATCAGATATTCCAGATCAGCAGCAGCAGTTGTTCCACCATTCAGATCTCTCAGATCCGCTAGATCGGAGTAGTTGTGAAGGGTTCCTGTACCTGGATATAATTTTCGCAGGACTTTTGGCGGCATTGATATTTTGAGGATTTGGCGACTGCAGTATTGATCAGGCAGGAGTAAAACTCCGTTAGGAGTTTTCCAAAAAAAAAAGAGTCTGAGATCTTCCGGGGCGCTTATTGGTGACCTAGCCCATCAATATCAGGACGATGAGCTGAGCAAGGTGGTACCATTCAATTTCTTAGTAAAAAATTTTCGGCGGTCCCAATTTTTCATCAGGTTGGTGTATGGTAGAAACTCACGCTCAAGTGATGGCCAATGAAAGGATCGACAAAATTGAAAACCATATGCACTCCCTCCAAACTGCGGTGAACAAGATCGAACTTGAGCTTCAAGGAATGAGTAACCACATACAACTTGAGCTTAAGGGAATGGGTAACCAGATACAGGAGGCACTCCTAAAGGGCAAGGAGCCAGCCCACGAGGAGGCGTATAATGGCCATGAATACCATGAGGGTGAGTCTAGCCACTCTCCTCACGTTTGGCACTCCCATCCACCACCCAGTCAGCGACCTCCCAAGTTGGATATGCAAAAATTTGACGGTTCTCACACGTTCGCATGGCTAGCACAAATGGAGCAGTATTTCCAATTGAATCATATCACAGATGAGGGGACTAAGCTTATGGTGGGCACCATGTACTTGGACAATGAACGATGGCAATGGAAGGAATGGCATCAGAGTTGCAATGGACATTTTCAGAATTGGGCCCAATTTTCCAAAACTCTTCGCAGTCGCTTTGAACAGGAAGACTCTTTTTTGGGGCGTCTCACTAAGCTCCGACAGATGGGTACAGTGGAGGAATATATTACTACTTTTGAAGCCTTAGCCTTCCGCACTAAGGGTCTCACAAATGAGTTCTACATGGAATGCTTTATCAGCGGTCTTCAAGAAGCCATCAAAGCTCAGGTTCTACTCCAGCACCCTCCCACATGGACAGAGGCTTGCCAGGTAGCCCGTAAGGTGGAACGTGCATTAACAGCCCAATCCAGCCGCCCCAACTTCCCCGCTAAAGGCCGTCCCTCACAGGCTCCCAATATGACTCAGACACTTAAGATTCAAAAGGTGTCACCTGCGGAAATGGCCGAAAGAAGGAAGCAAGGACTATGTTACTATTGTGATGAAAAATATTCCCCGGGTCATAAATGCAAAGAGCACAAGTTTTTTCAAATAGATGCCACTGACTACAGCTCCACCGAGGAAGATCCACCACTTGAGGAACCGGAGGCGATCGAAGAAGATAACCAATAGGAGATTGTATCTGATGAACCAATTATTTCGCTAAATGCATTAGCAGGAATTTCTTCCCCTCAAACTCTCAAAATCAGGGGTTTTCTTAAACATCGCCCAGTAGTAGTCTTGATTGATAGTAGAAGTACCCATAATTTCATCCACGAAAAGATCGCTGAAGCAACACATTGTTTCGTCCGGGCAGTTTCTAACTTCCAAGTCCAGATTGCAGATGGGGGCACAATGAAATGTGAAGGTCGCTGTGAAAATGTCAAAATTCAAATGGGGGATTATCAATTGAAAACCCACATGTTTGCAATACACATGGGGGGTTGCGACATTGTCCTCGGCGCGGAATGGCTCCACACTCTTGGGCCAATCACAATGGATTTCCAGGAGTTATATATGAGTTTTAAGCAGAACAACTCCACACATACCCTCCGTGGACTACAGGCGGGAGCCCCCTCTATCATCAGCTCGCATAGGATGGAAAAATTGTTAAAAAAGGGCCATCATGGAGTGGTAGCTCAATTTAATGCCATCCAGGTAGTAGACACCATGCCTCCGCCAATTCATCCTGAGATGCAACAGATTTTAAATAAACATCGGATGATCTTTGACAAGCCTCATGAGCTTCCACCCTCGTGAGGGGAACATGATCATAGCATCACATTGGTTCCAGGGGCCCAACCCCCAAATGTGCGGCCATACAGATATCCGTTCACCCAAAAGAATGAAATAGAAAAAATCATCAAGGAATTGTTGGAAGCAGGTGTCATTCGTCCCAGCATTAGTCCTTATTCATCTCCAGTGGTCATGGTCCTCAAGAAAGATGGGGAGTGGCGGATGTGTCCAGACTTCAGGGCCCTCAATAAGTTAACAGTCAAAGATAAATTTCCCATCCCAGTGGTTGACGATTTGCTGGACGAACTCAATGGGGCTCAATTCTTCACTAAGTTGGATCTTCGCTCAGGCTACCACCAAATTCGCATGAAGGAAGTCGACATTCCCAAGACAGCTTTCAGAACTCATGAAGGCCATTATGAGTTCCTGGTCATGCCATTTGGTCTCTGTAATGCCCCCTCTACTTTTCAGAGCCTTATGAATCACCTCCTCAAACCATATCTCAGAAAATTTGTCCTTGTCTTCTTCGATGACATCCTCATCTATAGTGGCACTTGGGCGGCACATCTTCAGCATGTAGATCTACTCTTGCAACTGCTCCGCACGCATAAATTATTTGTCAAGATGTCTAATTGTTCGTTTGGCATGGAAGAAGTTGAGTATTTGGGCCACATTGTGGGGCATGAAGGTGTCAAGGTGGACCCAAAAAAGATCCAGGCAATGCAAGAATGGCCTCAACCTAAGACCTTGAAAAGCTTGAGAGGATTTTTGGGTCTCACAGGCTATTATCGTAAATTTGTCCGCAACTATGGATGCATAGCGAAGCCCCTAACGCAACTCCTAAAGAAAAATTCCTTCTTCTGGAACGAAGAAGCACAGCAAGCATTTACCGCTCTCAAAACTGCCATGTGTTCCACTCCTGTCTTAGCACTACCGGACTTCACCAAATCATTTGTCATTGAATCTGATGCTTCGGGAACAGGTATTGGAGCGGTCTTAATGTAGGAAGGGTGACCATTGGCCTTCACCAGCCAACAACTAAGTGGGAGGAATCTGGGCCAATCTACCTATGAGAAGGAAATGATGGCCATCTTACATGCAGTCGAGACCTGGCGACCTTACTTGTTGGGGCGACGTTTCCAAATCTGCACAGATCATCACAGTCTTAAATATTTTTTGGAGCAATGCCTATCTTCCCCACAACAAAATAAATGGTTAGCCAAAATGCTGGGATATGATTATGAGATCATTTACAAGAAAGGGAAAGACAATAGGGTAGCAGATGCATTGTCGCGCCAATTTGAGGAGGAAACTACTCTGCTCGCAATTTCCCTCCCCATTCCAGACTGGATTGAAGAGGCTCGCAGGGAATGGTTTTCACATCCCGGGCTCTCCCAACTCATTTCTCAATTGCAGATAGATCCTAATTCCAGCAAGGGCTACTCGTGGCAGAATGATATTCTTCGCTACAAGGACAGAGTCGTAATAGCACCAACATCCACCCTCAAAAGTCGCATTTTGGCAGAATTGCACTCATCTCCCATTGCAGGACATTCGGGCTTTCAGAAGACATATGCTCGCACCAGAAGATCATTTGTTTGGGCCGGCATGAAACAGGGCATCCTTACTTTCGTAGCAGAATGTGATGTCTGTCAACGCCACAAAGGGGAAACCGTCAACACACCAGGCACATTACAACCATTGCCCATTCCAGCGTCAATTTGGACGGAGGTCTCCATGGATTTCATTACAGGTCTTCCAAAGTATGGGAACAAGTCAGTCATCATGGTGGTTGTGGACCGACTGTCGAAGTATGCTCATTTCTGTGCCCTACCCCAACCATTCACACCCACTTTGGTTGCTCAAACTTTCATGGATCAGATCTTCAAATTGCATGGCATGCCCACTTCTATTGTGTCCGACCGCGACCCAATCTTCACCAGTAATTTTTGGCAGGAGCTCTTCAGAATACAAGGCACTCAACTCAAACTCAGTACTTCATATCATCCGCAAACAGATGGTCAAACCGAAGCCGTCAACAAATGTCTAGAAACCTACCTTAGGTGTTTCACTTCAGAAAAACAACATCTTTGGGTACAGTGGTTACCTCTGGCGGAATGGTGGTATAACACCAACTATCATGCCACCACCAAAATGACTCCCTATGAAGCAGTCTATGGACAACTTCCGCCTTCCCCTACTTCTTATCTCAAGGGGTGCTCCAAAGTACAAGCCGTGGATCAACTCCTACAACACTGCGCAACCATGCTTGCCCATCTGCGCGAGAATCTTCATCAAGCTCAGAACCGTATGAAGCAACAGGCTGACCAACATCGCTCAGAGCGCCAATTTCAAGAAGGGGATCAGGTCTTTTTGTGGCTGAAACCATATAAGCAAACATCACTCAAAGACAAGGGTTGTCAAAAGCTCTCTCCAAAATTCTACGGACCATACCAAGTACTTCAGCACATTGGAGAAGTGGCTTACAAGTTGGCTTTGCCACCTACAGCAAAAATCCACCCAGTTTTCCATGTATCGTGCCTCAAGAAAGTGATTGGGAACAATTGCCGAGTTCAAACCAGTCTACTTGAATTGGACGAAGAAGGATCAATCTGGCTTCAACCGGAACAGGTTCTAGACACACGAGACAACACCTGCGCGGCCGCATGCTTAAGGAGGTCCTCGTCAAATGGAAAGACACCTCTCCGGAAGATGCAACTTGGGAACCAGCCACTATTCTTCAGCAGTTTCCGTAGCTTCAGCCTTGAGGACAAGGCTAGTCTTAAGGGGGAGGGCATGTTAGGGTCCCACCCTAACCCCCTTATTTATTTCATGGGATCACGTCATAGTCAAGAGTCAATAAAGCCCATATTAATATTTGTAAGTGGTTAACCCGCAATTAATGACGGGACCACAGTTAGTTGCAAATGGGCGGTAGTATTAAATAGATGGTAAATGGGCGGTAGTATTAGATAGATGGTATTAATAAAACCCACGATATTGGCCCGTGGTATTGCATGTATGAGTCATATATAAAGGATAGAGACTCCGTGCGAGGAGCGTCGTGTCTTGTTTTGTAATCGAGCTCTGCTCTATTGGAGGTTGCCCCCTCGAAGAGGCCTGTGAACATTTCTCTCTGAATAATAAAATCATTGCTATTCTGTGTTCTGGGTATATTTTCTTCGCATATACTGTGTTCTCGGTATCTTTTCTTCGCAAATTCTACGTTTGGGTATTGCTTTGCAGGTTAAGAGCATAACAAATTATTTGAAAAATTCCCTTTGTAAGGCTCTTTATGGCATTCTTTTAAAATATCTAGCACTTCATCCTCCCAAATGCACATCTGATGTTAATATCTATGCCTGCATAAAATAAGTCATCATTGATCCAAGAATAGTAAGAACTTTTGTTTATAAATGTTTGCTTCTCACGAGAAAGCAAATTTGGTGGTATTTTTAATATAGCTAGGTAACTTGCAACATCTGAAAACTAAGGTATATGACAAGAAATGACAAATAATTGTTCATCTAGAAAATTTGCATTTACAATAAAAATATTTTCTTCATGTGCAACCTAGAAAGTAAATCAATAACTAAATTATCTTTACCAGGCCAATCCGCAATTGTAACATTAAATTCCTCTAGTAACCAAAGCCATCTTGTGATTCAACCATTAGTTAGTAGATTTTTCATGAGGTACCAGATAGTTGCATGGTCCATAAGGATAAAAACCTTCTAACTTGTAATATAATGCCTAAACATGTTCATATAATGCATCATTGCAAGGAACTCCTTCTCTATCACAATATAATTCAATTCAGTGGGGGTCAAGTTTTTATTCGTATAATAAATGGAATAGTAATAAAAGTCATATTTTTGTCCAGGATAAATCCAAAATCCATGTTTGAGGTGTTCGTGGAAATATGAAAGGGTAAAGCCCAATTGGGCCCTCTCAAAATATGGGTAACCAAGATTTTTTCTTTCAAAGTCTTAAATGCATACTGGAACTAATTACTCCACAAGAAAGAAACATATTTAGACAAAAATTTCAACAAATGCATGGAAATATTCATAAAACCTTTGATAAAGCATCCATAATACCCTATAAAACCAAGGAAACTTCTCACATATTTTTGCATTTTAGGAATTGGTAACTGAGATATGACCTTGATCTTTGCAAAATCAACCTCGATACCTACAATAGAAACCACATGGCCAAGCATTACACCCTTAGTTACCATCACCCAACATTTTATATTAGATAAGACAAGGTGTGCTTCCTGGCATCTAGTCAATACGTTTTTAAGATTCACCAAAGCTTCTTCGAAGGAATCCCCATAAATAGTAAAATTGTCCATATATGCTTCCACGTAGTCATGGGTCATATCTTTAAAAAATATCAATACCATTCTTTGAAAGGTGGTCAAAGCATTAGTCATCCCAAAAGTTAAAATTGATAAGAAAACGTTCCCTAGGGTCAAGTAAAACTTGTTTTCTCTTGGTTCACTAGAGTTATCTGAATTTGGTTATTCCTGTTGAACCCATCCAAGAACGAGAAATATTTCTATCCTACTAAGGTGTCTAGGACGTCATCTATGAAAGGAAATGGAAAATCATCCTTCATAGTAGCTTTTTTAAACTCATGGAAGTCTACACGCACACATGATTTCCTTGAAGATTTGGGGACCATAGCTAAGGGGGAAACCCATTTTCTATCAGATATCAAGTAGATTAAATTTGCATAATGATGCAATTATAACTTTTCCTTTACTACTTCCTTGAGTGCTAAATTCACGCACCTTTGAGGTTTTTGGATAGGGTGAGCATCGACTTGTGTAAATATGGTGAGAAAAAATCACAGGATCAATCCCCTTCATGTCCCGATAATCCCATGTGAAGGCATTTATTTCTTCCTGTAGAACATGCATCAATTATTTTCGTTGTTAGTAAGTAAGTTCACCAATAATATTCAAAAAATTACCAGAATTAACTTCAATAGAATGAAACATGGCTCTATTTCTTGGGAAGAAAATTTAGTATCATTTCATAATGAACAAAAAAAATGTTAGATCATCCATTTCTTATACATCACTATTTAAAAACTATTCTAATGGATCATTATTAGAATTGTAAGAACCCAAATTACACAAAAAATGATTAATCTAAATTTCTTAAGAACATTCCTGGAATTTCTTTCCCTAACAGACTATGGACATGGGTTGAATCACTTCCTCACCACTTGCCGAAACATCAAGCTAGGGGACTTCTTCTGATTCTGTGAGATACTCTGCAAGAGAGTACAAACTAATTTGTTTTACAGCTCCTCCATGAGAAACAAACATGCTATCAAACTTGCATCTTATGAACTTATCTGCAGTAGCAAGCCATGACCTCCCTAGGATGATATGATGCTTTCAATATGTTGATCTAGTTTGCAGAACCTTGAAGTCCATTGGATATTCCCAATAATCAAGGGAAACAATTTTATTGTCTCAAGCTCCTTTCACCTTAGTCTTGGACCTATCTTCCATTTCAAGGATGGTCGAGGTAGGATGAAGATCAATTAATTTGAGCAGTTTCATGGTATGTGCAGTCATAATGAAATATATATGCTCCAAGGTCAATCATAGTATTAGGAATACATACTCCATTGATATGCACTGAAATGATAGGATTCCCAAGATTAGTATATTTATTTACTAAATTATTTCTAGTGATTGCATCAACACACTTCTTAACAAGAAGAGTAGTTGGTGGATCTTTTCATTTCCTCCATGGCTTCTTTTGGCACAATTCCCTCACCATTTTAGCATATATCCCAGATGGCTTATAGCAAGGCAATCCATTGATCAAATCATACTAAGGAGGTTTCATTGGTTCATTATTGCTCAACCTCTTAGGATAAGGAGGGCTTAAAAGTTGTTTTGAAGACTTATAATCTTTCTTAGGGGTTATAGGACTATTGGTTCTTTCTACATGGGTAGGAACTTCTCCCTTTCCTTCTTCTTCTACAATAATGGGGCCAGAATTCGAGAACACCTTCCCTGACTGTAAATGAATATCCTGCACTTCTACAGGAGTAATAAAATAGGTGGGGAAGGTCTATAACTCAGCTTATAGGACATGCTAGGCTGCTTTATTATTCAGCTTAGTGACAGATTGAATAGGTAGTTGGTTCAGTCTAGAGGGTTGAGTGGAAGGCAGTTGTGGTTAGGTATTTAAAGGTTGTTTCTAGGTAGATGTTGCATCTGGTAGCTTTGCAAGAATGGTTGAAATTTTTGAGGATACTGAGAGTATGGTGGATAAGGATGCGGGGGTATGGGTCCATAGCCTGATCCTCACCAACCTTGCTACAAATTTTCCTTCCAAGGTTGATTTTGTGGCACATTTTCCATGGTGTGGTGATAGTCCATGGTGAATATTGGGGATTAGGAAAAATGTGAAAAATTCACAACAACAATAATGAAAGACATACCTTGAGGTCTAGGTTGCCACAACTTATTGGTTTCTAACGAATGAAGTTGCTCCATTGTTGGCCCATCCCTGTGGTATACTGCTTTAAGTCCTATTAAAGAAGGAAAAGTATTAGTGGAGTGATATTTTGCATAGATGGTATAAATGATTATGTTATCAAGAGGGCAGTCTTTCCTAGGGTGCTTTTTCCAGCATTGAGGGTAAAAAATAGTGATGGTGGTGCATTTTTTTATTTGTTTTCTTAAAACTCAAATTTTTGATCTATTGACTGAGAGTACTTAATATATTTTCTTTAAAATCCTCCAAGAGATTCCCTAATTCTGTTATAATCACCTTGTTAGATGTTGACTTCTATTTTTTAGGGAGGCTACGAGAGATCTTTGTTGTTCTCCCTTGTCCATGAGAGTATCTCCTGCAAACATCAACAATTTCATTAAAAATAAATGTAGAGATATCACCTCCTCCCATCAAATTAAGCATATTCGTTGATTCTTTTGTCACACCCTTCAAGAAAAGGATCTCCTTCATATAAGGATTTATCCTATTTTTCTTGATACATTGAAGGTTATATACAAATTTCTCCAAATAATGTTCCAAACTTTCGTCTTCCCTCTGCACCATCTAGAAAATTTCCTCTTTGAACTCTTGAGCCTTGCAACAATGTTGATACTTCTTGAGGAATGCTTGTCTCATGCACTAATTTTGTTCTCTAGTAGTCCCATAAACTATCACAGGGAAGACTCTTTAAGAGTAACAAGAAATAGCTTCAAATTCTACGCGTGAGTCAAATAATCCATGCTATGACATAAAGCATCGAATTCAAATAAGAAAGTTTTAGGATCCTCACTTACCAATCCTTGAAATCATGGGAGTACCACGGGAGAAATTTTCTTCATATTCCCGTTGGAAGTTGGATCAACAATTGGGAAGCTGAGAGTTGTTTCATCCTAATTCGTTGGCTAATTCATCTCACCTTCAGCTTCATCCATTCTATCTCCTCCAAGAAAGTTATACTTAGACTCTAGGGGTAGGAGTCCTATAGTGGGGTTGCTATGAAGGAATGAATCAACTCCTCCTCCTAGTAATGTTTCAATTTTAGGACCAATGGAAGAACTAGTAGTGTGAATCACTCTCTTAGCTACCAATGTTCCTTCCAAATTCTCCAATGCTCCACCTTTTCCTCTCCTATCCATGCTATTACCTACCAAGTTATTATTGGGGTGTATTTCTATTTTAACTTCACAAATTAGAGTATTAAAATTTACTTTAACCCTACCCTTTTTACCTTTCCCTCTTCTCATATATTACCAACATCATCTAGATCTAGTGAGGTAGGCTAACCCATGAAAGTGTGCAGGTTCTTACCTCTCATCTTATAGTTACTACCACTCTGTGTTATAGGATTCTCATGTATTGTAGGACAAGAGATTCAATCATGCATAGAAAAATTAAATATCTAATTCCTTGACACCTCCTTAAAAATGATTCCAAAAATGAAGGGAAATGTAATTTCTTAAATTGTTTTACATTAAATTGTCAACCAGGGAATCATAAATTGATGAGGCGCCCACAAAATATATGCAAAAGTAGATTTAATTTGTTAAAACATGATAAAAGGTAACATCATTGTAACATTATTCTATCGTAGCCAAAAATAAATCCATCCCTCATATGACACATGAAATAATAAAATATCTAAATTCAAGATTCATTCAATTCATAAGCACCAAAGGGAAATGCGACTAGTCCACTAATTGAAACTACAAGCTCATTCATATAGAAAAAACACATGATGCTAGTTATAATACAATCAAATCAATTGAAGAATCTTAGTTTGAGTCTTGGAGTTTCTCTCACAAACTCTGTTGCATCCCTGAGTTGTAATTCTTCCACACAAGGGCCCTTATTCTATTGAATGACACAATTCAATTCATAGCAATAGAATTATACATAAGCATGCAAGTCTTAGCTCCTAAAAAAGAATAATTCATTTAAGTAAAACATATAATACTAAAAACAAAATCATGCTTATTCACGCATCCAAACAACTACTAAACTGCAAGTGCATCCCAGCTCAGGGGGGCCTACCTAACTGGGAGCTCTCTCCTCTCTCCTAGCAATAGAATTAATCATAAACAATGCAAGTCTTAGATCCTTCAAAATAGGAATTCATTTAAGTAAAAAATATAGTATTGAAAATAAAATCATGCTTATTCATGCATCCAAACAACTACAAAACTACAAGAAATTTACCTAGTGAGAGAAACCAATAATTCTCTCTCTCTCTCTCTCTCTCTCTCTCTCTCTCTCTCTCTCTCTCTCTCTCTCTCTCTCTCTCTCTCTCCCCCTCCCTCTCCCTCTCCCTCTCCCTCTCTCCTCTCCCTCTCCCTCCCTCTCTCTCTCTCTCTCTCTCTCTCTCTAAAATAAGTAAAGATTTGTAATCATGCGTCCAAATATTAAAAAATTATAACAAAAATATGCAACCATCCAACCAACAAGACATATATAAAATTATCTTCTCAACTAAGAATATTGTATGGTACTTTAAATATTCCCATACAACAAAAATCAAGATAGCTTTGAGTTGGAAATATTGTTAGTGTGAATGTATAGAATGAACTCTGATTATCTAATCGTTCTTTCTTCGCGAAATATCATTGGCGTCTTATTTCAGTAACTTGAGCTTGATGCACGGGGTCGTTGCATTCTGATAGTTAGTGATCATCCTTCTGATAACTTTGTCAAAGAAACTACAATGTCTCAAAGTGATTAGGTAGTTGAAAACACTTAAAATACATATAGAAATAGCAAAGAAATGCATAATAATGATATATAATCACCTTATCACTCAAGTTTTGTTAAAATTATAATATTGATAGGAAAATAAACAATCTATAGGGAAATGGAAGGTAAAATGGAGGTAAATGGGTCTTTAAGGGTGTTTGGGAGATATTTGGATAGGTTGAATTTGAGACTAGTTAAACTTAGAGCATTAAAGATAGGGAAAATTTTAAGGATGGAATTTTATATTAAAGTTTAGAAACCTTGGCGAATATTCCTAGTCCATAATATGAAAATTATAAAATGTTTGGTAATATTTTTGTAAAAATATTTAGATCTCTAATGATTTTATATTATTCTATATAAAATTTTGGCGATTTTTGAGGTAAAATAATTTTGTACTATAAAATTTGGGCGAATCATTTTTAGAAAAAATGGAAAATTGGCGAATATTTTTTTGGAAAAAGCATGAAAAATTAGCCCACTTGCAAATATTAGCCCCTAAAATTTTCCTTGATTAAAGAACCTTAGAAAAAATGACAATATAGTCATCCTTAAGGCTAACGAAGGTGGATCCACTATTTTTATGAACAAATATGCATACATCTTAAAAATCATGGATCATCTAGAAAATAGTGGTAGCTACAAAAACCTGAAAGAAAACCCAATCTCTAAATTTATCAAAGATGCCAAGAAAGTCATCAAAGATTCTAGCCTTGTTGAAGCACTGAAGAAAATGCATATTCCCAATGGTAAGATCACTCCCAAAAATGGTATTCCTAATATTCACAAGAAATATGTCCCACTAAGGCTAAGTGTCAACACCACTAGATCCCCCACATATGTTCAAGATAAGTATGTAGATACCATTCTTGGTCCCCTAGTTGGGAACATTGACTCATTCCTAATTCATCAAACTCATCAAATAAGAAAGGATTAATTTCAATCACATGATAGTAAGCTTTGATGTAGTCTCCATATTTACAAATATCGCTCTAAATGAAGCCATCCAAGTTATAAAAGAGCTCACTAATCCCAAGACAATAAAACCTATGGAATTCTGCTTAAGATCAACACTCTTTGGATTTCAAGGAGAATATTATGAACAAACCACAATTGTGGCCATGGGATATCTGCTTTCATGACCAATTGTTTTCATTATTTTAATGGAAAGGTTTGAGAAGAAAGCACTAGACTCGTATCCCTTAAAACCAAGTATGTGGAAAAGATACGTAGAGGACACTAATGTAAAATGGCCACATGGGAACCATGAAATAAACAACTTCTTGAACCACCTAAACAAGATCTTTGAAGACATCTAATTCACTATAGAAACTAAAGACAATACGATCATCCCTTTCCTACATGTACTTCTCATCAAGAATGAGGATGCGACATTGGGAAACCAAGTATTCAGAAAAAATAGACATATCGATAACTATCTACATGAATATTATAATCACCATGTAGAAAAAAAGATCAGATTTCTTAATACTCTTGTCACCAAAGCCTTAAGAATATTTCACCAAGAACATTTTGGGCAAGAATTGGACCACTTGACCAAGATCTTCCAGTAGTTAGGCTACAAGAAGGACATTAATAGAACCATCAAAAAAAACAAAAAGGAAAAGCTACTCCTCCTAAAGTTCAAAACCTTACAAATAGAAGGCCTACCTTCCTTATAATTGTGAAGTCACTAACAATATTTCCAAGGTCCTAAGGAAAAAATAGATTTTATCATCTTTCAAGCCTCTTGAAACAATTTGTTAAAATATAAGTTCCATTAAATATAGGATTGGTCACCTCCAACTTAAGGGAGTTAAAAAAATAGTTTGGTCAAGTGGGAAATGTTACATTGGAGAGGCTAGTAGGTCATTCAGGGTTAGATTGAAGGAGCACAAAGTAGGTATAAATAATGGAAGGGTTCCAATCATCTACCGTAGCCGAAAATTACTTCAAAACTAAGCACCACATTGGCCTAGAAAGCACTATAATCCTTGGTAAAGAATGCCAACATAAAAAAATAGGATATAGAGAAGCCTTAGAAATAATGAAACACCCAAACAATCACAATAGAGATGGAGGTCTATAAGTCAACAAACATTGTCTCCCCTTACTTACCCAACACCCTTCTTAATAATTAACTATTTTTCTATCTCCATATATATTTTTCTATATCCTTATGTGGTAGATGTCCTCCTCCTTTTGTCCCATCTACTCTATCCCTCTTACATGTTCCTACTTCAATACTCTCCCTTCCTCCTTTCCCCCTTCCCACACCTATTTACCATTCCTTTTTTCTCTTCTTCCCTTCCAACCCTTCCCTTTACTTTGTCCCCCTTAGATGTTCCTCCTTCAACACTCTCCCTTCCTCCTTTCCCCCTTTTTTCTTCTCTGTGCTCTTCTTTGTTTTCCTCCTTGCCCCCTCCCCCCACCTATTTACCATTACTTTTTCCCTTCTACCCTTCCCCCCCGACCCTCCCTTATTTTTATCACCATGTTTTTTGTTTTTCATATTTTCTCTGTTTTCATTTATATTCATATATAATTCCATTTCATTTTCACCTCTCCCCCCTCCACTCCACCCACTTTTTTTCCACTTGTTTTGTCCCTCCTCCCCCCCCCCCCCCAACTTTTTAGTCAATTCACTCTTCATCCTGTGCATTTTTGACTTTATTAGCTCTCTTTGTGTGTTTTCTATATGGTAGGTTCTTTATATTCTTAGGTTTCATATATTAATCTTATTAATATTAATCATATTAATATTTGTGTTAATAACATTACTAACATTTACATATCTAACACCCTCCATATTTATGTAATAGTTTTAATTATATGCGAGTACATTAATATTATATAATTACTACTATATTAAGCCCCAAGGGATAGCTCAATTAGTCGAGCCCTCATTTCTAAGTACCTTTCCTATTGGGAGGTCACAATCTCAAATCTCCTTGATGCCCTTAGGGTTAGGCCTGATATATTAGGTTGCCTTTGGTGGATCTGTGTGGATTATTTCTCGTGGACATAGCAGCCACTCATTGATGGTGAACCATGATTGCCTTCATATATATATATATATATATATATATATATATATATATATATATATATATATATATATATATATATATATATATATATATATATATATATATAGATGTCTTATTATTAATATAATTATTATATCACTAGTATATTAATATATATTATTATAGTATAACATTTATATTATATTATACTATACTATAATACACTATACTATATAATCCATAAATTTATAATATTCTACTTGCACTTTTGAATTAAATTATATTTTTTAACCTAAATTTTCTATGCTTTTGATTAATCACCCCTCTTTTTCACGTAACTAGTTGTTTTTAGGATTAGCCAACCATTTTTAGGATTCTTCCCTCTCCTCATCAAGTATATATTGGTTCTCCTTGCATCTCTTCACTCAAAAAATTATCCTAAAGATGAATCTTGATATAGATTCAAAACATCGGTCAACAAATGATGGAAACTATGTGTTATAATTCGGCTGAAAATTCTGCAGAACTGTCAGCCCTTAAACTGCTCCTTTGTTGGCTTATCCACAGACACATCTTTGCAATTCAGATCTTTGGGGACTCTTTAAATGTTGTAAAGTGGGTAAATGGAAATAGTAGATGTATAAATTATATGTTGAGGCCGCTCCTAGAAGAGATTTTGATTTTAAAACAGTCCTTTAATGCTTTCTCAATTGAACATATCTACAGGGATCGGAATGAAGACGCGGATAAACTATCTAAGGATGGTTTGCAGCAAGTTGTGGGCATTTGGAAAGTGACTGAAAAATACCACGATCAGATCCAGGAGTCGGATCTTCCTCCCTATGGTTAAATAATTTTCTCCATATATCTGCTGTTATGTTTAGTCCTTTTTTGATATAGCAGCGTGTTTTTAATCCTTTTCACAGTGAGATATGGACACTGTTTATTGTACTGGACCGCATGTTTTTTTCTTTCAGCCCAATTACTTCGGGCGTAGTTTTGTTATAGTGGGCTGTTTTCCTCATATGGAGGCCCACGAGTTTAAAAACAGCTGAAACAGTTCTTGGTTTTTAGACATACTAGAAGGCTGAGATTTCATTTTCTCTGGTCTGCAAAAAGGAAAATCTGTCTTCAACGACAGGGGATATGTATATTTTGCTGAATATGGATAGTTTCAGAGAAGAGTTTCTTTTCTCTGGGTCAGCTGAGGGAGAAGTCCTCACTGCAACTGAATGCTATGCATCTGCTTGTAACTTTTTATCTATTTTATATATAAAAAGTTCGCTTTTTTTCTCTGGAAAAAAATTCGGCTGAAAATTCAAAAAATAGTAGTTAAAAAGAATTTGGTGCAGATTTTGAGAGGTTGCAGTTAAAAGCATCTAAAGGCATAAGATGAAAATATGGTATATATAAAACACTCTTATAAAAGAAAAATCCACACTTCTACTAGTAATTCCCCATTTGAATCTTGTTTTAAATATTTTCCAACTTCACCTTTTTATGTTGTATGTGGATAATGACGAAGATTGGGGAAGGATATCATAGGGGTCACTTTAAGAGAAAAAAACTATTGATAATATGAGGTGGATCCATTTTCATGTATAGGAGATGCTGAGGAAGTCACAAGAAAAATAAAACTTTGTGCATTATCAAAAGAAAATGGAGAAGTCATTCAAAGTGGGAGATAAACTATGTTTACGATTGAACAAAGAGAGGCTATAGGATCCTAGTAATAAAATCAAGGGTCTATGATATGGTCCTTTTAAGGTAATATAAAAGGTGGGAGGTAATTCCTTCAGACTCATTCTACTCCTACCCATGCACATTTACTTAGTAGTGAATGTGGAAAATCTCAAATTCTCCAAGCTTTCCATGTTCGATCAAGAAGAGGAGTATATCTTACCTTCTATAAAGTAATTAGTTCAAGATGACCAAATAGAGTTGGTAGAGGATACCATTTTGTATAAGAGGGAAACAATACAAGATAATGGCAACATGAACTTTGGCAGATTCGGTTGAAAGGACAACTTCTAGAGCAAGAAAAATGGTACTCTAGGGAGAATTTTGAGGAAAAATTTCCTCACTTTATTCAATAAAGATTTTTGGGACCAAATACTTCCAAAATGCGGAGGTATGATCTATTTTGGATCACTATATATTTTTTCATCTATTTCGATGCTTCAAGAGTGGAAATTTTGAGAAATTGACTTGTAGGAGTATTTTTATCGATGGGACCTACTTTGGAGAAATAAGGTTTGAAACCTTTTGGGCCCATTTTGAGGCCTTAAATGATGTTTTTGGGGGACAAAACTTTCCCTCTTAAGTGATGATCCCAATTATGTTGTTCTACACTTGAATACTTTTCCAACTATGTAAGGATCATGTCAATAATAGTTCATGTGAAAAAGTTATACCTCCAAGGAGTTGACCTATCACATTTGACCAACATGGCAAGAGTGGATGCCATGTAATCCCCCATTACTCATGTAAAAGGGGCTAGCCATGTGGGGAGTTGGAAAAATACTCTAGAAGGCTCAAATTTTTAACTATAGTTGAGACGTGAAGGAGTCAAACTTAATCCCTAGTTTGCTTTTGGGCCATGTTATAACTAGGCCATTGGGAGGGAAAGGAGCCCAATTCATTTTTTAGGGTATCTTGCTCAAAAATAGAGAAGAACAATTAGGAGTGGGAGTGAGATAAAATAATAGAGGGATATAGTGTTTAGCAGTAACTTCTCATACCATAGGTTTAAAGTGACTCCATAAAAAATACCTTCCTTGTACCTGCATTACTTCCCTTCTAGACAAAAGAGGGTAGAACAACCTCACCTTTCAACTAGGTTTTTCGTGTAAGGCTTTCCTAGATCATATCTTGAGTTCATTGTGGTTGTTTTGTGATTTCACTTTTTTGTTCTCTATTTTTTCATTTGTATCTATTACATGCATAAGCTAAAAACAATAACTAATAAATCTGAAATCTAAGGAAAGAAACCCCATAGTATAAATTTCAGTTTATTTTTCATTAGATCTATTGTGATGAACTATTTAGTAGAATATCGACAAAAATTTATGGATTGATGATTAACTCTTGTATATCTATAAATACCTTAAAAATAGTTGAAAATGAAAATTTTAATTATAATCATTAACACTTCCTTATACTTTTGAGAATTGTAAAAATGACAAAGGCTTAAAATGGTAAAAATGACCAAAATGTTCCCCCGATTGGGGTGACAGAGTGGGTAATCAAAATAAGTATAGATGATAGAGGCTAGGAGGGAAAAGGACTACCTACCACTATGTTACAGGGAAAAGTGTCTATATAGAACTGCTCTATCCCACTAAGGTGTGACGGTTGCCTTAGAAACAAACAGAGAAAAACTACTTATGTTTTTCCTTTATGAATTATAGATAGAGAGGAATAGAAAGACCAACCTCTGTCTTGCGCTAATTCTTTGATTCGATCCCTCTCTTCTTTGATAGTCCTCAGCTACCTGCTCCCTTGCACGCCCAGCTTCACAAAGTACCTGTGAGATCACAGAAGCATAGCACTATACAAAGACATGGATCTATATTCATAAACAATCTAGGATCAGATGTAAATTGACCATACAAATGTAACAAGCATCAATGATACAAAAGCATGGGGGAAAACTCAAATAGATTTTATTGATAAAACAAGAAAAGATCCAGGAGGAGTTACAACCGGTTGTTCTGACCCAGCATCAACCTCCCAGCAAAGAAGCCCCTCTTCACCTCAAACAAAGCTTAGGTCAGCCAACAATCTGATGTTTGTCTCTAGAAACCAACAACAATTCCTTACAATATGCAAATTCCAGCCTCTGGATCTCTGGGATGAGGGATCCATATATAGATATCTGTAAGGGGGATGAGTCAGCTTGTGATTTTATTAGTGTCTTCTCTCTGATAGTTCTTTCTTCCACTTGGAAACTGAGGGCCTCTTACTCATCCTTGGTCGAATTCAGTGAGGCAAGTGTCACAGGAGAAGATTCTGGAAGCTTCCATTTCCTCTCCACCTCGCGGAATGACACTGCCATTTGTCATTTCTCGCCCATCGCACCCCGCAGAAGGGACTTTTGAAATGCAACGCACCCTCACAGTGCATTTGGGTGAGATGCAATGCACCTAGCCAGTGGAGCAGTTGCAATGATCCTGTTTTGACCAATTCTTAGTTTTTCATGGAGAACTTCTGGGAGAAGCTGTAATCTGTTGACCTTGTTCCTTTAGGGGTTAGAACAATACTTTTAGCGACTTAGGAGCCCTTGGTTTATGGACATTTCATGCTTGGGGGTAGGGCACAAAAATGTCTATAACAGTTGCCCCCTAAAGTATGAGGCCGTTAACCTTTTGGTGTCGGGTGAAATGCTTTATTATGAGGATCTGAAGTTCTTTCAATGATGGGAGGAGACCTATAATAAGATATAATACAATACATTATCTTCATAATAATTTCATGATCTAGCTGAGGTGGGCATTCCCATGCTCAGCTTTATAAATTCATTTTCATGTACATAGGACAGACAATCGTCTGAGTGTAGACTGATGATTCTGGTAGAGCCACCATCCTTTTGGTAGGATGATTATCTATGCTGCAATGATGTACATTTAATGTCTTTATTTCCCTGAATATACATCGCAGCCCGGATGGATGAAACTAGATCTGGGGTCTTCAATCTCGTCTGTTCTTCACTTGAAGCACAAGTCGATCCATGTGAGAAATGTTCTGAAGTCGAACATGGAAAGACATCGCTTGATTACCAGTCAATGATGTAAAGTGAGGGAAATCACCGATAATGATAATGACCCTCTAGGTACTGCAGTACAATTCACGTGGTGTGAATAAAGGACTTGGCGTTGAACACCATGAAAAATCTTTCGGTCGAAGGCCATTGATGTAAACCTGTTGCCGGAAGTGAGAAACTTGCCATTGAGGCATGCAAGCTTCAAAGTACTGAATGGGGTGTTCCTAGATCAACTTCTTGGATAATGAGCTGATGTCAACAAGAAGTGATCAATCACAGGAGGGCCTTAATGAATCCCACATCAATGACACGGAACGGAGCAAATGATTTTAATGGAGGTGAGGACGATCTGGTGATATAAGGTTCAGGGTGGCGGTCATGAAAGAATGGAGTATAACGTATGGTAGTGGGTGAGACACAGGTGAATCCTCTGAATGACTTCTCTTGAACATATCGGCGACACTGATGTGATGGATCGGTAGCATTAACCCCAAATATGGATGGTATGGCGTGACCATGGTGATGTGACCGGTGAATGAAACAACCCAACCCGACTCGGACACGGAGCGGAAGTGTCATGTTCAAGAGCGACTTGCTACCAATAAAGTTTCTTTGAGTTTTCTTCCCAATTTTTCCCCAGTCATTGCTGACCAGTACCTCTTTATTTTTGTCAAGCTTGAGGAGGATAACATATGCTTGTTCTATAATTTGCCCTTCGGGCAAACCCATCGCTATGTTTTAACGAGCCTAGCGATAGTGAAACTCGATCTCATCTATAGACAAGTTTGTCGCTATTAATCTTTTTAACGAGTTTAACGACAAAGATAACTCAGTCCTTTTCAATTTTAGAGAGTCTGAAAAGGAACGTAAAGGTAACTCCAAAATCCCTTTTTCGTCATCTAATCCCTTAAGTCTGAAAAAGTATAAAACAATACAGAAGGGATGAATTTTCGATACTTTTAACGAGCCGAACAAAACAAGTGCTCGATCTTTTTGTGTAATAATCCCTCAGGTCCAAAAAGATTAAAATCTAGAGGAGGGATAGCACTTCCTGTCCCTTTAACGAGCTGGAGAGGCCAATGGCTCGGCAATCTTTTCATATTTTACGAGTCAGTTGAAAAGAGCTTAAAGGAGACTCGTCTTTTGAGGAACGAGTGATAAAACGGGTAGCAGTTGATTCCAGGTAAGGTTTGGAATTTTCCAATCATGGCAGTGTCACAAGGATGGCTAGTGAAATCACTCTTCGCAGCTGTTCCTCAAAATGGGTAAACAATGAAATGGAGGTGAATGATCGGCCAATGAAAAAGTGGAGGTGACGGTGCAAACACGACCAAGGCTTTAATGGCTGAAGTACTACATTCACGATGGTTATTTACCGGGGGAATAGTTCATTTTTTAATGAGCTTAAACGCGGGTGGAAACATTTGCTCATGTCTTATGTTTATTTTTTAACGAGCTTGAACTATGTGCTAAAACTGCTCGATGCGGGTTTATTTTTTAACGAGCTTGAACCTTGCGGTAACACTGCTCGATTAATCCAGTCGTGTGATAAGAATGTCTCACAAAAACAACAACTTTTAGAGTTTTGCCCCACATCCTTTCTTTATGCAAGTTAGGAAACGACCAATCCAAAAAACAGATAAATGATCGCTCTTTGCTTGCACTCCAAAAGGTTTGCATGCCCCCAGGTATAAAACAGAGTTTCAAGGTTACCCCTTCTTTATTCCGTTAAAACATTTGTTTTACCGAGAGAGGCCTACCTCTTACAGGTCACCCAAAGATTGTTCTATTCACAGCGCAAACAAAACACTTCTTCGGTGATGTCTACCGAAATAGACAAAGGTGAGTGAAGGAGGCTACTCCACTCACGTAACTTTGACAAGAGAATCTTGTTCTAGAATAACCCCCTCTTCCAATCACGGACGAGAGTATAGACTAGTCATATTCTCTCGCGGAAACCTACCCTATACCCGAAGTTTTCCTACCGAAACAAACCAGGGTGCATGCCCCCTGGGTTTCAGTCATGTCCCCCAAATCACTCGCGCTCATTAGGCGGGCAGACTGGAGATTGAGACATTTCTTGCGTGAAAAGACCATTTAGGGATGGTATATGCTATTTGCTATGCGTGAACCGGGAATGAAAGCTGGTCTACGAGCTTGACCACTCTTCCTTCGTGCGGAAAACACATTACTCTAAAGAGTGAGGAGACAATTGCTCCCATGCAATAAATATAGTCTCGTCCAAGGAGTAGATTGTAATCCAGGGGTCCTTGAACTACCATCACATTCATGTGAACGGTTTTCCCTCTCAATGTTATGGGCACATTAGGAAGGATCCCTAACGGTTGACTGGTTCCTTTATCAAAGCCTATTAGATTTCTCATCTCAGGCAAAAGTAATGGCGAACCAAGCGCTTTCCAAGTAGTTGAGGAAAGGATACTCACAGAAGCCCCTTCATCTATGATGGTACCAGCCATAACCATTCTATATATTTGAACGATGATTCGGAATGGTACACTAGCTGGTAAGCGGGGTCTGCCTAGTTGATTCCAGTCGAAGGAGACAACTAGGTTGCTTGGAGGTGGGACTGAATAGATGGCTAGGTACGACTCTGACGAACTTCCTTCCTGCGGTAAAGGAATGGGTAAATTGCCCCCATGTTCGTTGGAGTCTGTGCTTATGAAAAGAATTTGGATGGTGTCATCCTTGTTCTCTTCAGTGACTGTATCATCTGAAGATGGAACCTCTGAAGGTAAGACCGGGTCAACTGCCTCCTCGACCTTTTGACTTTCGTCTGGTATGAATTCAGATGGTTTATCTTCAATGATAGATGCTTCAGCCGACCACCTGAGCGGGCCAACCGGATTTTCAACTAGTGACGGACTCGGCAAGAGTTTTTTATATCCAGGAGGAAGTCGTAACGGTGAAACCGGACGATCGTCCAAAACTCTTTTAACTCCGTCTAAGAAGGGACAATGGTGGATGGCATGATCGCCTTCACACAGTTTACAAGGAAATCTATATTTTCCTTTTTGTCCTGGGGCTTCACTTTCACTAGTTGACGGTGTGTTTTCAACATGATTATTAGAGGTTGATAACACCGGGTTGTGCAAACGAGGAGACCAGTCCCTTAAGATCCGAGGGATACAAGGACAATCTCTGTGATAGTGGTCTCCCTTGCAAATGACACATGGCGATTTAGGCCTGGTCGGTGCAGTGTGTGGATTTTCACTAGACGACACTCGTTTGCCCCCATTCACTTTTGGCTCCTTCTTCTTCTTCTCTTTCTTCTTCTTTTCCTTCTTCTCCTTAGGTACTTGACTTTTGGCTTTACCAGCCCCATCAAGCAAAGAGGAAGGAGGAGAGGAAGAATTAGAGGAAGTAGAAGGTTGGTAGGTAACTCTGGACTCGTCTAATTGCTGATTCGATTGTTCAGGAATTGTGGTGTTCTGAACGACAGAGGTTGAGAAGAGCCATACAGGCAAACCAATTGTCAGTCCTGGAAGCGACAATGTGGCCATATGGGGTGCACCAACATCTCCCCAAGAGGAGAAGGGACTAGGATTTCCTCCAAGGGGAATTCCTTGGTTGGTGGATTCCATTTTCTCAACCCAAGATCAACGTAGGAAAGGGGTAATGAATATTCCGTTTAAAATAAATTTTAGACGCTTTGACACAACTTGTTTTTTCAGTTTTTAAGAGTCGAGAAAAAACAAAAGATGACTCTAGTCACCTTCGATTTTTAATGAGACTGAAGTGACAAGTTCTCAGATGGACCTTTTCCGTTAAGGAGTCTGAAAAGGAACGAAAGGGACTGCTTTGGAAATCTAGGTAGAGGGAGTACCAAACCAATCGCAAAAATGCAGAATACTTTTTACGGTACGGCAGTCAATCTTCCCGAATGTTGTGTTCAGTGCATTGCGATCGATAGGGCGGCAAACATGGCTTCCTATGGATAAAGGATTTAAGCCTATAGGGGTCTCCCAAAATATACTCGACGGTATGTGGGAGCACAAGTCCGTACTGGCACTTATCGTCTCAAAGTGGAGGAATCACCCAACCATCAGTGAGAACAACAGTTACCAGGTTTTACGACGTCGGAATACGTCTCTAGCCTAGACTTCTAAATGTTGTGCATTAAGTTCCAAAGCGTTGTTAGATTCATTGAATTTATTTTAAGTTGATCTTGTTTATGAAGTTTGCCTTTCGGGTTCACCACGAGATGTAGATATAATTCCTAAAATGCAATCTAATATGATAAACAAACTTTTATCTCTTTTATGCAATGAAAATCCTAGCTACTAGGGAAAAGAAAGACAAAATCTTTTCACAAAGAGCAAAGAGCACACTCTAAATGCACTTTTCCTAAATCAAGCCAATCAGACTGTCTATATGCAAATGCACATGCATGTATTTGTTTTTCGACTTTCTTAGTATATGGATGCTAAAAGAAAGCTGATGCACAAATCTGAATTTCTTTTCAAGCGACAAATATAAACAAGTTTCTTTTCGAAATAAAAAATGGAGACGATTACGACACCTTACGATTTTGAAATGAATACTCGTTCTTGACACTAGAAAATTACAAATCCAGACCAAAATCAATAGTAATAGGATAATCGACCATCAACAGTAATCAAACTCTTTCCTAGGACTGAAATCGACACTTGCGACAGTTTCAAATCAAAGGGCGACAATACGATTATGCTACTTTTGCAAAGGAGAACTGTAAACAACTCAACAAATACACAAAAAAATCTACAGTTCTTTTGTACAAAGGAGGTGGAATAACAGCAAGAAAAAGGGGTTTCAAACAGACATATACTGATCACAGGCAGCAAAATTCAGGAATAGAACTGGAAAGAATGATCCACAGAAACCACAACTGCACAGAGCTAGTCTGATCAGTGCACCTGTAACACAGAGAATCTGAAATGCAACGCAGGTTGTCCACTCGGGAAGTGCGTTGAAATTCAGAATCTCTGAACAGTACCTGCGCTGGGCCAGAAACGAGAATCTGTTCGGTCTCCGGGTCACAGTTTGCAGTTCAGTTCTTGGTTTTTGGCCGAGTAAAAAACAATCAGTAATGCAACAATCAGGGGTAGATCTAAGGAGGATCTAAGAGCTATCACAAGGGCAATCAGATAGTTTGTAAATCAGTTGTTTAAATCATAAATAGATCCAGTAGATGGATTGAAGCAGCAGTTATCTACTTTGCATTTGTTATGGCAAATGCAGTTCGAATGCTACTTATAAGTTTATGAAACAAACAACAAAGAATGATAAACAAACAAACTAATTATCTCCCCAGTATGGTCGCCATTTTGTTACAGGGAAAAGTGTCTATATAGAACTGCTCTATCCCACTAAGGTGTGACAGTTGCCTTAGAAACAAACAGAGAAAAACTACTTATGTTTTTCCTTTATGAATTATAGATAGAGAGGAATAGAAAGACCAACCTCTGTCTTGCGCTAATCCTTTGATTCGATCCCTATCTTATTTGATAGTCCTCAGCTACCTGCTCCCTTGCACGCCTAGCTTCACAAAGTACCTGTGAGATCATAGAAGCATAGCACTATACAAAGACATGGATCTATATTCATAAACAATCTAGGATCAGATGTAAATTGACCATACAAATGTAACAAGCATCAATGATACAAAAGCATGGAGGAAAACTCAAATAGCTTTTATTGATAAAACAAGAAAAGATCCAGGAGGAGTTACAACCAGTTGTTCTGACCCAGCATCAACCTCCCAGCAAAGAAGGCCCTCTTCACCTCAAACAAAGCTTAGGTCAGCCAACAATCTGATGTTTGTCTCTAGAAACCAACAACAATTCCTTACAATATGCAAATTCTAGCCTCTGGATCTCTGGGATGAGGGATCCATATATAGATATCTGTAAGGGGGATGAGTCAACTTGTGATTTGATTAGTGTCTTCTCTCTGATAGTTCTTGCTTCCACTTGGAGACTGAGGGCCTCTTACTCATCCTTGGTCGAATTCAGTGAGGCGAGTGTCACAGGAGAAGATTCTGGAAGCTTCCATTGCCTCTCCACCTCGCGAATGACACTGCCATTTGTCATTTCTCACCCATCGCACCCCACAGAAGGGACTTTTGAAATGCAACGCACCCTCACAGTGCATTTGGGTGAGATGCAATGTACCTAGCCAGTGGAGCAGCTGCAATGATCCTGTTTTGACCAATTCTGAGTAGTTTTTCATGGAGAACTTCTGGGAGAAGCTGTAATTTGTTGACCTTGTTCCTTTAGGGGTTAGAACAATACTTTTAGCGACTTAGGAGCCCTTGGTTTATGGAGATTTCATGCTTGGGGGTAGGGCACAAAAATGTCTATAACACACTACCCACACGATTATACCACAGGGCGTGTTGGAGTCCCGCATGTCTGCAGCGATGTCAGAAGGGAGAAGTGGCATTTGGTACGTAAGGAAGAGGAGAGGTGGTAAGGACGGCGACGTAAGGTGGATGGGATGGCAGGTAGGTAAGGCAGAGTATGAGAGGGAGCGTAGAGAAGGGAAGATGGCTAGATTGCAGGGTAGCAGGAGAACGAGAGTGGAGGACCAGCCATACTCACATTCAACAAGTAGGCATAGCAACCACGGGTACGTTAACTGTTTTCTTTCTGTAATTTGTGAAGGAAAGTCTAGTATGCTAGGTGGGGGAAGGAATTTGCGCCAGGATGGGAAGGAAACACCATGGGGAGAGGGTATGTTGTGCAGAAAGAACAAAAGTAGTGAGGAAGAGTGGCCTGGTAGCTTTGCGTCGATGCTAGCCAGGCTTGAGGGCATAGAAGCTAATAGGGAGTGGCGCATTTTGCTAAGGGCTAAGGCTAGCGAGGCTAAAGAGGATTTTATCTGGGTGGAATGGAGGACTGAGGGTTCGGAGAAGTTCCTCAGGGCACATTTTTGGGTAGATAGGGAGAGGTATGGTAGTAGAGAAGAGCGAGCCTGGGAGGGGAAGCTGGGCAAATAGCTAAGCAAGGAATGGGTGATAGGCAGAGGAGGTAGTGATGGGAGGGGAGGAAATGGCATTGCCAAGCAAGGCAGGGGGAGGGAGGAGAGTCTTAGTGCGAAGCTCCCTTCGTTCACTATACCGGGGTCACATAGGGAATGGGTTAGCCTGAGGGACCTTAATGCAGGAGGAAGGGATAGTGTAGGAGAAACAGAGATTATGGGTTCGACTGAGAGGCAGGTTAGGGTGAGAAAGGAGAAGGTAAATACCACCCATGGTTCACTTGAATTCCTGGGAGCAATGGAGTGTAGGCAGAGGGGAGGCAGTGATGGAGAACATAAACCCCATGAGGTAATTGGAATTTGGATGGGTAATGGCTATTTTATCCTGACATTGAATTGTGATCACTGTGAACAGGTAGCAGACATCAGCGACATGGTGCATCCAACTAGAGGAAGAGGTCGCGGAGGACAAGGAAAATTTGGTCCTCATTCAAAGGACATGGGAACCTTAGAACAGAGGAGAGGAAGAAGACCCCTAGATGAGACTGTCATGGAGGCAGCAGAAGCATATAAGGAAGGAACAGATGCAGGGGTCTGAAAAATTATAGAAGAAATGGAGGAAAGAATTATGGAAGAGGACTCCGAGGACGAAATGGAGGAATGGAAAGACCACATTCCAGATCCTGGGAACACCATAGGGAGACTATCCCAATTCAAACAGACCTTGCATCTGTACTAGCTCATGAAAAGTCTGGTAGGAAAAGCAATGGAACAAGTGTCCATGGGGATGGATTTGATCATCAGAGACATGCCAGACTATAAAAATGACCTGCAAACTATCCAGTTCCAGTTTTGCAAGCAGGACATAAGATTGGACTGTATACAGCAACACATTCCATGTATTATTGAAATGACACCAGCACCTGGAGATTCAGCTGAAGATCCAGTGATAGTTGAGTCAGAACCGGAAGGCCTCAAAGAATAGTTGAGCACAATGACCTCAGGTTTTTGTTTTTTAGCGGCTAACTTTCTTTTAAACGCATGCTTATGGGATCTAAGACTATAGACTGGTTTTTAAATAGTTATGTATATATTGCTTGGGTAGAAAGACTGATAACTTATCGTTTTTGGATGGCTTACAATATGCATAGGTGGCCAACAGACTTGGTTTCCCAATGGGCAAGTTGAGGCCACCTATTAACTGTATGTGGTTTCAGTTTTCTTTTATATAAATAGAAAAGGAGGCTCTACCTAAGCTTACAAAAAAAAAAAAAACCAAAATGTTAAAAGTAACCACACATACCATTGCATACATATGATTTCCTTTATAATCATAATTGACAAGATATTTATTAGTCTAAAATTTAAAAATCTTTTACATTCAACTTTTCCATCAACCTTTTCCTTTAAACTTCATCCCACCTTCATAAAAAGAATCACCTTGGCTTCTCTTATTCCTTTTTTAGACTTTATCCCAACTTTGTAAGATATTGTTCCCTACCATTGCCTTCCTCCTCTTATAAACATTCCAAATCTAGAATCCTCTCAAGCAACGCTCACCATTACCTCCCTCTTATAAACCTACAAAACCTAGAATCCTCTTGAGTAATAATCTGGATATTGAAGAGAATCAACCTCTATAATATGGTTATCTTGCTTTATTGCTCGATTCAAAATTTTGATTGGGACTTTAGCTATTCTAATTATTAATATGAGTGAAAATTGTAAGCCATTAGTATTAGAAACATTGATCTCTGATATGTTCCTTAAAAATGTATTATTAAAATTATAGTGATGAAATTTGTATCCTAGAATCCTCTTGAGTAACACTCTGAAGATTGAAGAGAATCAACCTTTATAATTTGTTCATCTTTCTTTATTACTAACACTCTGAAGATTGAAGAGAGTCAACCTCTATAATTTGTTCGCCTTTCTTTATTACTCCATTCAAAATTTTGATTGAGTCTTAAGTTATTCCAATTATTAATATGTATGAAAATCATAAGCTATTAATAGTAGCTACATTGATCTCCTCATATTCATTAAAATTATATAACTAAAATTATAGTGTTGAAATTTGTATTGTAAACTATTAGTATTAGCAACATTGATTTCTTAATATGTTCCTTAAATAGAGAACCAATTTCTATAATTTCTTTTATCCTGCTTTATTACTCCATTCAAAATTTTGATTGAGTCCTTAGCTATTCCAATTATTAATATGTATGAAAATCATAAGCTATTGGAACAACTCCAGCTAGGAAGAATCTCACTGAGGAAACCTGCTACCTTCAGAGAAATGAGAATTGTGAGGTACTACGAGAGTTCAAGTCAAGCCCTCCTAGTAGATCTTATCGAGAGGAACTGGAATTTGTTCTTAAGGAAGCTAGCGTTGTTCTATTATTCTAAATAACTCTTTCATCTTCTCAAGTGGCAAAGCCTCAATGCCAGAGTGCCATTTAGCTTAGTTTGAGGAAGATGAGTATATGGGACTAACTCTCTTAGTCTGAGGAAATACCATCTCTCTCTGAGCATGAGATTCTCCAAGCTAGCTATCCCTATGAAGCTCACTCTCTTAGGCATGAATTGAAAGAGAGGAGCTCTCTATCTTATCAATGGAACAATCCTAATCTCTGGTCTGAAGAAGGAACACAAACACTAGGTTGATCGATCCATTAAACTCTGAGCTTGAACTAAGGAACGGTTAAAGCTCTAGGAGTTTGAGTTGAAGGCCTAAAAAACCAACCTCTAAGACAAAACACGCTTGATTGTAAAAGTGTCCTAGTTGGATCAATGATAGATTTATAGGTTTCGCTGTAAATGCAATCGGTTGCTTCTGATCACATAAATTAATAATTCAAACCGCACTCAGAGGTAGGACATTTACTATTGATATAGGAGCTTTTGGACCATAAAGAATAGTATCTCCAATCATGACCCCTCTGGGATGCAGTATGGGCTAGGTCTATGGTCTTGTGGTGTGGAATATGTTAAGTTGTATGATGACTTTACTCATTGCTTACTGTGCACAGAATGCTTCCAGTGTAAAGATATATTTGATCCGGTTGCAGGTGGGATTAATAGGCTTTACCCTTCAGTTCTAAGTCCAACCTCTGCTATAACTTATATATCATTCAAGGTTGCCTGGCCTAGTCAGATTGAGTTGGGATGTCACTTGTTTCTTTGATGCTACTGAGAGCAGTTTGGCCATCTCAACTACCGCTATTTGCAACAACTTAGCAAGCAGAGCATGGTTACAGGATTGCTGTATGTATGATTTTCTGATGGTGTCTGCCAGGGCTGCATTCTTGACAAGCATCCAGAGGATAAGTTTGACAAAGGCAAAGCATGGAGAGCTACAAAAGTTCTGGATCTTTTACACAGCGATCTGATGGGTCCATTTCCTCATCCTTTGATCAACAGAGCCAAATATTACCTAACCTATCCGATCATACAGGTTCGTAATCAAGAATTGTCATCCTATTGAATCTCATTGGGATTCCTTTAGCTCTAACATGACCCTCAAGAGGAAGTTCATTATTCTAGCTAGTAGCATTTGCGCTCTCCCCCCAAAGCATATATATAAGGCTCCCAAAAACTATCGGTTCGATACCTTCTTGGTCCTGTGGATCTAGATACATGCGATCGGGGAGCCCACGTTATCTCTGCCCCCAAAAAGAAGGAAGGTCAGATTCTGGCACCCTTTCGTCTCTGTGTTTCGAACTAGGGCAGTTGTTAGTGGCTGAGTTAGCGTGGTACAGCACTAAGACAAATAGCTCCAGAAAATTCTTTGGGGGTAATCAGTAAAGGGGGCCCCAGGAAAGTATTTGAATGGCCCTTAATTTCATTGGCGAATGAAGACCTTCACTGTATCAAATACATCCCCATCTCTCCCGAAAATACTAAAAAAGCATTTCCAGTTGGGGCAATTTTTTTTTTGAATAAGATCTTGACGAGTTCAACAATGAGTTCTATATTACAATATAGAGATCCATTAGAACACCAGATATCCAGGCATCTCTAGGGCTTATAACCGAAGTGATAATGAGCGAAAGAAACTCTATCAGGTATTTCGCATAAGAACGTGATAGATATATAGGTGACTCAACAGATCATTTCAATTCTTGCCAATGCGAAGTATCTTCGTATCCAAATAGGATACTATAGAGATGAGACCATGATACCATCTCCTATAGATCAGGTAGTTTTTCGTTCCATAAGCTATGCCTTCACCCTTGGTAGGAGATAATCTTTCTTTATAATAGAATAAAGTATTCTATCATAATCCGGGATCGATAGTTCAAATCCTTTCTAGAGAAATAGATGGTCTTAGAAAATAGACTTTTTATTTGCTGGGTAATATTAATGAAAAAATCTTGAAAAGTGTTTTTTAATAGAGTTGAAGTGACCAAGTTCTGAGGAGTTGATCTGTGGGATTGAGAATCATAGATGAAATAGACTCTCTATCTCAGGAAACAAAATGTAATATGAGCAAATTGGGGGAGAGGACCAAGCGATAGGGCAAGCACAATAATAGTAGTTCGTTTCAAGAAAGGAGCTTCAGTCTCTCTGCTTTGAGAAGATCTCCTCACTCAAACATTAATGCTTGTCTTCGAACCACTGCTTTATAGACATAGAGTTTTCCTTCCATATAAATGTGAAAATTGTTACTTTTCCTATCTTATTTTGTATGAAGAGAAGTCGTATAAGTATAAATACGATGATGAAAATTATTATTCAATAGTGGAATGAATCATTGAGAAATCATACTCCAAAGATCATTTGGTGAATACCGGCCAAGGAAAGAAGTCCACTGTATCTAATTTGTTTGAGGGAAGATAGATAATAGTATGTATAGGCTTTCCGAACTAACTATTGCCCTGGCTTTCAATTAAGGTGCCTAATATTAAGTAGTTGGGCTAAAATAGTATAGACTTTGAGAGAGTTGTAAAAATGTATTATTAAAATTATAGTGATGAAATTTTTATCCTAAGCTATTAGTATTAGCAACATTGATCTCCTAGCATGTTCGTTAAATAGAGAATCAACCTCTATAATTTGTTCATCTTGCTTCATTACACCATTAAAAATTTTGATTGAGTCTTTAGATGTTCCAATTATTAACATGTATGAAATTGTAAGCTATTAGTAGTAGCAAGATTGATCTCCTAATATGTTCATTAAAAATGTATTATTAAAATTATATTGATGAAACTTGTATCGTAATCTATTAGTATTAGCAACATTGATCTCCTAATATGTTCCTTAAAAATGTGTTATTAAAATTATAGTGAGACTTTATATTTTGGTAAAATTTTAGGATAAAATTTAATTAATTTTTTAAATTGATATATTAATATGAATTTATTTGAATTTTAGATTTATTAAGTATTTTGAAGAATCAATTTTTTTAAATATTTTTTTTCAAAATTAAAAATTACATATTTATGAATTTGATTTGTATTCACATTTAGTAGATTTAGAATTAAGATGAATTTAAATTAATTCTAAATTTAAGTAAATTACACATATACACATACAACTTGAGTGGGTTTAATGGCTAATGGCATGTGTTTCCTTGAAAAAGGTCATAGATTCAAATCTACAGGGAGGTAGAGTATGTAGACCTTTGTAGACTTTAGCAGTGAAATTTTCTTTAGGTCCCTTGTCCCACAAACAAGGGGGTCTCATACACCAATTTGGTCCCAAGGGGGATCCCTTGTCCTAGAAACAAGGGGGTCTCATACACCAATTTGGTCCCAAGGGGGATCCCTTGTCCTAGAAACAAGGGGGTCTCATACACCAATCTGGTCCTAGTGGGATTAGAGTCTTATACACTAATTTGGTAATTGTTATTCCATAAACAAGGGGATTTCATACACCAATATGGTAACCCTTGTCCCACAAACAAGTTGGTCTCGAGGAGGATCATACATTGATTTAGTAACTCTTATCCCATAAACAAGGGAGTGTGGTCGTATATATGTATATATGTATGAGTGTGGTTGCGAGCTTAAAGATAATGTTCTTCTATTAAAATATTTAAATGATAAAATTCATTGTTAATACAATTATTGAAATAGAATATGAAGAAATTATTGTTGATTGAAATTTTATAGCAAAATTTGTTTTTAGTTTTTATGCGATATTTAAAGTTTTTTTTTGTTTTTTTTTTGTAATTAAGTAAAAGTTATATAAATTTATATACAGTAGAAATAATATTATAAAAAACCATTATAATTTATTTTCATCTTGAATTTTGAACTATTTATGAGATCAAATATCTTAAAATATAATTTTTTTTCCAAATTTTATTTACACCATGTATCATTAACTCTAAATTTTCAATTAAATAACATATTATTTCATTATTTAATATTATTATATACTATATATTAATAATTATGATATTATGATTTCTTTTAGTCAACTTTTTTATGTTCCCTTTATATTCTCCTCTTCATCTTCACTCAAATAAGTCTTGAGAATAGAATCGATTAGTTGCTTCAAAACGTGGACAACAAATATTATATTTATGGATCTTCCTTCTCAAATAAAAAAAACTCCTTTCACAAAAGCTTAATACTGCAATTTAATATCTTTTAACATTTGATAGGCCCTGAATTAAAATAAATTTATATTGATGCTTTAATTTTTAATATTAATTTATTTTTATTAAAGAAAATCATTTAAATAACACGCTTATATTTTATTTTCTCAAGTTTGAAAGATTAAATACATAATGAAATATTAAATACCTAATGAAATATTTCAATTCCATTATTAGTTATTAGAATAATCCAAACGTAAGACATGTTGTTCACTTTTACTCATAAGGAAATAAAATCCTAAATATGTTACAGTTTTTTCTTGCGACGTTTAAGAGTTGCATTCCTTACAAGGTGGCAACCAGGTTTGGAAAAATATTAATATTTGGGAAAGGAAATATTCATCCCTCAATACACAGGTTGACAGTGTATATTTGGAAGACCTTATAAAATGTTCGTAAATTTGGAGTTGGGCCTCCGATGCAAAGGACATGGTAAAATAATTTGTTCTTTGGGGAGATAAGGGATGGTAAAGTTGTCCTTTTTTGGCAGGATTCATGGCAACAAAATCCACTCCTAATTGAAAAAAAGAATTTTCTCGATATAAAATGTGGATACAACTTATATGATCTTTTAAAGTAGTGGATTACTTGATTCAGATGAACTTATCTCATAGATGGAGAGTGGAAAACACAAACAGGTTGGGAAAACTCGAATAACTCTGTTTTTTGGCAGACTTTCAAAAATGTCTTCAAGGTATACGGATAAGAAGCTCTTTCAGAAAAGATATATTGCATTAGGGAAAAGGAAATCAAGGTCCTTTTCTTTAGAAGAAGCGTATTTGTTATTACTAGGACTGTAGCCTTAGGTGGATAATCAAATATGGTGTATTATTTGAAATAAATGTGAATGGCCCAAAGTCTCCACTTCTCTTTGGTTGATAACGTGGGGACGTACGTTAACTTGGGATCGCTTGCAAAGAAATGATTTGAAGGTTCATCAAGATGTTCATTATGTCTATAGGAAGAGGAAAATGCAAATCATTTATTTCTCTCTTGCACTTATTCATAGAAAATGTGGCAGTTTGTTCATGTTTTATTTAACTGAGTTTTTCCAAATTCAGTGCATATCAAGACTTGGTTGATAGAATGGTTTCGAGAGAATTTTAAGAATCAATGAATATTGAAAGTGTGGCGTCTAATTGTCGTTTTCTCTTTATGGACTTTATGGAAGGAGATAAATATGAGGGTGTTTGAAGGCAAATGTATACCTTCTTATATGGTATAAGAAAAAATATGTGCAAATGTTAGAGAAACCTTGTTAGCACATCTGCCAAATCTGGGACATGAGAAGATGAATGAAGACGATTTGCTTATTTTGCAAAAACTAAATCTAGAGGTAGTCTCTAGTTCTTCTCTTCATAATGCTCGTAGTATAAGGCAGAATGTGGATATATTTTTCAACCTCCTCCATAATCCTTTATTTCTTTGAGTTTTGATGGAGCCCCAAGAGGCAACTCGGGTGTGGCTGGTGTTGGGAACGGGTTCCCCCAAGAGTAGTTTTGGGGCTAAAAGCCCATGTTTTGCGACAATTTTGTAATAAAGTTGTAAAGTCTCCGCATTTTGTGGTCACAGAGCGCGAAGGTGTTAAGAGTCATAAAGGGTTGTCCGCCCTTATTTTGTAAAGGGTTAAGTCGGTTGTAAAGATCGACCCATGGTCTGTGGACCATGCGATTGTATAAAGAGGAGCTAAGTAAGTAAGCTCTAGGTAGCTTGGGAAGTTCTGGTAGAAAATTCTAAGTGTTTTTGGGTCTTAGCATAAGTAGAGGCTTTGCAGCTGAGTGCGCAGAGGCCTAGGGTGGAAGTCCGCAGCTGAGTGCGCAGACCCCTGTAGCTGTGTGTGCACGGTGGATAGAGTCTATATTAAACTGGAAGATATCAGTAAAGAGAAGTATTTTGCAATTATTTTGTATTTAGTCTCTATTAATGCATCTGATTATATTGTGATCTGGGTTTATTTGATAGTGTTTATTTGATGCGTGAATGAGTGTGATTATATATGTTAATTGAATGCAAGAAAGAATATCAGTTTACGTGACACTAACTGTAATTGATTGGTAAGATAAGTAAAACAATTAAGATAACTTGGGAACCTATACAATCCATTGCCATAACAGCGCAAAAGTACATGAACTGATGGTTAGGGCTGAGCGAAGGTCAATCGTACACCTTCGTGGAGGTACTAAAGGGCAGGATAGAGGGTAGATCAATAAATCCTTAAGGCTTAGTGACTTGCGCGAAGGCAGGAGCAGGGGGTATAAACCAACATCACAATCATTTGAGGGTGCCGAAACTTGGTTCCAGCATCCCCCCATAATGATTCGGGTGAGACTTCAGTGTGCGCTTTGTGTGTTGATGTCGAAAGGGCCAGTAGTATAGGGATTTGTTTGGTTGACTAATGTTGAACCTGGGTCAAGGCCAGGAAGCTAGCAATTGGATTTGGAGGGATCTTGAGAGATGAAATTTTAAATCCCATTTAAGTTTATGCTTTTATCATGTGGAGAAGCCACCGACAACTTGGCAAAATTTTGGGTGCTAGGGAAAGGTCTTCAAATAGCATCAAGGAAAGGAATACGTTTGTTACGGGTCCATGGTGACTCTAAAATCATTATTAACATGGTAAAAAACTCTTATCGGTCATCCTCAAGAGAAGTTCATCATGAGTTGGCATCATCAGGAAGCTACAAATAACATCAGGGAATTAATGCTAATTTTTTATACGTTATCCCTATGCACACTAAGAGCGAAGGTAATCAAGCAACTGATTGTTTATCTAAATGGGGAAATCATGCGTATGATGTATCTCATGAAGAGAACTAGCTGGAATGGTTGTAACATGACTCTATTATGGAACTGAAGCAGTGGGTTTAACAAGATAGGAAATGAGTTGACAGGAGGATCCTTGATGGGGGTGCTTTACCAGAACATTCTCATTGGATAAGCAATAGTATTGTTTTCCAGTAGTAGGTCTCTCATCCGATAATGAGTCGCATGCATAAGTCTGGTATGGCAAAGCTGGAGGAGGTCCTTGGAGAGTGAGCCATGGACTCCACTTGGTTTTTATCCTCAAACACGTGGCTTTTTGGTGTGTTACATGGTGCAGCCATATGGTCAATGATTTTTCACATTAAATTCATGAGGGTGGGTAAATGAGTATTTTCGATTGATAACACCATATGACATTCTCTTTGTGCTCTCAACATAGGTATGGAGGTGCATGCATACGAAGGATTGGATTTTTTTGTGATATGCTCTGACAAGTTATAGTGCTTCATTAATGATTGCACTATCATGCGATCAATTGGGATGATATAACTCTATGAGAAGTATTACACTTGGCACCTGTTGGGGGTATGGTTTCAACCTCATTTTGAGACTAAGAAATTTAGAATTCTGCCTGTAATGTTATATAACAATTTTGTCAGTGTTTTAGGGTGGCAAACATAAGTGGTGTGCTCAGGGTGGTGCCTCACAGTTCTACTCCTCTCAAGATATGCCTCGGACTTTCATTTCTTCCTCCACTATAGGGTCTTACAGTATATCTTCAGTATCCTTAACAAACTAAGTGCAATGGTGCTTTCTTGTCCAATCATTTTAGGTCCAGGCCATATTAAGTATCAATGTTGGTCCTTGTTCTACATTTTCCAATGTTTCAGTTGTCTCAAGTTTCTATGTTGTCATTATATGTATCTAGTGTGCTTTTGTTGCCAGTTTAGGTTAGTTAAAGTTACACTGTTGGTCCTTGTTCTCTGTTTTTGAGGTGCACACCATCTCAAGTCTCTATTTTGGGCATTGTTATAGGTGAGTCGTATCTTTGGTGGCTATTTCTCCATTCTAGTTCTCTAACAAGGAATACAACTATGACTATCTTGTGGTCAAGTGTAGGAAACTAGTGTTCTTTGTGTGTTTTTTGTACAACTCATCGTTTGAACCTTCATTCGAAATGGTTGTTGCACTCCCTATTGTAGACCTTCAATCCCTCAAGCCCTTTGGCATATTATTCAATCACCCTATCTTGGTTGGTAGATTTTGGTATAGTGGGTCTTTTTCTATATGGTTCTAATTTTTTCTACAGTAAGGCCTTCCAAAGGATATATTAGATATCATAGGGGGTTAATATGTATTTCATTTTACACCACAAATGTTTCCATGACCATTTAAGTCTAGAAACATTTTGTCGAAGGATCCTGGACTACGTCTGTATCGTCTCCATAACAACATACTCAAAGCTCCAAGTTACTTTGCATTTGGTAATTTGGGTCATAGTCATTTTTTCGTATCTAGTAGTTCACCAAAGTCATTCTAGTGGGTCATTCCAAAATACCTTTTTGAAGTTTTCATGTAGGTTTCAGATTCACATGGCTCTGAGTCAACATTTTTGTAACACCCTCTTCCCACATTTACCGAAGCTAACCGGTCCACGAGGTTAAACATGTGACGAAGAGTTACTATGATATGATTTGACCTCCTAGATCACCTTAAGGAAGTGGGACTATCATACCAACACTTTAAAGACCTCCTTCAGAAGCTACAGAACCTTCAGAATCCAACCAACCCTTCCAAGTGTCCTACCCTTAAGAGAAATTACTTATTGACTGAACTAGACCCTCAGTCGCTCCCATGACAAGCTCTCCATGCGACTGAGACCCTCTAGTCACTCTGACAACAAGCCCTCGATTCAAATGCGGCCTTTTTTAGATAGTTCTATGTCAGTGACCCCGATTTCTTAGCCACTTTTTCCAGGGTAGGACTCAAGCCTCTACCCAGAACTTCATGAAACTTTGAGAGAAGATAAATAATAAGATGAAAAGGCCTCTAATGAAAACATTGAACAAGGACCTGACCTGACAAGGCCTAGCCATGAAAAACATTCTATCAAACACATCATGAACATTCAATATACAGGTCATATAAACACATATGAGCATAGGGACTTCATACTTATCTTAGATTTTTCAAGAAGGTCTGATGCCCTCTCATAATAGTTTCATTATGATCATTAGGTCATACATTCATTATTCATTCATTTATTAATCAAAACATGATGAGAGCCATAACTCAAGTTTGTCATAAACCATGCTTATAACCAGCAGAATAATAATGATAGAACAACCATTATCATCACATAATAAAAAACATATTTACACATAATACACAAGAGGAAAAGAGCTCTTATTGACATATGAAAAATGTAACCAACCCAGGGACTTCTACATATCACCCGACCATAGATTGACTGAACCAAATATTTCTTTCATCCAATCACCCCCGTGCCATATTCTAAGAATGAATGTGGGACTCACAACAAAACCAATCAAGGCTTCCTTTGGCTTTAGTGTGTATCCCACCAAGGGATTCCTAGGCCCAAATAATAACCATACACTAAAATCTTTACCAAAATCTCATCATGTACCGGTCAAGGGATCAGTAGGACCTAAATAGTCATGGATGCCTCTGGATATATCCACCTAAACCATGAGGAATTTGTCCGTCTCCACCCTCTAAACTTTACCATGTATCTTGCCATTACTTCTCAAGGGATTCCTAGGCCCGATGAGGGTATACACCTCTAGGATTCATCGTGTATCCTGCCATTACTGGTCAAGTGATTCCTAGGTCCAATGGGAGTATTCAAAACTAGGCTTTACCATGTATCCCACCATTATCGATCAAGGGATTCCTAGGCATTTTGATTTTATTTGAGACCACCCCACTCAATTTTGAAACCATCTGATAACCCAGCTCAACCAAGTAAAAGAACCCCATCACACCATGGCTGTCAGAAATGGCAAGGCAAGGCTGAAATCTACTATCACACCTTGAAAGACAAAATAGAACCAAATACACACATGCATGCCAAAACTAGCAAGGAAATCATACATGCAACTTGATACATGTAAGTAATCCCGTTATAACAAGAGAACCAAATGCACACATGCATGTACCATGCATGCCAAAACTAGCAAGGAAATCATACATGCAACTGGATACCTATAAGTAATCTCACTATAGCCTCTTGATCTCACTCTTCATTTCTTGATCTTTGCTTCCCTTTGCTTTCTTGTCCCTCCTTTGCTAGATTGATCCAAGGATACTCTTAAGTGTGCAAGAGTATGAGAGAGATAGAATAGAAAGAGAGAGAGAGCTCAAAAAATGAACTAACAAAAGGTTGTGAATTGAACTTCGGAAGCCTTTTTATTAATGAGGCCTCTATTTTCTTCATTTTTGTCCTCACATGAAACCTATGACCTTTCACCTTCCTTTTCCCCTAATTTCATTTATTTTCATAAATAAAATCTCAATTAATGTCTCTTTCCTTTTCAAAGCCTTTGTCTTTACGTTTTCCAATTTCCTGAGCCATAATAAACCAAATGAACACCCACACTAGGATGTTTTTCCCAACGTTTAGCTTGGAATACGTGTCCCATGACCTTCGTCTTATTTTTCCTTTATTAACTTTATTACATGGATTTTTAACCAAAGGTAGTTAAATTCCCCTCCCTTTTATGGGAACACCATCCTCAGTCTTCAATGACACCTATAACCAGCAAGACCACTAAAAAGAAAAACATACTTCCCATGGAGCTTTATAACTTAGTTTGATGCAGTATTTACAATGATAAGATTGCGAAAAAGAAAAGAAACATGATAAACAAAACAACATGAAAACCATACTGTTATTGGAGATTTATAACACAACTCATGGTGGTATTTACATCCATATACATATATACATATACCAAAACATCATTCCAAATAATATGCCAAAAGACATTTGCTCAACGATCAAATAAATAATGATACATAGCTCACATCTAATCATCCATCTCCCATGTAGCTTTATTGGCCCAAAAGTACTTCCATTACTCTTTAACCTTCTTGATTACTCAATTCTAGAGCATAAGCATTTTTATCTGCAAAATACGCTAAGGTTCTCGCTAGAATTCTCCTTCTGGCTTCACCTACAATACAAAACAATCAATACCCTAATCAACAACCTTTACATATATTTTAAGCAATGAAACATGTAAAACATCATGGATTTTGATTGTCAGAGGTAGTGCAAGTTTGTAGGCCACTGGTCTAATCCTCTCAAGGATCTCGAAAGTCCCATAATAGTGAGGTGCTAACTTTGCACTTGACCTGATCCTCAAGGAGCTCTTCTTGGGCTTGATGCGCAGGTACACATGTTCCCCAATATGAAACTCGTTAAACAGCCTGTGTTGATATGCATAAATTGTCTTCTTGTCTTATGTTGCCTTTATATTCTTCTTGATAGCCTGCATTTCCTATTCCATCTATGCCAACATATCTGGTCCTATCAACACCCCATTCACTAGATCACTACAACTGATGGGAGTATTAAAACTCTTCCCATAAAGTGCCTCAAACAAACTCATCGTCAGTGAAGCCTGATACCGATTGTTATAAGAAAAATATACTAGTGGAAGATACTATTCCCACTTTCTTTGTTGATGCATGATGTAAATTATCAACCTATCCTCCAAAATCCTGTTGACCCTCTCTGTGTGTCCATATGATTGTGGATGATAAGTTGTGTTGAAGGCCAACTTTGTACCCAATCCTACAAACAACTCCTTCCAAAAGCTAGAAATGAACTTTGCATCCCTATATGATTCAATATTATTTGATACACCATGCAACCTCACTATATCTTTGATGAAGTCCTCTGTTACCTCACTAGTTGAATACATATACTTCACTGGAATGAAGTTTGCTACCTTTGTCAACCTTTCCACCACAACCATGATGGAACCGTGTTGTCTATATGTACTCAAAAAACCTGTAATGATATCCATGGAAATGAACTCCCATTTCCACTCTAGAATTGAAATCAACTATAGTAATCAACCTAGATGCTTACACTCTTCTTTTACTCATTGACAATACAAACATCTCACCACAAAATCTAGCACTTCCTTCCTCAGATTCGACCAATAATAGAACTTCTTTACCACTGTCAATGTATTCTAATGTCTTGGGTGACCTTAATACAGTTTAATATGAAATTCCCTCAAGATAAGCTTCTTGATCTCATTGTTGTCCGACATAAACATCCTGTCCCTAAATCTGATCAAACCATATGTTGTAAGATGATAGTCTACATCCTGTTAACTTGTACCCTACTTGATGTAGGTGGATCTTCAGATACATGGCATGGAAATGCTCGAAAATCAAAGTGATCATAATGATGTCGAACCAGGACCAAAGTATAGATCTCTTCTTCCTAATCGTGGAGGTGCGAACAATTCGTCAATCTAAGTCCGGATGATGAATTAATCATGAAACATGTTAGCCTTAAGTTCCTTTGAAAAGGAGGTTTTTTCATAGAAATTGGACATTAAGCCTTAAGAGGCAAAACACAATCAGCATAGTCCAAAGGGCAGACTTAAGGTGGGCCTTTAGGACCCCCAATCAACGATGTCTGATATCGAAGTCAGCGGTAGGAAATCGGCGACATTGACGACTGGCAATCAACAACCTGCGATCCAGACTTGCGATATATCCTGGACTCGATAAGTTTATGGCCTCGATTTGATAAATTTTGAAATCCTAACTGTTAGATTTTTCAATGATTTTCAGTGTTTTTCCAGGTTTTTGTCATATCATTGTAAAATGATAAAAGGTTTTTTTTTAAAAGGTTGTTGCGCCTGCTGAGTGTTCTATACAAATGGCTTCTATTATTAAGCAACAGGCCTCCGATTTCAAAGTGCTCTTGTCCCAAACATGTTATAAAACATGATGGGTGACAGAGAGTCGGGGAGAAGAAGGAGGGAGTCAGAGCCTGCATTCCAGAGCGTGCCTGAGGGCCTGAAAGCCTGTGCTAGAGTGTCGAGAACATGGTGCAGAGAGCAGAGAGTGGTGAAAGGCTGTGTAACAGAGGGTGAGGTGTTATCGAGAAATATAGTGTCTATGCAGAGTTGCTAGTCCCACTAAGACGGGTAGCTATCTTAGAAACAAATAGATTAAAGTCACTTGTTTTTCCTTTACGAGAGAGAGATGTGAAAGAAGCAGAGAATACCAACCTCAGTCTTCCGCTTGGCTCCTTGGTTGTTTCCTTTCCCCTTTGATAGAATATCACCACTGCTTCCTTACTTGTCCAGCTTCAAAGAGCACCTGTAGATTCACAGCTGCATAATACCATCAAAGCATAGAGATCTTTCACTGTAAACAATACAGGATCAGATGTATATTGGCCATACAAATGCATATAACAAACATAATATTCATAGATACACAAGAATATGGAGGAAAACTCAAGTAGCTTTATTAGTAAAATTCATAGATGAGAGGATTACAACCACTTGGTCTGACCCAGCGCCATCCTCCCAGCTTGAAAGCCCTCTTCACCTCACACAAAGCAAGATCACCCAACAATGTCTTTAAAGAGAAACCAGCAACACCCCTTTGCAAATTACCAAATTCCAACCTTTGGATTTCTTGGATGAGGGATCCATTTATAGATATTTGCAGGTGGGTGAGTCAGCTTCTGGGATTTTGATTAGTGTCATCTCTCTGATAGTTCTTGGTTCCACATGGAGATTTTATATCTCTTACTCATCCCTGGGCAAACTCAAAGAGGCAAGTGTCAAATGAGTAGTTTCTAGAAGATTCTCTGGGTTTCCATCTAGCAAACTACTTGTGTCATTTGTCTGCTCTCGCTCATTGCACCCTATGAAAGGGCTTTCTAGTATGCATCACACTTTTTGCATGTGGTAGGTGAGATGCATCGCACCTTTAGCACTGGGCAGTCTGTATGGTCCTACTTTGGCCAGTTCTGAGTAGGTTTTCATGGAAAACTTCTGGGAGGTGATGTAATCAGTTGACCTTGCTCCTTTAGGGTATGAAAGAACACTTTTAGGGACTTAGAAGCCCTTGGTTTATGGACATATGTGATTGGGGTTGAAGTGCCCAAATATGTCTATAACAGTTTCCCCCTAAAGCACGAGGTCATAAATCCTTTGATGTCGCGTGAAATGATTTATAGTGACGATCTGAGGTTTTTCGCACTGGAAGGTGACCTGTAATAAGATACAATACAATACATTATATTCATAATATTTTCATGATCTAGCTGAGGCGGTCATTCCCATGCTCAGCTTGATAAATTCATTTTCATGTACATAGGACAGACAATCATCTGTGTGCAGACTGATGATTCTAGTAGAGCCATCATCCCTTAGTTTGGACGATTATCTATGCAGCAATGATGTACATTTGATGTCTTTATTTTCCTAAATATATCGCAGCCTGGATGGATGAAACTAGATCTGAGGTCTTCGAAACTTGTCCAATCTTCACCCGAAGTACAAGTCGATCCATGTGAATAGGTGTCCTAATGTAGAACATGGAAAGACATTGCCTAATTACCAGCCAATGATGTAAGTTGTTAACAGACGTGAGAGGAACCACCGATAATGATGATGACCGTCAAGGTACTGTAGTACAATTCACGTGGTGTGAATACATGAGTTGATGTCGAACACAATGCAAAATCTTTCGATCGAAGGCCATTAGTGTAAACCTGTCGCCGGAAGTGAGAAACTTGCCATTGAGGCATGCAAGCTTCAAAGTACTGGAAGGGTTGTCCCTAGTTCGGATTCTTGGATAATGAGTTGATGTCGACAAGAAGTGACCCATCGTAGGAGGGCATTAATGGATCCCACATCTACGACATGGAATGGAGCAAATGATTTTGTAGAGGTGAAAACGATCTGATGATACAAGGTTCAGGGTGGCGGTCATGAAAGAATGAAGCATGAAGGTATTGTAGCGGATGAGACACAAGCTGGGTAGGTGAATTCTCTGAGCGACTTCTCTTGAACATAACGACGACACTGAAATGGATTGGTAGTGTTAACCCCAAAAGTGGATGGTATGGTGGACCAATGGCGATATGACCGGTGAACGAAATAACCCAACCCGACTCAATCATGGTGATGGAGTGAAAGTGTCATGTTCAAGAGTGACCTACTACCAATAAAGTTTCTTTAGGTTTGCTTCCCAATTTTTCCCCAGTCATTTCTAACCAGTACCTCTTTATTTTTGTCAAGCTTGAGGAGGATAACATATGCTTGTTCTATAATTTGCCCTTCGGGCAAACCCATTGCTATGTTTTAACGAGCCTAGCGACAGTGAAACTCGCTCTTGTCTGAATGGACAATTTTTTCGCTATTGTTTTAACGAGTTTAATGACAAGGATAACTCAGTCCTTTTCAATTTTAGAGAGTCTGAAAAGAGACGAAAGGAAGAATCCAATATTCCTTTTCGTAACATAATCCCTTAAGTTCGAAAAAGTATAAAAAATGCGAAAGGGATGTCTTTTCGATAGTTTTAATGAGCTGAACAAGACAAATGCTCGATCTTTTTGTGTAATAATCCCTCAAGTCCAAAAAGATTAAAATATAGAGGAGGGATAGCACTTCCAATCACTTTAACGAGCTGTAGAGGCCAATTGCTCGGAAATCGTTTCATATTTTACGAGTCAAATGAAAAGAGCTTAAAGGAGACTCGTTTTTGAGGAACGAGTGATGTTTTCAGATAGCAGCTGGTTCCAGGTAAGGTTTGGAACTTTCCAATCATGGCAGTGTAAAAAGGTGGCTAATAGGATCACTTGTCGCAGCTGTTCCTCAAAAGGGGTAAACAATCAAATGGACGTGGATGATTGGCAACAACAGAGTGGAGGTGATGGTAAGAACACGACCAAGGCTCAAAAGTTGATGACAATGCATTCACAATGGTTATTTACCGGAGATGGGTTAATTTTTTTAATGAGCTTAAACTCTGGTGGAACATATGCTCATTGCTAGGTTTAATTTTTAACGAGCTTGAACTTCGCGTAAAACTGCTCGTGATAATGGTCATTGATATTTGATTCACCGTTGACACTATGTTCTTTTGACGGTCATACTACTTGTTCAATTGCTCCATCAAACTGATTAGAAATGAGGACATACGTTTGAAAAATGAGTTAAAAATCTAATACCCTACTTAAATTACGTGAAAAGTAATTTAAAAATAGATTTTTACCCCTCATTTTACCATTTCATTTGGAGTTGTGACTGTTGGAGCTCTGGAGGTGCTTTCCCCTTTGATTTTCACCAGCTGATTCCAAGAGATTCTGTGGAAAATTTTTGATGCCATCTAGACTAGGTAGGAGCTAAACCTAAGCTCTTCAATTGCATTCTTTCCTTTTTGAATTCTGAGCATGTTTTCCTGCTTTTCTGGGCCCTTGGGGTTTGAACATTTCATTCTGCCCCCATCGCACCTAGTGTATATCGAAAGGTGAGATGCATCTTAAGATATCCACTAGCCAGAATGTATGCATCGCACTGTGTACCAAGCCAGGGTGCGATGGGCACAAGGAAAAAACTTTTGCACTGATTTTTCATGGAAATTTTGCCTGTTTTTTGCCAAATCAAGATCCTGACTCTTCTCTTGTTTGTTTTTCAGAGATTCTTCAGAGAAAAATGGTCGTTACATGGCATGAACGTGAGCATGAGGAAGAGGACATGGTTTCCCTACACGATCCAGGTACAGTAGCTGCATTGCGGAACTGTGGCTTGCTCAAGTTCTTCCGCATTTCTAGCATGAGGCAACAAATCAATTTGTTGCAATATTTCCTCGATGCATGGGATCCTACCAACCAAGTGTTCCAGATAAGAGGAAAATCCATCCCCATGACCATTGAGGACATCTACTTTTTGACCGGTTTATCGAGGCATGGTGCCCCTCCCTCACTTTCAGGTTCTGCCCGTGGGGGTGAATTCGCGAGGGATTATATTCACCGATACTGTAGGGAAGGATCTCAGTCGAGCAAGGACAGTAAGATCAGCATCCGAGATGTCATTGACCAGCCTCTAAGGACTATTTTATTCACCTTTGCTAGATTGGCTGGCAGCACGGCCCTTCACTTGGCCAACAGGTCCTATATGCAGTATGCCTTGGAATGCCTCGAACCCAAGGTATTCAACTGGTGTGATGTAGTACTTCCAGTTATCAAAGAACAACTCACCAAGGTGAAAAACGTAAGATCCAAGAACTTTTGCTATGGTTCTATTCTGACTGCTTTCACCTTGGAGAAGATCCAACTGATGCAGCCACAGTACATTTCACTTGACCTACCACCACCAGTTGAGCCACGGATGCAGAGATGGGTCAACCTTATGGCTAGACATGCTAGTCAACCACAGTTTTCATTCTCCAATGCCTTCTTTTAGTGGTTCAACCATCAGCAGATGGTTTACCTAGTATCCATATGCTGGGATGGATTTTCGTGGTGACCCAGATTTGGTACTGTTGGCTGTCGACCAGCGGGGTGTCATAGGTAAAAATCTCTGATCACATCTCTGTTTATTGGGCCAATGCGACCAGCAGCGCGTCTGAGAGGAGCAATTGCCATTCCAGCAGGAGAGGCTGTAGGGAGGGCCATTCTTTGCGACCTGGATGTATCCGAGACCCTTGCAATGTCATGTGATTATGCAGATATTGGGCCAGTGCGACCAACAGCGTGTCTGAGAGGAGCAGCTGTCGTTCCAGCAGGAGAGGCTGTAGGGAGGGCCATTCTTTGCGACCTGGATGTATCCAAGACCCTTGTAGTGTTGCAGGAGCAGATCGAGGGTCTCACTCTTGGTATTCCAGATGTGAGGACTGATGAGCTTCTACTGAGATTACAGTGCCATACCATTGGTGTACCGAGCCGATGGACCCAGCTCTTATGCATGATTGCACAGGCGGTGACTAGTTGTCATGAGCACCATTAGACTAGGGTGCCCCCTTGAATTTTGAGTTTTTGGGTCATATGACTGTTTATGTCCTGGACACATAACACTATGTACAAACTATAAATAGTTATATATCTATTTTTGATTTTTGGAGCTTTATTTTGGTTAAGTTATATTATCCTGATGCAGTTTATTGATAAAATGCTTTTCTTTTACAAATGTTGTAAATGTCTATCTAACACATAATTTGCTAATGAATCGGTTAATATGTTTAAGTTTCTAGAAATATGTTGATATTGAATAGAATTGAACTACCTTTCCAAAATCTTGACCCTTAGGAACATACGATAGATGGCTGGATTTTGAACAAAATAGATGCCTGTATGCTATAGAATGACGAGCTGTGAGTCTAGCCTAATGACAAGTCGGCGTATGCCATGTGCGATGGCATCAGAGAGGAGTTATAACAACACGCTATTTTCAGCGATGTTGTTCGTTGATTGACCAATACACACCCCTCTGAAACTCACTAACTCATCGCTTGGATCAAAGATGGCCCAAGCTGCAGAAGATAAGTTCCGCGTACTACGACTCGCCCCGTCGGCATATCCAACAAATGATTCCAATGGGTTAGACATCTACAACAAAATGAAAAAGTAGATTACCTAACCAAAATGATCACCCTTAACGAAAAAAAACGTAACAAAAACATATGAAGAGGTTACCATGCTGAGTCAAGCATAGTAACGCTTAAGGTACAACCCATTTCGGGGTTGCAACAGTGGAATCCCGTCATAATCTACTAGCTCGTAGGCTCCTTTTGCTAATACATGCTTAAAAATATAGGGACCCATCCATAAAGACTGGAACTTACCTGCTCCCAATTTATCGGATTCCTGATCATAGAGCAAGACCAGGTCACCTTCTGAGAAAATGTGGGGTTTGACATTCTTGTCAAATTGCGCTTTGACTCGTTTCTTATGCGCTTCGTTAGCCAAGGTGGCGTCACAACGAGTTTCATCCAATTGGATTAATTCTAAGAGACGAGCTTCTTCCTCTGAAGTTCTGGGGAGGAGGTAAACTGCGAGCTTGAGAGATGAAATCTCACACTGAACTGGTAAGATCACTTCCAAGCCATACACTAGTTGAAAGGGTGTAAACCCGGTTGCATTTCTCACCGATGTTCGGTATGCCCACAAGGCTGAGTACAGGATTAGGTGCCAACTCCGTTTATGGACTCCAATCATCCTTTGCAGCATGCATTTCAGGACTTTGTTGATCGCTTCAACTTGCCCGTTCGCTTGCGGATAATATAGAGTAGAGCTGTCATGGGACAGGCCTAATTTGGTGGCCAATTCAACCATCATGTGATTGTGAAAATACGATCCATGATCTATGACTATAGCTTGCAGGATGCTAAACCTGGCGACTACATGATTGAAAAAGAAAAGAGCGGCCGTTTCGCCACTGTTGTTTAATGTACGCAACGCCTCCGCCCATTTCGTAAAATAGTCAACTGCGACTATGATATACCCATGCCCCCCGGCCAAGGTGGGGTTAAATTGCATGAAATCTATGCCCCATTTGGAAAATTGCCCAACAGCAACTACTGGTTGCAGAGGTGCAGGTGGTATTCTAGTTTTGCAGTCGAAGATTTGACAAGCATGGCAACTTCTGACTGCAATTATGCAATCTTTGGACATTGTTGGCCAGAAGTATCCTGCTCGTAAAATATTTTGTGCCGTAGCATAACCAGATTGGTGCCCCCCACATGCGCCTTAATGACATTCATTTAGGACTTTTTCGGCCTCCTCATGGGTGAGGCACCTTCGCAAAATAGTATCGACACCATGACGGCATAGTGTATCACCGACGATCATGTAGTCTTTTGCTTGGTATCGAGTACGTCGTTGTTCTGAGCAAGAGGTATTAGACCTATATGTTTGGGTTTGGAGATAAATTATTATATCTCCATACCACAGATCACTTGAAGATATCAGAAACAAAGATTCATCCATGATTGTTGCTTTGGATGTTGAATCGTTGGATGACGATGGGAAATCACATAGTAACTTCGAAAATACTAAAGATTTCTTTGATTTGGATTTTACAAATTCCAGATCAAACTCTTGCAAAATTGCTATCCATTTTGAATATTTGCCCCCAAGCAACTGTCGCTACAAGATGTAAGTCATGGGGTTGCAATCTGACAAAACTGTGGTTTTTCGAAAGAGAACATAGTGTCGAAATCTTTGTATTGCTTGAACAGCTACGAGAGCTAGCTTTTCAACATATGAGTATTTTCTTTCTGTATCATTTAAGTTTCGACTTAAATAATAAATAGGATGTTCGATTCTGTTGTCTTCTTGAACTAAAACCATTGCGATGGCTGTATTTGCTGCAACCAGATACAGGATAAAGTCTCTTTGATAATTAGGAGTGTACATTAATGATGATTTTATTAGGGATTCCTTTAGAGCATCAAAGGAAGCTTGCGCAACCTAATCCCAGTTGAAGGGTACTTTTTTTTTCAAGAGATGCGAATAACCTTTAGCAAGTTCAGCATAATTCGGAATGAACCTCCTCAGAAAGTTTTCTTTCCCTTGGAGTTTCTAAATCTGAAGCTAATTTGAAGGTGGAGGCAAATAGATGATTTCCTGAACCTTGCTCGAGTCAAGATGAATTTTGTCCTTTGAAACTATAAAGCCAAGTAAATGACCAGAACTGATGCAAAACACACACTTGTGTGGATTGAGTTTTATTTTGTAGTGTCGGCAACGTAGAAATATTGCTCTCAAATGCTGTGGATGATCGGTCCGCTTTCGCGAGTGATCCGAAAGATTGTCGAGGTATGGTTGAACGATGTTCTTGATGTCGTGGAAGGCATAATTTATTTCCCTTTGAAATGTTACCCCTGCATTCTTTAAAACAAAAGGGAGCTTACAGTATGTGAATGTGCCCCACGGACAGATAAATGCAGTCTTTGACTGGTCCTGTGGGCGGATATTTATTTGATTATACCTGGAAAATCCATCCATAAATGAAAAGATTTCACATCTGGCACATTCATCAATTATCTGGTCGATGAAGGGTGTAGGGTAGTTGTCCTTTGGACAAGCTTGGTTTACATCCCTGTAATCGACGCACACTCTAATTGTTCCTTGCTTTTTCATCATAGGAACAATGTTCGATACCCAATAAGTTAGTGGAACCAAGTCAATGAAACCAGCATGGAGAAGTTTTTCAACTTCTGCTTTAATGGCAGCGGCTTCCTTTGGGTGCACCTACCGAAGCCGTTGTCTTACTGGTTTGACATCTAGATACATCTTAATTTCGTGTTCAACTATGCTCGAGTCAATGCCTGGAATTTCTTCATATGACCATGCAAAGACATCTCTAAACTCGTGAAAGAGAGCGTAATATATTTCCAGTTCTGAAGAAGAACAAGATTTGCCAACATGAATATTTTTTACAATATCTGGTTTTGTTGAGATATTTATGGCGATAGTTTCTTCAATAATGGATAGATTTCACTCAGAATCCACCATATTTAAAGTATTTGATAGAAAATAAAAAATTGATGGATGATTAAGGTCGCTGGAGTAATCTTCATTGTAATCCGGAAGATGGGAACGATGGTGGTAATCTTCCCATGGTGCCCCCTGTATGTTCATTGACTGAACAATTCCTTCATTTGTAAAATGTACATGTGACCAAGGATCTGAAGAGGTACCATACTCCTTAGACCTATCTACCCAAACGCTTGATGAGCGTTCGTTGGGGTTTGCCTCCCATGCCGAGAACATTGATTGCTATAATATTTCTATGGGGCTTGGAGGCAACACCTGGTGACGATCCATGCTAATATCATTTTCGGACATCTTTTGAATGGAAGACACCATATTGCAGTTTTCCACCGTTGCCACTTCTACCATGTCATTTGGAGGCGGTAGGGCAACAGTACCCATCAATGTAGGGTCTTTTAGTAGGCCTACTTCAATATTTTGAAGCGATTGAGAGCTTCCGTGGATCATCGGAATGCTTCCCGTAACTTGCGAACTGTTGGGGAGGAATGTCTGTTGATCGACGATTGTAATTCCCCCTTGGAAGGGAAATGCAATCTTTCTGAAGTATGTCGACACAACGGTAGCCATAGCATAAATCTAGGGCCTTCCCAGTAGGATGTTGTAATCAAGGTTTCCATCGATAACTTCCACATCAATTTCTACTGTTTTGACCCCCAGTTCGACTCGCAAGTTACTTAAAATCCTGTATGGAGAGTATGTTCGTCCATCAAATGGTTTTAACATCAACGATGATCGCGACAAGGGTGGTGAGCCTAAAGTTTTCCAGCAATTCATTGACATAATGCATGTAGATGCCCCCTCATCAATAATTGTTTGATGAACAGTTTTGTTGAGGGCTTTCACTTGAATGAGGAAAGAAAGTTGAGCTGGTAACTGCGGGTCATATCCTTTATGATTAAAGGTCACAAGATTGGAATTCGCTAGGTCAATCCCACTTATTGTTGATAATAAAGTTTGCTTTTGGGAGGGGCAATTTTGCAGTACCTCAAGTTTCAACATAGCGGACGACAATTGGGCCAGGTCCTCTACTATATTATAATTCTGTGTCGCTTTGGCGCGAGGATTAAATGTCGATTTGTGTACTAATCCCTTTGGCGGATTTATCATTAGCTCAAGAATGATGGGTGGCACAAATTCAGTCGAAGTTGTTGTTGAACTACTAGGTTGATCAGTAGCCTTGTTGTTCGACAACTGTGGATTCCCGTAATCTTTATAACTTGTCGATATCAAAGCATCATTTTGCTGTTTTGAAATGGACAGCATAAGGACTTGGGATGGGGAAGCATTGTCACTAGCAACCAGATTGGTTCCTAGGTTTGGAAATGGATCAGTCAATACCGCTGAGGTTTTTGAATTCTTAAAGAATTTCTTAACTTCGGCTTTATATGGACAATATTTCGTCCAATGATCCTGATCGCATATGAGGCGTGGCTGAATGGGTTTATTTTGCCTAGAAGGGTTTGCAGAAGACTTTTTAGGAGACGAATCATCCTATTTCTTCTTTTTGCTCTTCCCTTTCTTCTTGCCCCCTGGTTGCTTCAGTTCCTTGCCTTTGTCAGTTGACATGGCATTAACCTCCGAGGCTATAATTTCTTCATTTGCATTTTGATCAGAAATCTTACGGGCTTTCTTAGATGTAGCCTTTGTTGAGTTCGTGCTCATCGTACCTATCATGCCATCGTCGGCATGAGAGTCTTTGTTTGATTTAGGAGGAGGAGGAATAGAAAACTTTGGTCTGGGAGCATCGGGGATTTTGTCGTAGAGTATTCCAGACTAAGTATAGATCAAGTCTAGATATTGCACACGAGAAATAACCTGCTTTTCAGTGATGACCCCTCCCTTTTCCACATTTTCTGTAATGGAAGGTAACAGTGACTTAATAAACCATTCAGCTAGCAGCTAATCAGGAACATATGTTTTCACCATTCTACGACAACGTTGCCATTCATGAATATGATTGGATATGTGGGTGGGCGTCGTTTGCTTGAAATTGATAAGAAGCTCTATTCCTGTTTCTTACCTTATTGGTAATTGAAAATGGGTTAAAATGGTTGTGGCAAGGGCACTGAAGTTATTGAATGAAGCTCTAGGCAACTCGATATACCATTTTGCTATCGGACTAGTTAACGTTCACTGAAACCATTCTGTTGTCGCACCAGTTAACGTTCGCTGAAAAAGGTGAAGCCGAATCGAATCATCATTGAGAGTGTTGGATGAACACCACAGATGGAAGGTCATCACATGATTCGATGGGTCTTCACCCGGATTTCCATTAGATTTAGGAATATCTGATGAAAGTTTATGAGGAATTGCTGGCCACCAAGGGGCATAAGCGATTGGATCATTCGTTAGTCGATTTATATTTGGTAACTCTAGGGTCGCCACGAAGGGAAACTGTTGGTTCAGGTTTGGCGAAGCATACCCAGGATAAGATGGGATCGCCTGAGCAGTGGGTCTTTGCATACCAGCATAATGCATTTGATGCTAATAACTTTGATAAGATGGTTGTGCATAACCAATTTGAGACCATTGGTTATAACCGTTTTGAATATATGGCTGCCCATTACCTGCAAATTTTTGCTGCTTAGGTCCTTGGTAAGCTTGTTGGAATTGTGGTTGTTGATATTGCACCAGCCATGGTTGTGAAAGCATTTTTTGTTGCCCAATACTGGACATTTGACCAAGATGAGGGGTAATAGTACCCGTTTGAGCCTGAGTCACTCCAGTTAAGGAGCCACTAACTGGCAATTGCGATTGTGTCTCGGAGACAAGAGGTTGTTGTACAACAACCTCATAAACTTGAGGTTGGCAAATAACAGGCAATGCTTGTACTTGCAACACCATCACAATAGCTGGTGTAGTGGGGATGTTCGACACAGGGAGACTCGGTTGCATTGAGAATACAACTCTTGGTTGTTAAGGCAGTATTAGCATCCAACCACTGGATGTGATTCCAATTTGACCTGAATTCGGTTGTGAACTCTCATATGGCGAAAATCTAGTGCTCAAGGGAATGATTGGCCTTTACATACTAGACTGCCAAAATTGATGTTGTGAAGGATCAATTTGTTGAGATAAGAGATTTCAGATACTATTCCGAATGAACAAACGGGAACAGACAATATTGTTGAAATAGTCCCTGGGTGGACTCCTTCTAGCGCTTGAGAGCTAGTTGGGACAGATGGTACACTAGCAAACATCGTCGGAGTGGTGGCAGTAGGTTCTGCTACCGTTGTATCGGACGAGACAGTCCTAGATGTCGATGGTTGTCCAGACATATCGAGTCTATGCAAAAGACTTCCTAGCATTTCTACAGGAACTTGCGATGAAGGGGTATTAACTTCTGAAGTAGAAGGATATAGGTGGATCTCAGTCCCAAAATGCAATGGAGTACTGGATGGAAGATCCTCCATAATCTCTTCTATAGCAATCAATCCAGGTGGAAGAGGTAGACTGTTAGGTCCGTAAAATATTTCTGGTGCCGAAGAAGGTATAGATTCTGCAGCGACAAATGTTGGAGGGGTAACACCTCCTAAATCAACCCTGGATGGAGCTGGTTTAGGAATAGAAGTGTTTACTATTACACTAGGATTAGTTCTAATGTCCTCTCGTAACTACGAAACTTCTTCTATAGAGGCAGGGATACCAGAAATTTTTGGAGTAACTAGAGTCTCAAAGGATGTTGAAACACCAGTTTCAAGCAAACCAGGAGACTTTGACCTAGTTAAAGGAGTTCGCTTGACCCATAATGGTTTGGTTTCTGGAGTCAAAGACGGTTGACTCATCAGTCTCCACGAACGATGGGGTTTTGATTGACTTTCTTCCATAAGTGCTGATTTATTTGATCAACTCAAAATAAGAGGGGAAATTGTTATTCCGTATTAAATGAATTTTAGACACTTTGAAACAACTTTATTTTTCACTTTTTAAGAGTCGAGAAAAAGATAAAGATGACTCTCGTCGCCTTCGATTTTTTAATGAGCCTGAAGTGACAAGTGCTCAGATGGACCTTTTCCTTTAAGGAGTCTGAAAAGGAATGAAAGAGACTACTCTAGAAATCTAGACAGAGGGATTACCAAACCAATCGCAAAATTGCAGAATACTTTTTACGGTACGGCAGTCAATCTTCCCAAATGTTGTGTTTAGTGCAATATGATCGATAGGGCGGCAGACACGGCTTCCTAAGGATAAAGGATATAGCCTATTGTGGTCTCCCAATATATACTCGACGGTACGCGGGAGCACAAGTCCGTACTGGCACTTATCATCTCAAAGAGGAGGAATCACCCAACCTACGATGAAAGCAACAGTTACTAGGCTTTACAACACCGGAATACGTCTCGAGCCTAGACTTCTAAATGTTGTGTGTTAGGTTCCAAAGCGTTTTTATGTTGATTAAACTTATTTTACAGTTGATCTTTCTTAAGAAATTTGCCTTTCAGGTTCACTGCGTGATGTAGATATACAATTCCTAAAATTTAATCTAAGATGATAAACAATTTTTTAATCTTCTTTTTGCAATGAGAATCCTAGCTACTAAGGAAAGAAAAATGAAATCCTTTCAACATAGAGTAGAGAGCACACACTAGATGCACTATCCTAAATCAAAATCAACAAGCAGTCTAAATGCAAATGCACATGCATGTATTTTTTTTCTACTTTCTTAATGTGTGAATGACAAAAAGAATGCTAAATACAAATCTGAATTATTTCTTCTTTCAAGGCGATAGTACTAATGATTTTCTTTTCAAAAAACGAGAAGAAGGCAAGACGACACTTTGAAATTTTGAATTGAAAACTGCTTTTGACACTTGAAATACTACTAATTCAGATCAAATACAAGAGTAACAGTGTAATCGAATATCAACAAGAGAAGTATTCTTTTCCTTGACTGAAAACGACACTTGCGACACTTCCAAATCAAGAGACAACAGTTTGATTAAGCTACTTCTTTGTAATAAAGAACTGTAAATGGCGCACAATACATAAAAAAAAATTTCAAAATTCTCTGTAAAATAGAGGTTGGATGATGCAAAAAAGGGGGTTTTAACAGTGGTCTACTGATCACAGACAACAAAACTCCTGAATAAAACTGAAGACAGTGAAGAAAAAACCAAAATTTGGAGGCAGATCTAGTCTTGTCTGATCATCGCACCTGCAACACAGGGAAACAGGGATGCATCCCACCTACTGCACACGGGAGGTGCGATGCATCCAGATTTCCTAAAGGAGAGGGTGCGATGGTCAGGGAATGAGACTTTAACTTGGTTTTTGGTCACAGTTTGCAGTTTAGTCTAGGGATTTAGGCCGAGCAAATGATAGTCAGTAACTACAAAGTATAGGGCTGATCTAATGAGGTTACTCAAGCTACCTCTAGGGAACTTAGGATGTTTGCAAGTCAATTGTTCATTTCATAAAAAAACCCGGAGATTGACTGAAGTAGCGTTGATATACTTTGCACTTGCATAGCAAATGCAGTTCAAAGGCTAGCTAGCTTGACTTCAGGCTCCGTCTGTGGTTTATGAATCAAACAAATAGAGACAAGCAATCAAACTAATCGCTCCCCAATGGAGTCACCATTTTGTTATCGAGAAATCTAGTGTCTATGTAGAGCTGCTAGTCCCACTAAGATGGGTAGCTATCTTAGAAACAAATAGATTAAAGTCACTTGTTTTTCCTTTACGAGAGAGAGATGGGAAAGAAGCAGAGAGTACCAACCTCAGTCTTCCGCTTGGTTCCTTGCTTGTTTCCTTTCCCCTTTGACAGAATCTCGCCACTACTTCCTTACTTGTCTAGCTTCAAAGAGCACCTGTAGATTCATAGTAGCATAATACCATCAAAGCATAGAGATCTTTCACTGTAAACAATATAGGATCAGATGTATATTGGCCATACAAATGCATATAACAAAAATAATATTCAGAGATACACAAGAATATGGAGGAAAACTCAAATATATTTATTAGTAAAAGTCATAGAAGAGAGGATTACAACCACTTGGTCTGACCTAGCGCCATCCTCCCAGCTTGAAAGCCCTCTTCACCTCACACAAAGCAAGATCACCCAACAATGTCTTCAAAGAGATACCAGCAGCACCTCTTTGCAAATTACCAAATTCCAACCTTTGGATCTCTTGGATGAGGGATCCATTTATAGATATTTACAGGGGGGTGAGTTAGCTTCTGGGATTTTGATTAGTGTCATCTCTCTGATATTTCTTGGTTCTACATGGAGATTTTAGATCTCTTACTCATCCCTGGGCGAACTCGGAGAGGCAAGTGTCAAATGAGCAATTTCTAGAAGATTCTCTAGGTTTCCACCTAGCAAACTACTTGTGCCATTTGTCTGCTCTCGCTCATCACACCCTATGAAAGGGATTTCCAGTATGCATCACACTTTTTGCATGTGCTAGGTGAGATGCATCGCACCTTTAGCACTGGGAAGTCTGTATGGTCCTGCTTTGACCAGTTCTGAGTAGGTTTTCATGGAAAACTTTTGGGAGGTGATGTAATCAGCTGACCTTTCTCCTTTAGGGTATGAAACAACACTTTTAGGGACTTAGAAGCCCTTGGTTTATGGACATATGTGATTGGGGTTGCAGTTCCCAAATATGTCTATAACATGAGGGCAATAAAACAGAGAACCCGAGAGGCTACGTGATAGAGGATAGAGAGCTTGTACTAAAGTGCCCGAGAGCTTGTGTTAGAGAGTCCTAAGAGCCTGAAGTGCTAGAGAGCCATAATGAGGCTGAACCCGATGAATATTCGTAGAATGAGGCTATGCAGAGATAGCTAGACTGTGCTACAAATTATGTAGGGAAACTTGAAGCTAGAGTTGCACTTGAGATGCGTAGAGCCACAGAGCTTGAACTTTGGTAGATTGCAGAGTTGCAGTGATAGAGCCAGATAGCTAGTAAGCTACAGAGCTAAGGGTTCAGAGCAGTTCTTCATATGATCGATTCCTTTAAGCAATGCTTCTTTGGTTGATTCTTCTTGTGATCGATTCTTCTTGTAATCGATGTGGTGAATTCGATATTCAGCAAGATTCAACCATTTATTGAACAACTATGTGTCAGATGTCCATTTTATTATGCAAGAAACCATCTTCATGAGGATCTATGCTTTGAGAAAAATGGTTCGAGCATCTTCAGCCATGACATCCACTTCTTCATATGGCCATTCATAATGAGGCCATAATATATTGGTAGTATACTATGCCTGCGCATTGATAATGTGAACAGATGTTCACCATGGATTGTTTTATCCACTTCTTCATTCACATCTTCAGATGGCCCGTGGTTGGTGTGAGGTATATGGTTTATTCATATATTTCTTCTTTTACATTATGCTACAAATCCTAGATTGCTATTGATGCAGGATCTTCTTTATCTTTTGTTGTCATGATTCCTTGCTTCATGTCATGAGGAATCTTCATATGATGTACTTTATGCTTTGAGATCCCTTATTGTATGGGGATACTCTTGTTGTCATTGTGCATGTGTTTTTCTTTGACATCCCTTTTGTGCCTTGTTGGTGAGATGTTCACCATGCATGTTTTGTGTCATACTGATAGGAATTTTGATTGAGAGTTCTAGTTGTGGAATATCTCTTAGAGCCACTCCTGCGTGAGGGCCTTCTTCCTTGTATGATCAAGACATCATCTCTTTTGTACATCACTTCTTTTAATAGCATCTAATGCAGCGACCTACACCACCTTGACTGGGGCCCGGAGACATAGTCCCTCCTAGATGAACTCCATTAACAACGGCTTATGTCTCCATGTGCTGATGATTATGTTTTTCCTCTTCTTTTCCACATGCACTTGTATTCCTTAATGTTCTTTTGAAAATTAATTTTAACACATCACGAAAGTAAAAGCTCTTGGTAAGGTCCTTCTTCACACTTGGACCTGGATCCAGTGGTATCGGAGTGGGTCTTATCGTTGATGTGAATTGTAGTGTGAACAATGGAATGTGCAATGACAGAGGATGAAAGAGCCATGTGAAAGAACATGCTTAACATTTCCAAGAAAGTGGAAATTGTGTATGAAACTCTACAGAATGAAACAGAGGAAGAGGAGCGGTTACAACTTCAGTTGAAGCCACAGAAGAGGCCACGGAGGAACTGAGGAAAAAAAGCATAATATTCAAATAGGGAATGATGAATTGAAGATGCATCTACATGAAGAGAAAGAGGAGAAGAACAGTTTGCTACTACAACTGCAAGCAAAGGATGAGACCTTGGAAAAGCTGTAGCGAGACCCATGTGAGGTAAAAAGTAGTTCTCCATCTTCATGTATGTTTCCTGATGATGATTTCACTATGTTTGAAAATCATACCATAGGAATTGGCTCCAAACCATTGAAGAGAATGGGATATGAAGGAAAAGGCTTGGGCGTTAATGGGCAAGGTATTGTCAATCCCATCAAAGTAGAGGAATTACTCTGTCAGGCAAGACTTGGGTATGTCAGGAAAGAAGTTGGGGAATGCGATCCACTAACAACAAATGATGAGCAGCCCTCATCAGTTCTTTCCAAATCGAAAGAGAAGGTAAAATATGTTGATTTCCTTTCAATTTCCTCTACTGATAGTATGATGTCTGTTGGAGATTTGGAGATCCCAATTATAGGGACGAATACGAGGCTCCTTACAAAGACAAGACACAAAGAGAAAGAACTTGGTGTTAGTAACCAAGGAATAACTCAACCTTTGGAGGTTATGCACAAACCTCAATTGGTAGGCTCGAGGTACACCAAAGGAGAGTGCTCAAAGGTTTCCATTGTAGGGAGACTGTTGGGGCAAGCTCTCATTGCCATACAGACATCAGAAACATCAAAGGAAGGTATAATCACTTTTGATCTTTAGATTTTCATTATGATCATATTGTTAATAATGAACGAAGACAAAGGCATTGAAAAACATGCACTTTTTGTGGTTTACCTAACCATACCTTTTCCAAGTGTTGGAAAAGAATAGCAGCACTCATGAGGCATGAAAAACCCTCTCAACTGCATAAAAAGAAACAGGTTAAGCAGGTATGGAGGAAGAAAACATACTGCAGTCATTGCGACAGAAATGGCCATCAGAGAGCCACTTGCTGGAAGCTCCATCTAGAGCAGTGCCTTAAAGACAAAACCACCTCAAGGAGGTGACCCATTCACATTAATCAGTGAGAAATGGTTTCTAGACATGTTGTCATTTCATGTTCATTCTTTTGTAAATCATTTGTTGCATTTTAAAATGTAAACGTGATGATGTGTTTCCATCACATAATCAGCAACAATGATGTCTGGTCAAGTTTTGAGTCGTATTTTGAGTTGCATGTTAAAGCTCTGAAAGTGATGTTATTTTTCTATCACATGTCGAAACAATAGTGTTTGGCCTTATGAATGTAAATCATGCATTGCAGTAATCATGTGTTTTCCATCACTTTTTGAAGCAACCATGATAGGTTGGCTTTGTTGTCATATATGGAGTATTACGTCTATCTTATTGTAAACTTGACCACTGAGTATGAGTTATAATATCATGGCAAGTGTGGGATGTTTGGGTCTTAGTTGGTCATGTGAATTAAGCATGTAATTTGCAAATCCATGTACTACAAGTTGCAGATGTAGCAAGTGTCAGCTCATTGCTTAAGGCTCCGAAGAACAAAGGTGAAGGAGATGGAAGCGACACCTTTTTAGGACATTTGTGATGCAGACAGGGTACATAGAAAGATGCAGATTACTTTTTATGATTTTGGAGGACCAAAAGCTCCTCAATGGGGAGGATTGATCCAAGTGGATCTTCAGATACATGGCATGGAAATGCTCAAAAATCAAAATGATCAGAATGATGTCGAACTAGGACTAGAGTGTAGATGTCATCTTCCTGATCATGGAGGTGTGAACGGTTCGTCAATCCGAGTCCAGATGATGAAATAATCATGAAAAGTGTTAGCCTTAAGTTCCTTTGAAAAAGGAAGTTTCATAGAAAATGGACTTTAAGCCTTAAGAGGCGAATCGAAATCGGCATAGTCTAAAGGGCAGACTTAAGTCAGGCCTTTAGGACCCCTAATCAGTGATCTCCGATATCAGAGTTGAGGGCAGGCAATTGGCGACGTCGGTGACCTACGATCCCGACTTGTGATATATCCCAAACCCGATAATTTTATAGGCTCGAATTTATAAATTTTGAAATCCAAACTGTTGGATTTTTCAATGATTTTCAGTGTTTTTTTGGGTTTTTTTCATATCATTGTAAACTGATAAAAAGTTTCTTTTTAAAAGGTTATTGTGCTCACCGAGTGTTCTATACAAACGGCTTCTATTATTAAGCAACATGCCTCCAATTTCAAAGTTCTCTTGTCCCAAACATGTTATAAAACATGATGGGTGGCAGAGAGCTAGGGAGAAGGAGGGAGTCAGAGCGTACATGCCAGAGTGTGCCCGAGGGCCCAAAAGCCTATGCTAGAGTGCCAAGAACATGGTGCAAAGAGCATATAGTGGCAAAAGGTTGTGTAACAGAGGGCGAGGGCAGTAAAATAGAGAACCCGAGAGGCTACGTGATAGAGGACAGAGAGATTTTACTAAAGTGCCCGAGATCTTGTGTTAGAGAGCCCCGAGAGCCTGAAGTGCTAGAGAGCCATAAGGACGTTGCGCCTGATGAATAGTCACAGAATGAGGCTATGCAGAGATAGCTAGACTATGTTGCGAATTATGCAGGGAAACTTGAAGCCAGAGCTGCGCTTGAGATGCGTAGAGCCACAGAGCTTGAACTTTAGGCAGATCGCAAAGCTGTAGTGACAGAGCTAGATAGCTAGTAAGCTATAGAGCCGAGGGTTCAGAGCAGTTCTTCTTATGATCAATTCCTTTAAGTAATGCTTCTTTGATTTATTCTTCTTGTGATCGATTTTGGATCGATTCTTCTTGTAATTGATGCTGTGAATTCGATATTCAGTAAGCTTCAGCCATTTATTGAACAACTATGTATCAGATGTCCATTTTCTTGTGCAAGTAGCCATCTTCATGAGGATCGATGCTTTGAGAGCAATGGTTCGAGCAGCGTCAGCTGTGACATCCACTTCTTCATATGGCCATTCGTAATGAGGCCATAATAGATTGGTAGCGGACTATGCCTATGCATTGATAATGTGAATAGATGTTCACCGTGGATTGTTTTATCCACTTCTTCATTCACATCTTCAGATGGCCCGTGGTTGGTGTGAGGTATATGATTTATTCATATATTTCTTCTTTTGCATTATGCTGCAGATCCTAGATTGATATTGATGTATGATCTTCTTTATTTTTTGTTGTCATGATTCCTTGCTTCATGTCATGAGGAATCTTCATATGATGTACTTTATGCTTTGAGATCCCTTATTGTATGTTTCTGGGATACTCTTATTGTTGTTGTGCATGTGTTTTTCTTTGACATCCCTTCTATTCCTTATTGGCTGGATGCACACCATGCACGTTTTGTGTCATACTGATAGGAGTTTTGATTGAGAGTTCCAGTTGTGGAATATCTCTTAGAGCCACTCCTGTGTGAGGGCCTTCTTCCTTGTATGTTTCAGACATCATCTCTTGTGTAAATCACTTCTTTTGACAACACCTAATGTAGTGGCCTACACCACCTTGACTGGGGCCTAGAGACGTAGTCCCTCCTGGACAAACTCCATTAACAACGGCTTATGTTTCCATGTGCTGATGATTATGTTGTTCCTCTTCTTTTCCACGTGCACTTGTATTCCTTAATGTTCTTTTGAAAAGCAATTTTAACACATCACGAAAGTAAAAGGTCTTGGTAAGGTCCTTCTTCACACCCGAACCTGGATCACTACTGTAACTTATTCTTAAGCTCCTTATACCTATCATCCTATTATCCTACCTATAAGATCTTATACTATAAACCTGTTCCATAAGAACTCATAGTTGCTATGTGATTTACATGTATCTGCCTGCTAAGAGCATCTATGACCTTGTTCTCATTTCCCTTAATGTACCTGATCTCGAAATCAAACTTGATGATCTTGGCCAACCATCTAGCTTTCTTGGAATTTAGATTCAGTTGGTCAAAGAAGTATCTCAATCCACTGTGATTACTCATCAGAACAAACCTCCTGCCAAGAAGATAGTGCCTCCATATCTTCAATGCATGGATGATCTTTGCCAACTCAAGATCATGTGTAACATAATTGTTCTCCTGCTCATTCAGTTTCCTTGATTCGTAACATACCATCTGTCCCTCCTACATAAGGAATCTACCAAGCCCTCTTTTGAAAGCATTTGTACACACCATGAACTCTTTATCTAGACTGGAATTTTAAGAACTAGGTAATTTGTCAACAACTACTTCAACTCCTCAAAACTAGTAGAACATTCCTCTGTCCATTCAAACTTCTTACCTTGTCTTTGTAATGATGTAATAGGATATGAAATGCACGAGAAGTTCTTTATGAACCTCCTATAGTAACATGTTAACCCCATGAATGACCTTACCTCATCCACATTCCTAGGAGTTTCCCATTCCATGATATCTCTTATCTTCTCCGGGTCCACTGCTATGCCTTCCTTGGAAACAACATGCCCCAAGTAATGTACACTTGTCTAAAAGAAACTTCATTTACTAAGCTTGGAATACAACTGATGCTCTCTTAGCAACCTCAATATTGCTGCTCAATGTTCAACATGCTCTTCTTTATCCTTAGAATGTATCAATATATAATCAATGAACACAATAACAAACTTGTCCAGATAAGGACACAACACACTATTCATCAAACACATAAAAGTAGATGGAGCATAAGTCAAACAAATGGAACTGCAAAAACTCATAATGCACATACTTGGTCCAGAAAGAAGTCTTGTAAATATCCTCTTCTTTGGTGCATACCTGATGGTATCTTGATCTCAAATTAATCTTTAAGAACACTGTTGCTCCCTTCAACTGGTCAAAAAAGTCATTAATCCCTTGCAACAAATACATGTTCTTAATGATTACCTTCTTCAACTGCCTATAATCAATGCAAAACCTAAGAGTAACATCCTTCTTCTTCATAAACAATACCAATGCACCCCAAGGCGATACACTTGGCCTAATGTATCCCTTGTCAAACATTTCCTTCAATTTCAACTTCATCTCTACTAACTCTAGTGTTCTCATCATGTATGGTGTCTTTGATGCTAGTGCTGCCCCTAGTACCAACTCAATGGGAATATCCAATTCTCTATGAGGTGGAAACTTTGAAATCTATGCTTGAAATACATTCTGAAACTAATGTAAAACTAGGTACCTACTCAATACCTCTGCATCCTCAACATCCTTACCTTTATCACTAGAAATATGCATTGAAAATAAACACACCCTTTTCTATGGTTGTGCTTTGCCTGCATAGTTGTAACCATTCTGCATGATGTAGCTTTCTTCTTACCCTGTTTGTTCTCCATTGTCATCCAAGCATTCAATAGCCTTGTCATAACAATCCACCTTGGGCCTATGAAGATACAAACATTCCATACCCAAAATCAAACTATACGATCCCAACAGAAGTACATTCAAATGTGTTGATGTAGGCATAAAATTCAACTCAACTGTACAAGACCTTGCCCAATGATTAACTCTTTTCTTTGTACCTGTAGCCAATTGCACTAAGAAAGATTCTACATGCACTTTTTTATTTAAACCACACTTATCACCAAGTCAGGATTAACATAACTATAAGTAGATCCAGGGTCAATCAAAATAGAAACAACTTGATCACAAAGCTTACTGTCCATCTCGATTATAGATGGTTGGTGATCCTCCTACCTATTATCCAATGTTCCATAGATCTGTGGAATGCTCTTCCCAACATCCCCAATTATCTCTGCTTCCTGTGCACTGTAAATATGAGGCCTACTACCTTGGTACTACAGACAATCTCTCTTGAGATGTTCCTTGCCACATATCCAACACTACAACTATCCTATACCATCACCTTTCTTCCGCATCCCTCCATGTTATCGGGAAATCTAGTGTCTATGCAGAGCTACTAGTCCCACTAAGACTGGTAGCTATCTTAGAAACAAACAAACTAAAACTACTTTTGTTTTCCTTTATGAGAAGTAGATAAGAGGGCAACAAAGGAGACCAACCTCTGTCTTGCGCTTGGTTCCTTGCTTGATTCCTCTCCCTTCTGATAGATCTTTTCCACTCGCTTCCTCGTCTACCCAGCTTCAAAGAGCACCTGTGGAATCAAAGCAACATAGCACTATCCAAGAACAGAGATCTACTATCACAAAAAATATAGGACCAGATATATATTGACCAAACAAATGCATATATCATCAATCATACAAGAATGTGGAGGAAAACTTGAATAGCTTTATTAATATCAAGAATAGCAAAGAGGATTACAACTAATTGTTCTGACCTAGCATCATCCTCTCAGCAAGAAATCCCTTCTTCACCTCATGAAAAGCTTAGATCACCCAACACTATGATGTTACACCAAGAAACCAACAGCACTTCCTTATAGGATATAAAATTCCAGCCTCTGGATCTCTGGGATGAGGGATCCATATATAGATGATTGCAGGGAGGTGAGTCAACATCTGATATTTGATTAGTTTCCTCTCTCTGATAGTTCTTGATTCCACTTGGAGATTGATGATGTCTTACTCATCCCTGGGTGAATTCAGAGAGGCAAGTGTCACAGGAGAAGTTTCTGGAAGATTCCATGATCATCCACCTCGCAAATTGACTCTGCCATTTGTCCACTCTCACCCATTGCACCCCATAGAAGGGATTTTCAGTATGAATTGCACCTCCCGTGTGCATTTAGGTGGGATGCATCGCACTTTGACCATGGAGCAGGTGAGATGGTCCAGCTTTGACCAGTTCTGAGTAGTTTTTCATGGAGAACTTCTGGGAGATGATGTAATCAGCTGACCTTGTTCTTTTAGGAGATGGAACAACACTTTTATGGACTTAGGAGTCCTTGGTTTATGGACATGTTTGATTGGGATTGCAATGCCCAAAAATGTCTATAACAGTTGCCCCCTAAAGCATGAGGGCGTTAGTCTTTTGATGTTGGGTGAAATGCTTTATCATGAGGATCCGAAGTGTTTTTGAGTTGGAAGGCGACCTATAATAAGATACAATACAATACATTATCTTCATAATATTTTCATGATCTAGTTGAGGTGGTCATTCCCATGCTCAGCTTTATAAATTCATTTTCATGTACATAAGACAGACAATCGTCTGTGTGCATACTGATGATTCTGGTAGAGACACCATCCCTTAGATTGGATGATTATCTGTGCAGCAATGATCTACATTTGATGTCTTTATTTTCCTGAATATATATCACAGCCCGAATGGATGAAACTAGATCCGAGGTCTTCAATATCGTTCGATCTTCACTCAAAGTACAAGTCGATCCATGTGAGAGATGTTTTGGAGTCGAACATGGAAAGACATCGCCTGATTACCAGCCAGTGTTGTAAGTTGTTAACAGGTGCGAGAGGAATCACTGATAATGATGATGACCCTCAAGGTACGACAGTACAATTCACGTGGAGTGAAAAAGGGACTAGGTGTCGAACACCATGCAAAATATTTCGGTCAAAGGCCATTGATGTAAACCTGTCGCTGGAAGTGAGAAACTTGCCATTGAGGCATGCAAGCTTCAAAGTACTGAAAGGGTTGTTCCTAAATCGACTTCCTGGATAATGAGCTGATGTCGACAAGAAGCGATCCGTCGTAGGAGGGCCTTAATGAATCCGACATCTATGACACGGAACAGAGTAAATGATTTTAATGGAGGTGAAAACGATCTGATGATATAAGGTTCAAGGTGGTGGTCATGAAAGAATGGATCATGAATGTATTGTAGTGGATGAGACACAGGTGAATTCTCTGAGTGACTTCTCTTGAAAATATCGGCGACACTGACATGATCGATTAGTAGTGTTAACCCCAAATGTGGATGGTGTGATGGACCAATGGTGATATGACTAATGAATGGAACAACCCAACTCGACTCAGATGCAGAGTGAAAGTCTCATGTTCAAGAACGACTTGCTACCAATAAAGTTTCTTCAAGTTTTCTTCCCAATTTTTCCCCAATCATTGCTGACCAGTACCTCTTTATTTTTGTCAAGATTGAGGAGGATAACATATGCTTGTTCTATAATTTTCCCTTTGGGCAAACCCATCGCTATGTTTTAATGAGCCTAGCGATAGTGAAACTTGTTCTTGTCTGTATGGACAAGTTTGTCGCTATTTGGTTTTAACGAGTTTAACGACAAAGATAACTCGGTCCTTTTCAATTATAGAGAGTTTGAAAGGGACGTAAAGAAAACTCCAATAATCCTTTTTCGTCTTATAATCCCTTAAGTCTGAAAAAGTATAAAATAATACAAAAGGGATGAATTTTCAGAAATTTTAACAAGCCAAACAAAACAAGCGCTCGATCTTTTTGTGTAATAATCCCTCAGGTCCAAAAATATTAAAATCTAGAGGAGGGATAGCACTTCCGATCATTTTAACGAGCTGGAGAGGCCAATTGCTTGGAAATATTTTCATATTTTATGAGTCAGATGTAAATAGCTTAAAGGATACTCGTTTTTAAAGGAACGAGTGATAAATTCGGGCAGCAGCTGATTCCAGGTAAGGTTTGGAATTTTCCAATCCCAGTAGTGTCACAAGGATGGCTAACAGGATCACTCTTCGCAGTTGTTCCTCAAAAAAGGTAAACAATCAAATGGAGGTGAATGATCGGCCAAAACAGAGTGGAGGTGATGATGAGAACACGACCAAGGCTCAAAGTTTGATGATAATGCATTCACAATGGTTATTTACCGGAAATTGGTTCATTTTTATATGAATGAGCTTAAACTCTGGGGGAAACATTTGCTCATTGCTTATGTTTAATTTTTAACAAGCTTGAACTCCACATAAAAACTGCTTGATCCAGTCGTATAATAAGGATGTCTCATCTAAGATGCCATTTTTAGGGAGCTTGCACCTTACAAAGCTTTGCCCCGCATCCTTTCTTTATGCAAGTTAGGAAATGACTAATCCTACGAGTTTAAGGGTTAGAGGACCTACAAATTTAAAAAATAAATGGTCTCTCTTCACTTGCATGCCCCCAGGTATAGCGAAAAATTTCTAGGTTATCAAAGATTGTTCGATCCGCATTGCAGACAAAACACTTCCTCGGTGATGTCTACCGAAATAAACAAAGGTGAGTGGCGCAACTTGCCTCCACTCACATAACTTTGACGAAGGAATCTTATTCCAGTCTAATCTCATAAACCAGTCATATATCCTTCGCGGAAACCTACCCTATGCCCAAGGTTTTCCTTCCGAAACAGACCAGGGTGCATGCCCCCTGGGTTTCAGTCATGTCCTCCTGAATCACTCGCGCTCATGAGGTGGACGAACTGGGGATTGATGAGACATTCCTTGCGTGAAAAGACCATTCAGGGATGGTATTTGACTATTTTCTATGTGTGAGCCGGGGAATGAAAGCTGGTCTACGAGCTTGACCACTCTTCCTTCATGCGGAAAACACATTACTCTAAAGAGTGAGGAGATAATGGCTCCCATGCAATAAATATAGTCGCGTCCAAGGAGTAGACTATAATCTAGGGGTCCTTGGACTACCATTATGTTGATGTGAATGGTTTTCCTTCTCAATATTATCGGCACATTGGGAAGGATCCCTAACGGTCGACTGCTTCCCTTGTCAAAGCCTGTTAGATTTCTCATCTCAGGAAAAAGCGATGGCGAACCATGCGCTTTCCAAGCAGTTAAGGAAAGGATACTCACAGAATCCCCTTTATCTATGATGGTACCGGCCATGACCATTCTGTATATTTGTGCAATGATTCGAAATGGTACACTAGCTGGTAAATGGGGTCTGCCTAGTAGATTCCAATCGAAGGTTGCTTGGAGGTGGGACCGAATAGACGGCCAGATATGACTCTGATGAACTTCCTTCCTGTGGTAAAGGAATGGGTAGACTGCCCCCATGTTCATCGGAGTCTGTGTTTATGAAGAGAATTTGAACGGTGTCGTTCTTGTTCTCTCCAGTGACTGTATCATCTAAAGATGAACCTTCTAAAGGCAAGACTGGGTCAACTGTCGCCTCGACCTTTTGACTTTTGTCTGGTGTGAATTTAGATGGTCTATCTTCAATGATAGATGCTTCGACCGACCACAATGGCGTTTCAGTCAGATTTTCAACAAGTGATGGACTTGGCAAGAGTTTCTTATATCCAGGAGGAAACCGTAATGGTAAAACTGGACGGTCATCCAAAACTCTTTTAACCTCGTCTAGGAAGGGACAACTATGGACAGCGTGATCGCCTTCACACAGTTTACAAGGGAATTTACTTTTCCTTTTCTGTCCCGACACTTCGCTTTCACTAGTTGACGGTGTACTTTCAACATGATCATCAGAGGTTGTTGACACCGGATTGTGCAAACGAGGAGACCAGTCCCTTAAGATCCGAGGGATGCAAGGACAATCTCGATGATAGTGATCTCCTTTGCAAATGACACATGGAGATTTACGCTTTGACAGTGCAGTGTGTGGATTTTCACTAGATGATTCCTGGTTGCCCCTTTTCACCTTTGGCTCCTTCTTCTTCTTCTCCTTCTTAGTTACTTGATTTTTAGCTTTACCAGCTTCATCAAGCGAAGAGGAAGGAGGAGAGGGAGAATCGGACGAAGTAGAAGGTTGGGGGGTAGCTTTGGTATCATCTAGTTTCTTACTTGATTGCTCAGGAAGCACGGTGTTCTGAATGACAGAGGTTGAGAAGAGCCATACGGGCAGGCCGATTGTTAATCCTGGAAGCGACAATGTGGCCATATGGGGTGCACCAACATCTCCCCAAGAGGAGAAAGGACTAGGATTTCCTCTAAGGGGAAATCCTTGGTTGGTGGACTCCATTTTTCTCAACCTAAGACCAACATAGGAAAGGTGACATTTATTCTGATTAAAATAAATTTTAGACGCTTTGACACAACTTGTTTTTTCAATTTTTAAGAGTTGAGAAAAAACAAAAGATGACTCTAGTCGCCTTCAATTTTTAATGAGCTTGAAGTGACAAGTGCTCAGATGGACCTTTTCCTTTAAGGAGTCTGAAAAGGAATGAAAGAGACTACTCTGGAAGTATAGATAGAGGGATTACCAAACCAATCGCAAAACTGCAAAATACTTTTTATGGTATGGCAGTCAATCTTCCCAAATGTTGTGTTCAGTGCATTGCAATCGATAGGGCGGTAGACACGGCTTCCTGTGGATAAAGGATATAGCCTATTGTGGTCTCCCAATATATACTCAACGGTACGTGGGAGCACAAGTCCGTACTGGCACTTGTCATCTCAAAGTGGAGGAATCACCCAACCAGCAATGAAAACAATAGTTACCAGGCTTTACGACGCCGGAATACGTCTCTAGCCTAGACTTCTAAATGTTGTGCATTAGGTTCCAAAGCGTTTTTAGATTCATTAAATTTATTTTACAGTTGATCTTGTTTAAGAAATTTTCCTTTCAAGTTCACCGTGAGATGTAGATATACAATTCCTAAAATGCAATCTAAGATGATAAACAATCATTTAATCTTCTTTTTGCAATGAAAATCCTAGCTATTAAAGAAAGAGAGATGATATTCTTTCAACATAGAGCAGAGAGCACACACTATATGCACTGTCCTAAATCAAACCAACAAACAGTCTAAATGCAAATGCACATGCATGTATTTTTTTTCAGCCTTCTTAATGTGTGAATGATAAAAAGAAAGCTAAGCGCAAATCTGAATTATTTTTCAAAGCGACATTACTAACAAGCTTCTTTTCAAGACAAAATGAAGACAATGGCAACACTTTGCGATTTGGAATTGAAAACTTGCTTTCGACACTTGAAAAACTATAAATTCAAATCAAATACCAGAGTAACAGTGTAATCAACTATCAAGAACAATCAGATTCTCTTCTATGACTGAAAACGACACTTGCGAAACTTCCAAATCAAGAAACGACAGTTCAATTACGCTACTTCTTTGTAAAGGAGAACTAAAAATGGCTCAAAATACATAAAAACATTTACAGTTCTTTGCATAATGGAGGCAGAATAATGGTAGGGAAGGGGGTTTCCACAGAGGTATATTGACTACAGACAGCAAAACTCCTGAATAGAGCTGAAAAGAGTGAAGAAAAACCAAAGTCTGGAGGCAAAATTAGCCTTCTCTAACCATCGCACCTGTTACATAGGGATTCCAGTATGCATCCCACCTACTGCACATGGGAAGTGCAATGCATACTGATATCCTTGAAGAGAGGGTGCGATGGCATAGTGCGAGACTTTTGATCTAGTTCTTGATCACAGTTTGCAGCACAGTTTAGGGAATTAGGCCGAGCAGGGGATAATCAGTAAATAAACCATAGGGGTAGATCTAAGGAGGTTACTAGAGCCACCACAAGGGAAATTAGGATGTTTACAAATAAATTGTTTAGTTTATAAACAAAACCCGAAGATAGACTAAAGCAGCATTGATCTACTTTGCACTTGCATAGCAAATGCAGTTTGAAGGCTTGTTGGCTTGACTTCAGACTCCATCTATAAGTTTATAAAACAAACAAATATAGAAAAGTAAACAAGCTATTCTCTCCCCAGCGGAGTCACCATTTTGTTATCGGGAAATCTAGTGTCTATGCAGAGCTGCTAGTCCCACTAACACTGGTAGCTATCTTAGAAACAAACAAACTAAAACTACTTTCATTTTCCTTTATGAGAAGTAGATAAGAGGGGAACAAAGGAGACCAACCTCTGTCTTGCGCTTGGTTCCTTGCTTGATTCCTCTCCCTTTTGATAGATCTTTGCCACTCGCTTCCTCGTCTACCCAGCTTCAAAGAGCACCTATGGAATCAAAGCAGCATAACACTATCCAAGAACAGAGATCTACTATCACAAACAATATAGGACCAGATATATATTGACCACACAAATGCATATATCATCAATCATACAAGAATGTGGAGGAAAACTTGAAGAGCTTTATTAATATCAAGAATAGAAAAGAGGATTACAACCAATTGTTCTGACCTAGCGTCATCCTCTCAGCAAGAAAGCCCTTCTTCACCTCATGAAAAGCTTAGATCACCCAACACTATGATGTTACACCAAGAAACCAGCAGCACTTCCTTATAGGATACAAAATTCTAGCCTCTGGATCTCTGGGATGAGGGATCCATATATAGATGATTGCAGGGAGGTGAGTCAGCTTCTGAGATTTGATTAGTGTCCTCTCTCTGATAGTTCTTGATTCCACTTGGAGATTGATGATCTCTTACTCATCCCTAGGCAAATTCAGAGAGGCAAGTGTCACAGGAGAAGTTTCTGGAAGATTCCATGATCATCCACCTCGCAAATTGACTCTGCCATTTGTCCACTCTCGCCCATCACACCCCATAGAAGGGCTTTTCAGTATGCATCACACCTCCCATGTGCATTTAGGTGGGATGCATCGCACTTTGACCATGGAGCAGGTGAGATGGTCCAGCTCTTACCAGTTCTAAGTAGTTTTTCATGGAGAACTTCTGGGAGATGATGTAATCAGCTGACCTTGTTCTTTTAGGGGATGGAACAACACTTTTAGGGACTTATGAGTCCTTGGTTTATGGACATGTTTGATTGGGGTTGCAGTGCCCAAAAATGTCTATAACACTTCAGGTTGCGAACCATGTCCCCGTCTAACTAGATTAAACTTCTTGTAAGGAACAACATTCTCTTTCTCACCCAGATCTTGGGGTTTTGTTCTTTTCGGCTACAATTTACCATTATGCTTTTCTTTCCCTTTCCAACCTTACTGAGACTTTGTCTTGCAATTTGATTACTCATAACAATGCTTAAACTTACCAGTGACTTCTTCAAGTGATTGAGGCTCATCATATTCAATTCGATATCTAAATTCTAATGGTAATCCACTGAAAAATATATGAATTTTGGCCTTCTCATCCTTAAGATACAGGACATACCTCATCAACTCCAAGAACTTAGTCATATACTCCTCATTTGTCATCAATCCTATCTTTAGCTCATAGAAATCCTTAGCTTTACTATCATAGTAGCCCTCTAAAAAATATTATTTCCTAAAAAATATATTGAATTCATGTGAACTCAACTCTTCTGTGCTGATGTCTCTAACCCACTTCAGATCTTCCCACCAGATGTTTGATTTCCCTTTGAGGCTGAAGATAGTTATTCTAGCCTTCATATTCTCTATGTAATCATGCAACTCAAATAACTTATTCATCCCAAGTAACCATGCCTCTTCATCTTCTGGTTTCTTAAAATCTCCATCAAAGGTAGGTGTCTTGGCTTTCTTGAAATCATATGGAAAATATCCCCTATCATTCCTCTTGTAAGGATGATAACAATGATGACCATGATACCTGTCAGAACCAAAATTAGAATAGAACCTGTGTCCATCACCTCTTCTATTAGGTGTGTCCAGGAACCTTCCATCTCTAATCATGTCATCCCTATCCAACTTCTGACCACCATAAGACCTATTACCATATTCCCCATTAGTCCTATACTCCTACCCATGACTGATCCTAAGCAGTCCCTATCTCTGCAAATCTGAAAAAATATGAAGGATAACTACATTAACCTTTGCTTATTTCTCTTGTGCCTAAATAATTATGTCATTATTTGCCTTGCAAATTCTCATTTCTGCCTTCAAACTTCTCAGTGTGTCTTCTATGTTAAGGGAGTGCCCATCACCATCTTTCTCATATGATCTATAGGGAGAGTCTCATGAAATGTAGTCTACGATCTTGTTAGTCATCTTTGATCTTCTTTATGCAAGTATACTATGTCAGCTAAACCAACATATAAACATAATCAACATACCTCAAAATAGTTCAGGGGAGGATATTTCATCTACAAGATCAGACAGATTAACATAATACATGTAGAAACATAATCATATCAGTATATAAACATCATTTCAACAATTATCCAGTTACCATGCATGTTTGTACCATAACCATGACAATGCATGCATAACGACATATAGACATTGACATCCATAACAAATACATAATCGACATGCACTCATGACGGCCACATCAAAAAAAATCACCATCATCTTCTTCACAATGGCACAACTGCAACAATGACTACCACCATGCATACAAAACAAGTACATAATCCAAAAGCATAAAGAACACATATGCAATGGACATGTATGCATGACAAACAAATTCCTCCCATGTAGTCCAAAGGGTAAACCATGCTTTGATACCACTCTGTAACACCCTCCTCCCACATTTACCCAAACTAACCGGTCCACTGGAGTAAACATGTGATGAAGATTTAGTATGATATGATTTAACCTCCTATATCACCTTAAGGAAATGGAACTAACTGACCAACACTTTAAAGACCTCCCTAAGGAGCTACAAAATCTTAAGGATCCAACCAACCCTTCCAGGTGTCCAACCCCTAAGAGAAATTACTTCTTAAATTAAATAAACACCTAGTGGCTCCCATGACAAGCCCTCCATGCAACTGATACCCTCTAGTCACTTCCACAATAATGCCTTCATGTGACTATGGCATTTTTTAGGTAGTTCTACGCCAACGTGCCCGAATTATGAGCCACCTTTTTTGGGCTAGGACTTAGGCCTCTACCCAAAGCTTCATGAAACTTCGAAAAATGACAAATAACAAGATGAAAAGGCCTCAAATTCAAAACTTCAACAACGACCTGGCCTGAAAATGCCTAGCCATGACAGGAATTCTATCAAACACATCATGAACCTGTAATCTACAAGTCATATAAACACATTTGAGCATAGGGACTTCATACTTATCTGATATTTGTCAAGAAGGTTTGATACCCTCTCATAATAGCTTCATTATCATCTATTATATCATACATTCATTATATATGCATTTACTAGTCAAAACATGATGAGATCCATAACTCAAGTCTATGATAAACCATTCTTTTAACCAACATGTAACCAGCAAAATAATAATGATAGAATAACCACTATCAACACATAATAACAAACATATTTACACATAATACACAAGAGGAAAATATCTCTTATCAACATATGAAAAATCCAACCAAGCCAAGAAATTCCATGTACCGCTTGACCATAGATTGGATGAACCAAATCTTTCTTTCAACCAATCACCCATGTTCCATACTCTAAGCATGAATGTGAGACTCACAACAGAACCAATCAAGGCTTCCTCAGACTTTATCATATATCCCACTAAGGGATTCCTAGGCCCAAACAATAAACATACCCTATAGGTTTTACCAAAATCCCGCCATGTACTGGTCAAAGGATCAATAGGCCTTAAACAAGCATGTATGCCTCTAGATATATCCACCTAAACCATGAAGAATTTTGCTGTCTCACCCCTCTGGGATTTACCATGTATCCTAGCATTATTAGTCAATGGGTTCCTAGGCCCAACGAGGGTATACACCTCTAGGCTTTACAATGTATCACGCCATTATTGATCAAGGGATTCCTAGGCCCAAAGAGGGTATTCATAACCTAGCTTTACCATGTATCCCACCATTACTGGTCAAGGGATTCTTAGGCCTTGTGATATTTCCTAAGACCACCCCACTTATTTTTGAAACCATCTGGAAATCTAGTTGAACCAAGTAAAAGAAACCCATCACACCATGGTTATCTAGAAATGGCAAGGCAAGGTTAAAATCCACTGTAACACTTGGAAAGACCCATGCAAATGACAACAAGAGAACCAAATACATGAATGCATGTACCATGCATGCCAAAACTAGTAAGGAAATAATACATGAAAATCGATACCTGCAAGTAATCTCGTGATAGCCTCTTGATCCTGCTCTTCCTTTCTTGATATTTTCTTCCCTTTGTTTTCTTTTCCTTCCTTTTCTAGAGTGATCCAAGGATACTCTAAGTATTAAAGAGTATGAGAGAGGGAGAATAGAGAGAAAGAGCTCCAAAACTGAACTGACAAAAGGTTAAATTGACCAAAGGTTGTGAATTGATCCTCATAAGCCTTTTTATTAATGAGGCCTCTATTTTCTTCATTTTCCATTATTTTCCTTAATTTTCCTTCTCACATGTAACATGTGACCTTTCACCTTCCTTTTCTCCTTATTTCTTTTATTTTCATAAATAAAATTCCAATTATTGTCTCTTGCCTTTTCAAATCATTTTCCATTTCTTTTGCCAGTTTCCTTAGCCATAATAAACTAAATGAACACCCATACTAGGATGCTTTTTCCAACATTCAGATTGGAATAAGTGTCCCATGACCTTGGTCTTATATTTTCTTTATTGACTTTGTTACATGGATTTTTAACCCAGACTTGTTACAATTTGATCAGTCACAGAGGAGGCATACTAGGGGAATCCTCCTCCAAACACTGACGACTATTTGGATGGGAGTCGGTTGCAAATTTCTTTGATGTTATGCCTATGGAGGTGTGAAAGGAAATTCACACCCTCGAAGAAAAATAATTTTGCGACCGGATTACGATTTAGATTCTGAAGTCTATGTTGGAAAATCTAAATGGGTACTAGACCTAGGAAAATTGAGAAAGATATTTTTGCACTCATTATCTACACACAGACAGATGGAGACTCTTCTTCACATGGTGCTACGAGATAAATAGGTGGATAATTACAAACTTTCTGCAGGCCAAGAGGATTTGAAGAGGATATTGGGGGATATCCACTATGATATGGATGACATTGTGGTTCATCTGAACTAAATAGAACGTTACATAATCTCAGATTTAGACATTGACTCAATTGCACCTAAAAATAAAGAAGCGGTTATAAATGCTACCACAATCAACATGGTCAGTACAAATTATTCTCTAGATCAACCAATGATCATTTTGGATGAATTAATCCATCTTTGGTTCTCATCTCCTAGGAGCTGATTTTTTGTTCTTTTGGTCTTTTAGTTTGTGACTATTCTTTTGTCCCCATGTTATCATTTTTATCCTTGTATAGTATTAGTTGTGTAGTGGGTAAAACTCTAATTATAAGCATCTCTTGTGTTTTTGCATGAGTGCACAATCATCACGTATATCTGTTCACAATAGGGTGGTTGCTCTTTTGTAATGATGTCAATAGTTTCTTGGTTCACTGACTAGGTCAATACTGTGCTCCAGAGAACGTCAATTGTAATTTTGTTTTATTTCAAATATCAATAGAAATCAATGGTCAAATATTACAAAAGAAACAAAAAAATTGCACTCCTCAAGGCTACAATCATGACCATATCTGCAATCTCAAAGTGGATCTATGAATGGTGTTGGTTAGTGTTTTGGCTATCTAATTGGTTGGCATAACCCTTTTGTTTTTTTTGTTTTTTAAATGTTATATAATTTATGTTTTATAGGTATTGTTTTTTAATATGTTATAATATAATTTTAATTATTGTATTAAGAATGGTAAGTTGCTTTACAAGATATTATTAAATAATATTATATTAAAAATTAATTAAAAATATTTATATGATTTTTTTTAAAATTATATAAATGTATTTTTAAAATAAAATGAAATGAAAATTAATTTTACAATAAAAGTAAAATTAGAAAGAGAAAAAGGAGATTAATTTTATCATACAATATTAAGAATGGCCATACAAATTTACTTTAATTATGATCTGGAACAAATATTTATTTATGTTTATCAGTTGGTAACTAACCCAAAAAAATTCAGATTCTATCCATAGTTAAATGCACTAGGGAAGATCCTATCGTGTGACAACAAAAATAAATAAATAACGTTTATTTATGTTTATCTGTTGGTAACTAACCCAAAAAAAATCAGATTCTATCCATAGTTAATTGCAGTTGGTAACTAACCCCAAAATTCAGATTCTATCCCTACTTAATTGCACTAGGGAAGATCGTGTGACAACAAAAACAAATAAATAACGTGTACATTTTTAGTTGGTTAACAGTATCTTAAAAAAATAAATTAGGTTAAAGCTATTTTAAATTGGATTTAGATTTATCAAGTAACGTGTGGAATCAAATTTAAGGTATAACTTTTTAATCAAGTATTCTGTGGGAGCAAATTTATTAAGGCATAAGTTTTTTATCAAATTTATTAAGGTATATTTTTTTTATTAAATATGGTGTAGAATTAAATTTATTAAGATGTAATTTTTATATCTAATTAATATATAAAATGAACCTAAATAATAATAAAAAAATTTATAGTTTCAGAAATTTGATTTTTTAATGCTTAACAATTTGGATATAAGATAAATCTATTTTGATTTAATTTATGTTTCTCAAAAATTTGCAAAAAATTATTTAGGGTAGAAATTTAACATTTTCATTGAAAATATCTTGAAGTAATGAGACTTAATGTTATATTTTAAAGTAATGAGATTTAATGTTATAGCCTCTCCCTACTATTATGATGTAGAAACTCTTTTCAATACAATAATACTTTAAAAGAAATGTATTTATGGGAAGGTAATATGTAATATTATATTATTGTTTAATTATTTAAATTATTTCACTGGTTTAAATTACTAATTATATTGATAAGTGTGTTTATTTTGGAACATAATTGCAATTATTTGAATTTAAATATTGATATTTATTAAGGGATGTTAGGGATTTAATTTCATATAATATTCTAAAATATTCTTAGTAGAAGTCACAAATCAAAAGTTGAGATTTATCTTAAAAGCAATTTCACCTTTTTTTGCCTTTTGATTAAATTGATTAATTAAAAAAATGTCATAAAGATATGTCAAATGGATCTCCATGGTTAAGAATCTCGTTGCATGTTTTTTAAACACACACACACACACATAACACACAAAACTCATATATTGATTATTTTTATAAATCTTTTTTAAAAGAAACTATTAGGCTTTTTTCTATTCAATTAAATCTTGTTTCAAGGCCAAAACCTTTTACATTTTCCACCTGACCATCAACTGTTGTGTTCAAAATGGTCCAAATTAGATTTTTTTGCTTCCTACACTGATAACATTTTAAACCACTACGTAGACAATTACTATAAGTCCTTCAAAATATTCCTAATATTTCTATGTATTTCTAATGCATAAGTTTACACAATATTTAACTAGCCTTCACAATTGAATCCAATTTTTGGGTTAGGTTCTTCCTTTTCCTCTTCCTACTGCCTTGGATGACCAAACACTTAAACTTCCTCCACTACCTCATCCCCTTGTCATTGTTGCTCATTAACCACATCTTTAGAAGTCGTCGGCTCCACTCTCCCACTTCCTTACATTCCTTTTTTAACTACGTCTAACACACCCTCTTACCACCCATTGTCCCACCGAGGTAGAAAGAGGGTAGTTACAATTCTGACCCGATCTCCAAGGTATAGTTATGGGAATGGGCTGTAATTTTTTTTATCTTCTTCAACTTCCTCAATACTTAAATTGGATAACATCAATGTGTTTGTCTCATCGAGAACTTACCACCGATATAAAATTTGGTTCAATCTGACACCTGGATCAAAAGATATGGCCAATTAAAGAATGCCTATTGGAACTCAGTACGTCATCTAACCTCTGACTTGGCCCCCATGTGGTGCTCATGTGGCTACCTAAGTCTGGCCATCTGACCACCCATGTGGCAGTTCCACCTCAACTGTCGACATGTTCTCGTCTAGGTCACTTTAACCTTTTCCCACAAATTGAGGAACATATATATAGATATATATTATAATTTAAAGGAGGACATCCCCTTCCAACATATATGTCAAGCAAGCCCCCTTTGCCACCACATCATGGAGATATAATCTCATGGATTTCCTTTGTAGTCCCCCGTTGAAATTATCAGGGAAGAATCTTCTGAGGTTGTGTGGATCCTTCGTGTACCCCTCCTTCACGTGCCTCAACTCCTTCCATCACAATCGTGCATGCAGGCTCATCCCTATCACTATCATATCGACCTTTTCTATTATGGCCTGTACTCCTATCTTTCAGGGTGACATCACTTTACTTTTAGCACTAGGGTGACGAGGAGTCCACGTGAGCATGTACACTAGCACTTTCGAGCACATAAAACCCTCCACATACATGACTTCTCCTCCAATTGGGCCCTATTGTGTCACATCACCATAGGGATAAAATCCCAGCGATATTAGACCATGCCTCTACTTGTAACTTCCAAGGTAATTTCTCTCAGACACACAGATGGTTCTTTTCTTTCCTTGGCATCCAATAGCTCCAAACCCTCCCACCTATGCACCCTTGGTCACAGCTCCTAGTCATATGGTGATACAAGGGGTCTACCTATTAATCCATGGTAAATGAATTTTAACCCCTGCGCCCTTAGCACTCATGCTTAGCTCTTGTTGACGTGGTGCATGAGGCACTAGCTCACTTGCTCCTTTGGACCTTAGACTTCTAGCCTCCACTGCATAGATGAGTACATGGTTCGAGCTTTTACTCAAGCTTTTGACACATTCCTCCTATGCTTATCAATAAGCCTCTACCATGCATAAGTGTTTACATATATATATAAGTAATTAGACCCAACGTTATCCTTCATGAGCATTGCAAGACTCAACTCGATCCTTATGTCTCCATACATAGGTGTATATATATAGCAATGCCTTTCCCAAGATTTTAAGGGCTTTGAATCAGTCTTGTAACACACACGCACACACACACACACACAGACACACACACACACACATATAGATATAAAATAGATCTACCACTCCTAAGCTTACAATTTTTAAATGAGGCTTGATAACAAAATTATTCTAATGCAGAAATCTGCACAATGAAAATGTTCAATTGTCCCTCCACATTGCGCACAATGAAAATTTTCACTGCCCCTCCCCACTACGCAAAATTAAAACATTCACTTCCCCTCTGCGCTCCACACAATGAAAACATTCACTACCCCTTCACAATCCACATTTCCTGCACTTTCCAGACACCCTAAGTTCTCCTTCCTTCGCATATTTATTCATCCCCCCTCCTGCTCACATAAGCGACCTAGAATCCTGTCATTTTTGACATTATTGAGCAAAGTAATAGCTACAGTTTCTTAATTAAATACTTGATAATATTTACATATAAATTATAATAGCTATTACGTATAAGAAATTAAAGAATGAGGTGACAACAACTCTAGGATTTGTTATGAAAAATACATATGTGTAAAGGACTTAGTATGATATTTGTGTTTAGTTAGGTTATGTACATATGAAACAATATTTCTAAAACAATGTAACCATTGGTATATCTCTATTTTCTACACTAGTTACTTAGACAAAATCACACTAAATATAATAAAGCATAAACTCTTATTTGTCCAAATTGCATGAATTATGAGATTTGTTTATATTGCATGCAATCTAGTTACTGCTTACTATTTTTTCTATTAACTACAAATTTTCACACAATAAAATCTTTGACTCGACCTCCGCACTCTATACATTGAAAGCGTTCATTTCCCCTCTGCACTCTGCACAATGAAAATGTTCAATGCCCCTCTGCACTCCACACAATGTTAAATCCTTGAAATTAAGTTGATATGAATTTTAATTGTAGATAAAATATGGGTCCCATGGATAATGTTTTTATTATGTGCACTGCAAAAATTTTGCAGAGTGTAGAAATGTGAGAAGTGCAAGAGAAAGGGTGTGTAGAGAAATCGTGTGCGAGGGTGTTTGTTAAATAAATGTTTAACCTCTAATACCAAGATTCAAAATTACCATTGCAACAGATAATTCATCAAATCTAGCATTATGCACAATGAAAATTTTATGCCCACAATAAAAGCTACCTCTGCATTTCCTAGTGCAATTGGAAAAATGGACAAAGTTATGCGAAGATGGCTTGGATTATGTGGAATACAAAGGTGCAGGTGAAATATATATGAAGGTGGATTTCATTATGTAGAATGCGGAGATGGGAACATGTAAACAATGAAAAATTATAGAAATGTGAGCATTCTCAAATAACAAGAAAATGTGGACCCTGCTAAAAGAAGCATCGTAGATGTAGGGACTATGTTGCATTGCATCTATTAATGTTTTTTTTTGTTTACAAACCTTAGAAAATTTCAATTAAATTTACTTTATGAACATGGTGACATATGCACTTAAGTATTTTCCTTTTTAAAACCCCTAGGGTTTTCATTTCATAATAAGAAATGGTAATAAAATTGTCTTTCATAATAAATTAAAATGATAGCAAAATAAAATATATGATAGTAATGAACTTCAAATAATTGAAAAAAAATAATAGTGATCTATCATATGAAAATAAATGTAATTTTAATGGTGGAGAAGATATTTACTTAGTTAATCTATGTGATAACAACTTTGTTCATCCTCTTGTTTATTTTTTATCTCTCAAGCTCACTTTTTGAACTCTCTCCCATATTTTGTATTTGTATGTTAAGTCTTCATTACTATATTAGAAAGAGTACATAGTTCTTAAGAGGTTATTCATCTCTATACCAAAACTAGAGAAACCAAACTAAAGACAGAATAATTGAGGGTCTATTAATGTCCAAAATAGTATCAGAGATAACACCATTAGACTCACACAAATAAAAGTTTTCCCATAAATAGGAAAACCAAAAATGAGTCTAAAATCCCAAGGAGAGTTTGAAAACCCTATGACAAGAAGAGAATGGCTTACCCATATTAGGGAAAAATCAGCCAAGAGGACATAACCAATCACAACTATAAAAATTAGAACAATAAACATCACAACAAAACTAACAATGAGGAACCTAAATATCAAGAATATAAAGACGTATCAACATCAATAGGATGGCCATCATGCTTGTAGTACGGAAACGTTGTTGGGCTAAGAGGAAAGACCAATTCAAGGTGTTGAAGTGTTGGGATGGGGTCCCCTGGGTTAGTTTTGGGATCAAAAGAACCCAAGTTTTGATGTATTTTTTATAAGTAATATAAAGTCTCTGACATTTGTGGATGTAGAGCGTGTAGATGGCTAGGAGTCAGTGGGGTTTTATCCCCTTGTTTATGTAAAAGTTAAGTCAATTTTGAGATCCACCCATGGTCCGCGGACCATGGGATTGTATGTGAAAAGCTATAAATAGGTGTGTCTTAGAGAGTCTAAGGTAGGTCTATGTGGATGTAATGGGTTAATAAGAGAATAGTGATAGCCCAGAGAGTGGGTCAAATAGGAGAGAAAGGCTCTGGAGCTGAGCGCGCAAAGGCCTAGGTAGAGTCCACAACTAAGTGCGCAGACCTCTGCAGCTGAGTGCACAGGGTAGTTTTGAGTGTGTAATACCATATTAAAGATTAATAAAGAAGATTACTGAAGAAATATTGTGTATATCTTCTTATATATGTTTACTTCTGTTTATGATATATGTTGTGGATGAATAATGTGTTTATGAAATATCAATCTAATGATGGTCGAATCTCTTGAATAACTCTTAATAGATATACGTAATGCATGTTAAGTACTTTCACAAAGACTGTGATGAATTCTGTTATGTTTTCTAATTAACATAAGTAGCCCTTCTTCAACGGTAATCTAGGATTGTTCTCTGATGCGCGTAAGTGGAAAAATCAACTGATAAGGGTTCGTAAAAGGCGACCGTAGACCTTCGCGAAAGTCTGAATGTTGTTTCAGTAGAATTGCAGTACTGAGCCCTAAGGGCTTATCGATTTGTGTGAAGGCAGATCCAAGGTGCTAAAAGACATCACACTCATCTCTGGTTGTAGAAACTTGGTTCTAGAATCCCCCCATACTGCTTCGGGTGAGACTACAGCCTTCGCTACGCATTTTGTTGCCGAAAGGGCCAGTAATGTAGGGATTTGTTGGTTGGCGCAACTAACTCTGAACCTAGGTCAGGAACCCCTAATCCAACAAATGGTTCTGTTGCCAGGACCGAGATCTGCTTGAAGGATATGTGTGATGTCGCATCATTGGAACCTAATGAATAAAGAAATTGAAAAGTGGCTGGATAGAAAAATTCATGAATTCACGGCGTAGGAAAATAAGAATCTGTACCTATCAAAGGAACAGTGGTTGGATAGGTATTTGTATACAGAGATATACGAAATTTTCTTCTGCACCTTCTTGATCGAATTATATGAGTGGTTAGCTAAGTTGGTAGACGTTCAAGGGAGGTGGAAGTTTGACAGATCAATAATGTAGACTCTAGAACTAGTACAATGATTAGAAGCCTCTGAAGAAAAGATCGCGTAGGCTGTCGATCACTGGCTCGATTGAATTATAGGAGGATTTGTTACAGAATTCATAATTGATACCTTAGTCAGCTACAACGAACTAAAGTGATGATATTTCAAGGGACTACGAGGTAAGTATTTAAGATATTTGAATGCCTGGATTAAAATTTTGTTATGTGAAAAATGAGATATGCCATTGTCTTGATGTTCAGAGCTACGCTAAGTGGAAAATTATTTAGAAATCAAGAAGGATTAGGTTGGAGTATATTCCCTTGATTGGATCTTCTGTAAGTGATGACAAAGGGGTGGAAAGGACTCCGCCACGAAGAGATGTCCAGCTGATAACACAGGGTTTTCCTCAGACACATCATCCATCCACTCCACCTCCACCTCCACCTCCACCACATACACCTTCACCCACACCTCCACCACCACCACAACCACCATTCAACATGTCGAACACAATGAAGTTTCCGATTTATAAGGGCATAGGGAGAGAAGATACAAATCAATTTTGGTTTGTTGCGAATGTTGTGTGGACAGTGCAGTAGATTACTGATGACAATATAAAGAAGGCACAGTTGGTTACTGCTCTATAGGATCGTGTGTTGACTTGGTATATTAAGTATTGTTCTGATAATCCTTTGGAAACGCTAGCAGAAACTAAGACTTCTTTAAACAAAGAGTTTAGTAAGCCTAAGTTTGACTCGCAGTCAATAGTCGGATTTAAGGAAATCACGATGAGGGTTGATGAGATGCCTCGGGAATTATATCAACGGTTGAAATGTGTGATTCAAGAAGCTAACATGCAACTCACAGATGGTCAGCATCGCAAGTGGTTTATAGCTTCGCTGCTACCTCACCTGAGGATTTCTCTGTATGCAACACCCATTCATCATGCGACCTTCGGAGTACAACAGATTCACTCTCAGTTACAGAGCCTCTTCTTAAAATTGCAGAGCTTGAAGGAAGACAAGGAGAATAAAGAAGAGGTGTGGGCAGAAGTCTGGTGTCTGAAGGTAAGGGCCAGGGGCATGATAAAAATCGTTGTCCTGTATTCACAAACTATCAAGGAGGGGGACCAATTCCCCTAAGGCTAGAATCTCCAGTAGGGCCGAGCATAGGGGCTGTGCTATGGTGCACTATTTGTCAGGTTGCTAGACAACATGGAATGGATAACTACCATTTTCTTCAAAAGTTCATCTAGATAGCTCAGCAGTTGTTCTGTAACTTTTTCAAATTAGTGGGCCACGAAGAGCGCCATTGTCGTAGCTATGCGATGATGATGGAAAGAACACCTACATACTAGATGCAAGCAAAAACTTGGCCTCCAGAGCAGGGTGCCAGAGGAGCACATGGAGGATATCAGGATGAGGATGAGTATGAGGCCAAGGAGGAGGGGGCCCTAGTAGAGGTCGGGGACAAGTTATATGTTACAACTGTGAAACACTAGGGCACTACGCACGAGACTATGAGAATCAGACACGCCCGTCATGTCAATACTACAACCAGTTTTATCACACTATAGAAGAATGCTCAGTGTTGATAGCTAAGATGCAGGAGAAAAAGGCGCGGCCTCAGCAACCTATGTAGAACTTATAGATGATGAGAATTGAGCCCCATGAGAAGGATTAGAGCACGAATATAATGTTGAGAAGTAGAATAACAACTGGTGATGATAAAGGAAAATAGCTTGAAGAGGATGGATGGGTCCGTAAGGCCCCAAAAAAGGAATTTGGTTTTGATTTGGTTGGTGCTAAGGAAACCTTGGTTTTGATTCGCTAAGGAGTTTGGTTTTGATTTGCGGAGGCTTCCACCTCAGGAAGCTAGAACAAAGTTCAAGAAACCAACACACCTACAGAGGTTGATCCCTCTGTCCTTACTACGTTCTTAGAGACTTGCATGACATTGATGCGCGATAGCAAAGCTATGAAAGGCCTGCAGGAGTTAATAGACAAATGCACCAGCAAAGAGAACACCCTTGATGGCCACCGCGTAGTTAGAAAAATTGCCAAACATAAGGCTAGAATGGGGCACGAGATGAGGCTCACTGCATAGATAGGATATTATGAGATGGACCACATCATCTTGGATCTGGGGTCTGATGCGAACGCTTTGCCAAAACAAACATGGGAAATAATGGGGAGACTTTCACTACAGTGGTCTCTAATCCATATCAGAATGGCAAACCAGCAGAAGATCATTCCTGGACGATTATATGGAGTAACAGTTTATATAGAAGGTGTCAGCGTGATGGATGACTTTGATGTGATAGAGATCATTGATGACAGTAATCCATACCTTGTGCTCCTCAAAATTGATTGGGGCATTGACATGAATGGGGTCATCAGTTTAAAGAAGAGGATGATGTCCTTTGAAAGGAAATTGCTTCGATTTGTAGTGTCGTTGGACCTTGCCAAAGGGGCGCACTACACTGAACCAGTCCGCAATTATGAAGAAAGTGAGGATGAGCTAGATCAGATCTACAAAATAGCAGCGCGAGACCAGGACTAGATCAAGCCAATGGCAGATGGATGGATTGCATGGGACCGAGAGAGTTCATGTACCTCTGATTTAGATGAAGAGTTGGAGCACTGGCAGAGTCATTTGCATGAAGTATCCACACTGCGCTACAACATCATGACTAAATTACTATGCTGCGTTTTGTTGGATGTAAGAAACTTATCTTATTTTGATGGTTTAACTGACGTGGATAAGTTTTTGGATTTGTTTGAGCATGAAGTCCCTGAGCATCACCGCTTCTAAGTGTTAGATTTGGCACTGCACACTACACCCATAGGATGGTGGGGTACGCACAAGGATAGCTTTGATGGATGGCAGGATTAAAGAAGAATGATGAGATTGTGGTTTGGACGTCTTAACACTCAGTTGGTCAAGAAATACGATGGGAGAGATGATCCGAGCGATCACCTAGCGAAGTGGACTAAAGCTTATGGAACGGAGCCACAACCGGAGCATGTACACTTATTTTGCCATACTTTGGATACAATTCCCTTGAACTGGTATTTGGAGATGGAGCTCTGCCATGGCACCAAAGAGTGGAATGTATTAAGAGAATGGTTCTTACTAACCTTTAGTTTTGAAGATGGTTTCGCAAGCATCGATGAAGCCCTACAGGAGATTAAGGCAATTATCTTCAGAATGCCACAAGAACCTTTGGAATGGGTCCAACCAGATTGGAGCACCCAGCTGCACCATGCGTTGGAATGTTATAATGTGACCGCTGAGGAGGAGGATGAAGATCCAAGAAATATTAATATTCCAGAGGCGGAAGGGCATCGCGAAGTCGAGGGCCCGCAAATAGACAACCCAGACATCACCGCGCCATTGAAAACAAAGCAAGTAAACATTGGGACTGAAGCAAAACCAAAGTTTGCAAAGATTGGAGATTATTGGGATGATGCTACTATGGATAAACTTGTCGAGTTACTCCACAAATATCAAGATCTATTCCCTACCAAGTTTTTAGATTTGAATGTCATAGTTGGTGATTTGGGCATTATGAAAATCACTTTGAAGTCGGATGTGAAGCTTGTTAAACAGATTCCGCATTTCCCTAATACTAAATACAAGGAAAAGGTTCGCTAGGATTTGGATAAGATGCTGGAGGTGGGCATCATAGAACTGGTTGAGGAATCTAATTAGGTGAGCCCGATGGTGGTTTAGGAGAAGAAGAAGAAGGGCGAGATAAGGATTTGCATAGATTTGGAGAAGCTTAATGATGTGTGTGTACCTAATCCCTTCCCGATGTCGTTTACTGATGAAGTATTAGACAATGTTGGAGGGTAGGAGGCCTACTCGTTCGTGGATGGGTTCTCTAGATATCATCAAATTAAGATCGTGCTTGAGGATAGAAGCAAAATGACATTCGCAATGGAGTGGGGTTGTTTTAATACATTGTGATGTCGTTTGGACTCAATGATGCACCTACGATATTCTCTTGTGTAGTCATCGCGGCGTTCAAGGAGTTCATTCATAAGTCTTGGAAGTATACTTTGATGACTGGACAATGTTTGGATTAGTAAAGTGCCATGTAGCAAGTCTGCGCTTAATGTTGGATACATGTCACAGATACCAAATCGCCTTTTACTGTTTATTGGATCTGTCATTTAAAGGTTTTGGATCGGCAAACCCAATCAATAAGTCTCGAGTGTAATTCCTTCTTTGCATGGTGTCGTGGCGGAAAAAGTCGTTTGTGCGGACACAACTGACCTCCCTAGGAGTCTAAACTCTCTAGCGACAAACAAGACAAAATGGAGTGATCTTTCTCTAAATATACCTTTTAAAACATGAAAACTACAAGTGTTTAGGCTTACCTTATTCCAAAACGCGGTTGTTGTAGTCCGTCCTTGCCGATCCGGATGAGCTCCTCCTTCAAGTCAATTCCTGCAACCACAAACAATCAAACAATTACCAAGCACTTGCATTTCATATAATAAAACATATATTCAACATGCAGACCAAGGAACACATGAAATAACTCATTAACACAAGCTATTGAGAAAAATAAACCAGTTTGTATTAATAACGAAACAAAGAAACTCTTACAACCTGGCCTTGGTGTTGTGCAAGTTCCTCCCAGGGTCCATCAAGGGTTTTCCTCTACTTTGACAAAGCTCACCCACCTCCAAGTAGAATCAAGCAAAGACAATCTCTCCTCACAAGGTTCTAAATGGGAGTCCTAATTCCTGCAGCATTTACCCAAAGAAAATGTATAGTTCCAACCTCCCCTCCCTCTGGCTCAATGTCTTTATTTATAGTGCTGTAAAGAGGTTATTCACGTCCACCATCAATGGGATAATCCCCCTCTTTGGGTGGGATAGCTCCCTTATTGATGGGATAAGTTCCCCCTTAATAGAGATACATGAACCAACTGGAGGCGCATCCAAATCATCAAACCGACCTCTAGAAAGTTCTAGAAGTAACCACAAGTAACTTTTTTAAGATGAAACTCGCGCATTTTGCCTTTTACAGAAGGACGCACCTGTCCCTTAACATACAGAGCGTCCAAAGACGCATCTTTTGTGAACATGGTTAGCGTCCCCGCAGGTGAGGCTAGAGAGAACCTGCGACCCCAGAGATAAACATATTTTTTACAAGACTTTCTCTCTCCTTGAGTTTGAGATGGATAACAGAGGCATAAGACTTGCCTAAGAGGGTAGCATGACTGTTGATTTGAGCCATACTAACTGTAAGTGGTCATGGTGACATTTTTTAGTGTAACACATGGGACCAGGAAGAGCAGCCCTATGTTAGGCGAGTTCGAGAAGCTATTCGCTTCCGCAAAATGATTTAAAAGGTAGATCACAATGAAACACGAAGAATATAATCAAGCAGATTGCATTGAACCTGAAGAAATTCATCTTCTATGTTCCCTTTTTCCTGTTGGCTCATGTGGTGTTCAAGCAAGGGTTGATGGTGAACCCTGCAATGATCACGGTGATAGTCAATCTAGAGGCCCTGCGGAATGTAAAGCAGTTGCGCACAACGTTGGGACATATGAAATATTATAGGAAATTTATCAAAGCATATGCTCAAATTACCGCGCCTATGGAGAAGCTGTTGAAGAAGGTCACAAAATTCTGTTGGGATGAATAATGCCAGCGTAGCTTAGTTGTTTTGAAAGAAAATATTGTCACCATGCTGATCTTGGTATTCCTGGATTAGAAAAAGGAATTTCACGTAAATGTTGATGCCTCTTGCATTTCATTGGGTGCAGTGTTAACACAATTTGGTGAAGGATAAATGGACCATCCTATAGCATTCGCAAGTAGGAAATTATAAAAGGCTAAGAATAATTACTCAATGACTGAACGCGAAGGATTGGCCATTGTGTACACGCTGCAAAAGTTTAGGCACTATTTATTAGGAGGGAATTTCAACATGTACACAGATCATTTAGCCTTGAAATACCTGGTCAATAAGCCTGTGTTGGGGGGAAGATCTGTCGATGGTTGCTGATATTCCAGGAGTATGACTTTGAGGTCATTGTGAAGCCAAGGAGGTTGAATATAGGACTTGACCATCTGTCGCGGATCGAAACAGGAGAGGAGCCTAATAATTTGGAGGAAGGGTTGCCGGATGCGCCGCTCTTCACGATGCACATAGCGGATAACCATTTTGCAGATATCATTCATTTCTTGACTACGGGAATGGAACCGGAAGGGTATATAAATCAACAAAACAAGGAGCTAGTAGTGCAAGCGATAGAATTTTTAGTAATTGTGGGACATCTATATAAGATGGGTGTAGATGAGATATTGTGAAGATATGTGCCAAATTTTGAGAGAAATAGCATCTCATTCAAGCTCATGGAGGGGCTACGGGAGGACACTATGCAGTAAAAGCGACTGCACAGAAGATTTTGTGCATAGGTCTATGGTGGAAAATGTTGCATAAGGATTTCAAAGCATATTGTAAGGCATGTGATGCATGTCAGAGAACAGGTAGACCATCCCGAAGGGATGAATTTCCATTACAACCTCAAGTATCGTTGTAGTTATTTGAAAAATGGGCGATTGATTTTTTTGGTCCAATTCAACCCCTAGGGAAGAAAACGGGTGCATGCTATATCATCACCACGACGAAATGTCTAACCTGATGGGTAGAGGCACAACTGGTTAAGAATTGTACAAGAGCTACAACAACAAAGTTTTTGTTTGAGTATGCCTTAACTAGGCTTGGCTGCCTGAAAGTGTTGATGAGCGATAGAGGTACACACTTTATGAATGAGACAATCAGCGCGTTAATAGAGAAATTCCAGGTCTACCATCAGAAGAGTACACAATATCACCCACAGGCCAATGTAAATGTTGAGGCCTTCAATAATATTTTGGAGAATGCACTGACAAATATTTGCAACACGCAACAAAATGACTGGGATGTGTGCGTACCTACGGTACTATGGGCATATAGGACTACTTGCAAGAAGCTGACATGGTAAACATTGTTCAGGTTGGTCTATGAGCTAGAAGCTGTAAATCCAATGGAGTATATTGTGCCTAGTTTGCGCATAGAATATCTCACGGGTATGGCATATCGCAAAGCCTTGGAGGAACGGCTCGCGCCACTAATGGAGCTTGAACATGACCGATTCTTGGCTGGATTCCATCAACAAGTACAGAATGAGCGTGAAAAATCATGGCACGATCACCATATCAAGCTTCGCACATTTAAGGTAAATGACCTTGTCTTGTTATATGATAGTAAATTCACTAAGTTTCTGGGAAAATTCTAGATGCATTAGCTAGGGCCATATATTATTAAGGAAATTACAGATGGAGGTGCAGTTCAGCTCGCGAAGCTGAATGGGAGTTGATTGAAGTTGTATACAAGGGATCCTACGTAATGACTATATGGCGATAAGATAGTGTTAGTGCTCCAGGAAGTTGCAAGGGAGAATGGGACTATAAACGACACTATTAGGTTTGGAGGACTACGTAGCAGGTGGGCTGCATGGAAAATGGTGAAGTTGCAAAATCTAAAGTTGCACATAAGAAGCTGCGCTATGTGGGGAAGTTCCATGGAGAACAATAGAAAAATGACCATTGGAGTTACTGTTCATGATTTTACAGCCAGAAAACGGTTAAGAGGAGCAGGTTGGCGACATTTAAGGCCAAAATATTTCAAGGTCTGTTACCAAAACAACATTAATTTTTGAAATTTGGGAGGAATGCCAGATTTGAATTCAAACACCCCTATAAATTATGTGTGTTGGTCCAACAGAAAACACTTTGCACCCTTAGATCTTTTGTTGAAATTTGTTGTCTGTCGCTTATGAGCCAAGTGTTTTGGGAGGAATTCTTCACCCACACAGACGTTTCTCTGGAAGCCCGTGAGCTGTTTATAGAAAGGATGACTGCCACCAACCCTGCCAAAGGCTTGAGTTCGAAAGAAACCATATATGATGCCACAGGACCTGAAGTATCCAGTGTTGAAGCTACGCCTGTGGTGCCCACGACGCTGAGGTCACCAAGGCCAAAAGAATCCATGGAAAAAAAGAAGAACCTACAATAAAGGAGAAGCAGAAAAAGTCGGTGCAGATACATGCTTCCCCAAGGAAGCATACTGTGACACCAGCCTAGAAGAAAGATAACAATCCATCAAAAGATAAGCAGAAGGTTGTAGACCTAGAGGCGGAAGAAGGCCAAGGAATGGAGGATATTGACACTGAGGGCGCAGAACCTATTACGAAGCTACTTGGGTATATCCATCCAAGAAAGGGGAAGGTGAAGATCACTAAAGACCCAAACTCAGAGAAATTCATCATTTCCACACCCATGCTACCTGAGCAGGTGCCTTTTGAAGGTCCATGACTCACGCGAGTCCCATTATTGAAGATGGAGGATTGGGACCTCGCGGATCATGCTAAGTTCCCACACTTAGTGGTAGACAAGTACATGAAGAAAATTTACTATGAATAAACCAGTGTGACAGTGTTGGAAACAAAGGAATGGGTTTGCGGTGTTAAGTAATCAGGATTGCTCAAATTGCTATGGGTGCCACACTACCACTGCACCCCCATTAACACAATTTTCATCCACTAGCTGCTCACTTTGTTGCATAATGGGTGTTTATGGCTAGGAGGGCCTATACCCATCATAGATATGCTCATTCATAGGATTACACACTTGCCTTATGAAGGTCTGAACCCAGCCAAGGAGTTTGGTGGAAAGACGGGGGAGAAGGAGCTGGCAGAGCGAATGAAGAAGGATTATGAACTTTTGTAAAAGTCGCGCAAGTATTCTATTTTGTCTGCCTCAAACCCCACAGTTCAATTGGTCATGTAGATATTGGCTAGAAAGTTGATGAGGAAATGTCACGCAGATGACGTTCTGACACCCATAGTGTCCCTGGCTACACAATGCGTGAAGGGCGTGCAATTCAACTAGTCCAGGTATCTCTGTCAAGAGTTCCTAGCAAATTTCCAGGAGGCCCAGGATGAAACCAAGTCATTTCATTACGCTTGGTTACTACTATCTATTTTGTTGGTTGCATGGGAATTGCCGAAGGACATCTAGTTTCCTCCGCTCGAAGAAGGATTACCAGAGGCAGTGTAGTTCACCTCTCTATGGGCTACCAAGGACCCTGCGTGGATCAGAGAGACAAAAATCTTTTAGGTCATGATGGAATTAAGTCTCTGCATGATGATTAACCAGTGTCAAAGGTTGTCCCCAACCTTTTACATGCAGCTGTCAGCCTACGCAACCTTCAAGGGTGACTTTCACAGGGTGTATATCCAAGCGCGGAAGGATCCAGTGCAAAAGTGGCATGATTTTCCATACTTGGTGATGGAGACCGATGTGCAGGAGGTAGTGGGGCACTAGCCATTTGAGTGGCACACCCCTTTAGATCTATTTGTTGGGCTAAGAACATGTGCGGAGAGTGCGGCCGAGAAGGAAAGGAAGGAGGTAGCTAAGTAGGCTATGCAGAACTTGGCTGTGCAGGCAAAGAAGGATGCTATAGAGAAGGCTTGGGTTGAGAAGGAACATGATGCTAAGGAGAAGGTAGAGCATGAGTAACATGAGACCCAGAAAGGTGACAAGTCACCTTCGCCAGAAACACAAATTGAAACAAGACAAGGTGGTGGAGGCGAGGAAGGGTAGCGCACCCCCTTCATTCTGAAAAGGTGAGAGCTGGAGCAGCAAAGTGGATCGTGAAAGGAGCAAAAGGCTCAGAAAAAATAGGTTGATCCTGTGGTGCTCACAAAAATCAATTTCGATGAGATCGGTGATAACGTTAGGGATGCTGCAATAGAAGTATTGCAGTAGTTGGAACAACAGTACATGCAAACTTTGGGAGGAGTTCAGAACAATCTCCGAGAGTTGCAGCTCCAAGCAACTAAGATCCAAGCAGATGTCAGGAAAGTGAGCGGTGCACTAGGAAATTCGGCACAAGGTCAAAGTATACGCATGGAGATGATTCCGTGGCCACAGGATGTGGGAGTCTTCTCCTTGCCTGTAGGCTCAGTGTATGTCGACAACAAGGAATAACACTCCCTCCTTGACAAAGTCCCAAATATGGGCCTGAACCTTGCCGTGATGCAACTAGATTCATTGCATGCATTATTACAGGGAGTCGTGGAAGAGCTTCACATCAGGGAACAATGAGCTCTCAGTGCTGTCAGCGAGATCAAAGTTAATAATTAGCAGTTGCTCACTAAAAATACATAGGTTTGTGGGAGAAGGAAATGCTCTAGGTGCATAGTTCACGACTGGAGTCAACAGTCATGGAGGCATGCAGAATAGTGCTTGAGATTCAAATTCCTGAGGACGCACAAGCAGAAGCGAAGATTAGAAAATTAGCTGCTGGTGTGTACGAAGCTAAATTTGACGTTAATCGAGATCAATTTGAACTCAACATGAAGATCACTGAGCTACAATTGAAGTTGTAGCCTATGACTCTGCCGGAGGTCTTGGAGCAGCGCGGCACCGCAATCAAGGAAGGACTAGCCACTCTAGATGCCATAGTTGCAGAATATACAACAATATTCGAGCAGACCATGGAGTTGGTAAAAAATCTACAGGAGGATCCAAACGTACAGACACTAAACACTGAAATAAGGGAGTTTTAGTAGCAATATGATGAAGTTAGGGCAACGGTGCACTCCATTGCACCAGTGCAACGCCTTGTAAAATTGTAGGAGGGGAAGCAGCTCTAGCGTAGGTAGACGCGGCATAGAAGAAGGAGTTCTTGCTAAAGGCCCAGCTGCAACCATGGTTGGAAGAAGCTTATCAGATCATGACAACCATTCAGGATAAGCTAAATGGATTGCAGCAGATGCAATAGACAATGAGGTTGGCCGCAGAAGGACCAACTAGAGAAAAATTAGTCGAAGAGGTCAAGCAGGCGGCCATGCAGAGCGCTTCCGAGGTTGCAGTAGTTGAGGTGGAGTTGGAGGATCTTTGCAGCAAGATCATAATTCCAATTGAGTAACTTGAGGGTGAGACATACTCTTTGTGTTGGGGGATTGTTGGATGGGGTCCCCTGGGTTAGTTTTGGGGTCAAAATAACACAAGTTTTAATGTATTTTTTGTAAGTAATGTAAATTCTCTATAATTTGTGGATGCGGAATGCATAGATGGTTAGGAGTTAGAGGGGCTTTATCCCCTTGTTTATGTAAAAGTTGAGTCAATTTTGAGATCCACCCATGGTCTGCAAACCATGGGATTGTATGTAAAAAGCTATAAATAGGTGTGTCTTAGAGAGTCTAAGGCATGTCTATGTGGACGTAATGGGTCAGTAAGAGAAAATTGATAGTGTAGAGAGTGGGTCAAATAGGAGAGAGAGGCTCTACAACTGAGTGCGCAGAGGCCTAGGTAGAGTCCGCAGCTTAGTGTGTGGACCCCTGTAGCTGAGTGCGCAGAGTAGTTTTGAGTGTGTAATACCATATTGAAGATCAATAAATAAGATTTCTGAAGAAATATTTTTTATATCCTCTTATCTCTGTTTACGATATATGTTGTGGATGAATAATGTGTTTATGAAATATCAATCTACTGATGCGTGAATCTATTGAATAACTCTTAATAGATATACACAATGCATGTTAAGTACTTTTGCAAAGACTGTGATGAATTTTGTTATGTTTTCTAATTAACCTAAGTAGCTCTGCGCGAATGGTAATTTAGGATTGTTCTCGGATGCGTGTAAGTGGATAAATCAACTGATAAGGGTCCACAAAAGCCGATCATAGACGTTTGCGAAAGTCTGAAGGCTGTTTTAGTAGAGTTGCAGTATTGATCCTTGAAGGCTTATCAATTTGTGCGAAGGCAGATCCAAGGTGCTAAAAGACATCACACTCATCTTTGGATGTAGAAACATGGTTCTTGCATCCCCCCATATTGCTTCGGGTGAGACTGGAGCCTACGCTACACGGGTTGTTTCCAAAAGGGCCAATAGTGTAGGGATTTGTTGGTTGGTGCAACTAACTCTAAACCTGGGTCAGCACACCCTAAGCCAACATGAATTCTTCGTTCAACATCTAGCAATAATTGCTTCAACCCATCCAACTTTTGCATTATCATGTCCCTAGATTCCTGCTTGCCTACAAGTACCTTGCACATGAGAAGTTAGACATGCTGGTATAAATCCACCATGTGTAAGTAGTGATTTTGGTAGTCATTAGTGTTTCCTATGTTGAGGATCCAAGCTATAAGACTGTCCAACAATTCCAAGTCTAGGATGCCATGTCTATCCTGCCAAATTTCCTCCACCACTTCATTGATCTCTACTTGGGTTTTTGGGGGAATATGAGTCAAGTTATTTCAACTTGAGGCTTCAGCCTTGAAACAAGCCCCCGAACCACTAATACTACCTTTCCCCCATTTTTATGCTAGAATTTGGTTCACTAACGAGTCATAGTAATCGTGGGGAGGAATAGATAAGGGGTATAACATGTTCAGAGGTCATCGACCATAGGAAATGCATCCCAAAGAAAATATTGATCCCCTCTAGAGAAGCAAAGGAAAAACCAGTGGATGTTTCACAATGCTCCTCAAATTCGAGTGCAGATGAGGGCAGGAGGAAGGCCCAAGGGAGCCCCCCTGCACTAACCCAATAAAAGAAAGATTGTATTCAGAAACCATGGTCACCTAAGAAAATAGCTACAATGTAGTTTCTAAAATAGAAATTTCAAACATGTCAAGGAGAAAGGTTATGGTGACTAATGCTCCCACTCTAGAGATGTCCATCACATGCACACGTTCAATTCAACATGCCATGCATGGTGGCTGTTGAAGAAGTCAAGGCATCAATTTACTTTTTAATGTGAGGTGAGGCACATTTAAGGAATCCATGGCTTGGGGCCAAGGCTTATATTTCTATTTCCACCTCGATTTCATGCTCTATCAACTTGATGGGGGAGAATCTCCTTCCATTAATACACCTTTCCAATTTAAGAAACCTCCTGTTATAGCTAGATATTCTAAGCATACAATTTTTGCAAAATTTTCATACATTTAATATGTTAGTCTCAATATCTTATCCACTTTTCACCCACTAATCTTAATCATAGTTCCTCCTCCTTTGAAAACGGTTGTAATTTTCTTGCTCAAGCCAAGCATAAACTCTTTTGGACTTCTCTTTCCAATCCTTCTTAAATATCTATATCCATATCTATAGGTAAATCAAAATACTCCACTCCAATATCCACACAATAAGTGTATATATATCTATGTATATATATATATATATATATATATATATATATATATATATATATATATATATATAAAGAAATGGGTATTCATTATATTAGAAAAACCTAGATTGAAGGCTAGGTCCTTTTACAACATTATTCAGATAATCAGATACATCTATCCAAAACTCCATAATTACCCTATCTTTTCATTCCCCCAAATTGCATTTAAAGAAACTAAACGAATGGATTCCATATGTTCTCCCAAAAACCACATATCTACATAACATAATAAAATACTAAGAAATAAAACTACATGTCTTCCATGACCTAGGCTTCGTAAGCAACATTCTTTGTCTCAGCAACCTATTCTAGACTGAGTTCTTGAGCTCCTACACCATCACTATTGCCACTTGCATGATCATTATTTCCATCTTCATCCCGCATTTCAACTTCAAGCTACTTTGCTCCGTCATCTATTGGATGTGGTTCGTTGGAACGCCTGTCTTCATCCCATCTTAGGTCATCCATTCTAAATTCTAACATCTCCATTGCCAAATGGAGATGATTTAATTTGAGCTCCAATATACCTAGTTGATGATTCATTAGCTCATTCTGTGCCCTAGCTTTAGCTGTTATCATCTCTGCATGGAGAAATATTAAGGATATTATGATTTCAATAGCTCCTACCATCTTGGCAAAAGTTGAACCAAAATATTCCTCACCATCCCTTAGAATGTGCTACATTTTTTTGAGAATAGACCAGAGACGAAGACAAATTTGACATATACTGGCTCAAATTTCTCGTCCACAACTAATCGAATCTCCCATACTTTCTATAAATACTGACATACCTTCCCACTTTGCATCAATCTCACACCAAGCCGCATAAAAATTCTACCAGTTTCACCATAACACCATTTGCAAGAGCCATAATGAGGAACAGGGCAATCTTGCAAAAATCATTGGAATGTACACTACCACACTAAGTTCCAAACCTGTAGAGTGAGAGCTTGAACATATTATTTTCACTATATATCTTGTCTTCTTTATTCTATTTGTCTATTTTCCTTCTCAAGGTGACATCACCTTCCCAAATTTTCAATTTGGCATGTCTCTCCATATTCTCCCAAAGCCATCGCATCCTTCCAGTTATGAGGGATTCATAGTTATACATGATGGGAATAAAAAGTTTAGTCTAACACTTTGTCCTCATTTTAATGTGCCTAAAAATCATAATAATAATCATTATACTTAACATTAATATGGTATAACCTTGTTTAAAATATTCCCATCATCTTACCTTATTTCTCCTTGTTTTAACTGCACTCCTTGGTTGGCCAAGGAGTTAACTACCACATTAAGGTTTCTTCTAATGTGGTAAAATTCAATTTGATTGAATGTAACCACCAAAAACTTAATTCAATGCAATATTGGAGGAAACAATTGGTCCTCATTGTTTCAACATTTGATAACCTACTAAATCGCATTCTTAGAACCCCCAAAAACTACTAGATGACAAAGATCTCTAGAGAGGGCCATTTCCAAAACCTACCACAACAAAAGATACTTTGTCTGATTGCTCGAAGCAAATCCTAAGCCTCAAGTGAATTGTGACTCTCTTTCTTCATCAAGAAAAAATATAACCCCTCCACTCTTGCCTCCCTCAGGTTTCCCTTTGAAGCACCATCAAAAAATAAAAAGTATTTCCCCTTCCTTTTTTTCCAAATACAAAAATCCTCTTGGTCAATTCTGACTAAATACGATTGATGGTCCAATCATTTCAATCTAAAGCTACAAAAATGATTCGATTGTAGGTTTGATTCCAACCATTCCTTTTCTAGATGTGAGAGTTCTTCCAACTCTTTTTTGTCAACTCCTCTGGCTAAAATTTCCTTGAACAACATTGATAACACATTGGAGGCCATGCAATTGCACTTATTCTTTCATCCTTGGAGATTGTATGGTTGTGTGTTATCTAGATTGCCCAATAGAGATATTTTGGCAAATATTTCCATCATCTCACAAGAACTGATTTGGATTTCCTCAACCAGGGTTTTTTTTTGGGCCCATTTAATAAACATTACTTCCCGTGAATCCCAAATTCTTGGCATGTCAAACTTGAGGCAAGGCTAGTTTCTAAACTTCCAAAGAAAGGGAGAAATGCTAGAATAAGTGAGGCATATCTTCTTCCTCTTTATGACAAAGGACACAACAAGATGGGATGTGGATACTATGCTTCTTTAGATTTTTTTTTGTCAGGATTTTTCAATTCAGCAGTCCCCAAAAAAAAAGGTTTATTTTTAGAATTCCATATGCTTCACCAGATGTGATATGTGATACCTTGAGACTGGTTTTGAGCAAGAAATTTATACCATCCTTTGATTCTATAGATGTTAGTTTTTCTATGCTACTAGATCCTTCAATCCAGTATTGTGGTGACTATCGACGTGTAGCCTTTGAGGGCCTTGAGCACCAGATCTCAAGATTGCTGAAGATTATGGGGAACATTATCATATTTCCAGCCAATCTACCATCCATGACTATCCCACATTGAAATATCTACAATTTTTCTAAGCCCCTTTTCCTCTATCCATTTTTCCAGCTCCTCCATATTTTCATTGTCTTTCAATAATTCTGCAACTGGGAGATGATCTTTCAATAAGTGGATTTGAGATCTATTTCCCATCTACCACCCAAGATGTTCAAAAATAAGGAAAGCAACTTCCTTACATAATTTCCATATTTTTGACCCATGATCCACCCAATTTTTTTTGTTTTGGTCTCAAAATTCTATTCTTATGGAAGTATTTTCACAAAAAGGCCCGTTTCCACCATTCGTTGGAATTTGAAATTAATATCCATGCAATTTTGGCACCCAATGCTAAATTCATTAGGTATTGATCTTTAATAACTAGTCTTCCTTCTGCGTTAGGAAATGAGGCCATTTTCCAATAGACAATATGAAAATGATGTTCGTTGTTCTTCCTGTCTTGCCACGTGAATTTTCTCATCAAGCCACTAAATTGGTTAATAATTCCTTTTGAGGTCAATAGCCTCGAACTCAAATATATATGAAGGGATGATAAGACAAACTTAATCATAATCATCTTGTTGGAAAAAGTAACTATGTTCGGTGTTCAATAATGTACTTGAGGCATTATGTAATGTACTTGTCAAAAGAATAAAGAAAATAAATTTTATTATATTATTGTGACTTATTAAAGCATGGGTTTCATGCTTGGGCCGCCATGTTTTAGGTAAAATTCCCCATTAAGGACTTCTAGGACTTATTCTGAGTCTATAGAATTATTGTACATTTAAGGAGACCCTTCTTGGTCTTTTGAATCATGTAAAAAGGTTTAGTATTGAGTAAAATATGAATTATGGAACTTCCACACCATGTCAACCTAAGGGAAGGTCAAGTCGGCCTAAGGACCCATTATACCCCACAAGAAGCCTATAAAAGTAAGGACTATGAAATCATTTAGCACGACACTTCTCATCTTCTCATCTAGTGGGAAGAAGTGCAAAAATCTTGTTGCTAGGCAAAAGTGCGAAGTGGATAGATGGGAAAGTTTGTTGCCAGAAAGCTGAAGTGAATGCGAGTTTGGGAGATTCTGAGGAGAAGAGAAAAATGGAAATTTTGGTGGTGGTCTCACTCTGTTTCATGCTATGGATTGGGAGAATAAAGTCTTCCAAGTTGGACTGTTGTCAGAAGTTGTTGGCTAATACATAGACGAAATTGTTGGGAAGAGTCAAGCTTCTGGAGGCTGACTTGGTGTGGAGGGAAGGTCTAGTCAAGGTCTAGGGTGAAGAGTCTCAAAGAATGCTATTGAAAGGAATAATTACTTTGACTGGGTTCTCCCCTTTAAGGGGTTTTTCCCTGACATGTTCCTACATCTTATGTCCATTGTTTTACATACTATTATTTTTGGTAATTGCTTGATGAATTAAAGAAGGAAGATATAAATAATCGTAATAATAAGAAACATCACACGTAATTATAAAGATCAAGAAAATATCTACTACCTTTCTAATTTTCCAACATGGTATAAGAACTTTGGTGAAGAAAGAGGAAAAATGAAGATCCATTCATAGGCACTATCTCAGGGAAGGAGTCTATCATATTCAAGGAAGATGTCTAACTCTATCAAGGGTGAGAACAAGCTTGAAGGAGCATCTAGCTTCAAATCCTGGAAGAAGAGGATTGACATAATCCTCATGAAGAACAAGGTGCTAGATTTAGTAAAAGGCAATGTAAACAAGCCTACGGAAGAAGTCATTGATGCCAACAAAGAGAAATTCAAATATTTAGAATTGGTGGCTATGGCTGTAATGCTAGAAGGGATAAAATTCAATATTTTCCCATTCATATCTAACATCGATCATGCTTAGGAGATCTTGAAGCCTTTTCGAAGCTTTTCACTATTAAGAACATTGGTCAAGTAGCTAGTTTGAAGAATGGGCTGAGGAATACAAAGATGACTAAAGAAAATATTGTTGCAACCTTATTTGTAAAGATAGCTAGACTCAGGGATGATATTTTATCCATCGATGAGATTATTCTGGATAAATAATTGGTGATCACTGCTATATTAGGATTTCCACCCTCTTGGAGTGCTTTTGCTTCAGGTCTCAACAGTTGGAAGGTAGCTCCCACCTTTGAAGAGCTATGGACCGCATAGAGTCAAGAAGAATTAAGGATATCAATGGTTTCCAATTTTGAAGAAGTATCAAATGCTTATGTTGCTCATCATAAAGGAAATAGATTGAAGGGGTGAAGAAAGAAAATTAGCATGTCTTAGATAGAGTGCTATCAATGTCATAAGAAAGGTCACTACATGAGTGACTTCCCTGAGAATCCAAGGAATAAGAATAGAGGAAAATATGAAGCCAAATTTTTTGAAGGAGACTCAAAGAAAGCCAAGACTGAAGAACCCAACATTAGGGACTTACACTATTAAGTACTTTGCCTTAAATAACTTGTTTTATATGTTTTATAATTTATAGGTTTTTAACATATCTTTGGAAAATACATTTTTGTATTACCTTAAGTTTGTAAGTTTCCCTCAAGCTTTGGAGGGAGCTCCTAACAACTCTCAAAGATAAGTATCTCATTTATTTTCAGTTTTGGGTTCATTTAGTTTTGGTTATATTAAATACTAATCACCTTTCTCCCTCTGTTGTCATGGTTAGGGAAAAAATTTGCAAGGAGGATATCTCAAGACAAGGTCGGTCAAGAAAAAAGGGTATGCCTTGAATACATTGATTGAAAGGATATTCATTTGATTATATATTACTAATTTTTTTAATGACTAACTGTATTGAATCCTAGTGATTCTTGATTGGATGATTCATCTCTTGATAAATCTACCCACCCCACTCATATTCTTGATTGACTATGTAGAACCCTAGCCAGGTTCTGGAAAACCCTAATCGAACGATATGCTAATGTGGATGTATGAAATCCTAAGTTGCATAGGGATATTATGAAATGTTAGTTGAAGTTTTATTGATGAAGTCATTTTTGGGATTTTGGTATGATCGGTAAATCCTAAATTTTTAGGATTGAATGATGAGGTCTAAAATACCAAACCTTTGAAGTTTTGGTAACGTTGGGTTTGCTATGCCTCTACATTGGAACCCTAGCTTATTAGGGTTTGTTGGAATATGTGATTCTACATTGGAACCCTAGCTCATTGAGGTTTGGTGGAATGTGTGAGTAAGACCCTTACATTGTCTTAGAAATGTTTTCTTTGGTATGTGTGTGATTGTTTGATCAAACTCTAGTGTAATCAAATTGATTGTGTGTCTAATCTCTTATTTGATATTGTTGTGAAGTTGGGTTTTACTAACACATATGATATATATACATGATGATAAAATCTAGGCTTATATACATATGTCCTTTTGGTTGAAGTCCTAGGTTGGTTTAGATCAAATGTATTTATGGACATATGATATGCTTATGTATGGTTATGAATTCCCAGATATGTGTATTGACCTAGTCATTGATGATCATGAGTTTTTAGGATTTTATGGAAGTCCTTCTGTGAGATTCTAGGATGATGATATTTGGAAATATAGGGTATTGTAGCTAAACCCTACTGAATTGCCTAGTATGTGTGATATAACAACCTGAAATCTATTAAGGGATTGTTGGAAATGTAAATTTAGGGTTTAGTGGCTAAATCCTAGTAGTGACATTGTCTAGTGTGAAATATAATAATATGATATTTATGTATGTGATGATTATTGAGACTGTGAAAATGGAATTCTAAGGTTTTGGAATTAAACCTTAGTCAAAGTAAAATCTCTGAAATATGATGAATTGAGATTTGTGAAAAGTTGTTGAAAATTGAATTTTTGGTTGCCTCTCGTGATTGCTTGGAAATATAGGGTTTTCAACTTGTTAGCACTCCAGGAAACTCTCCTAGGTTGTAGCTAGGAGATGCCTGCTAACATATAAATCTTTAATATCGTTCTCTAAACTATTGGAATGATTTGGTGTTTGGATCAAGTCAGATGACTGTTTCAACTTTGTTTTCACTCCAGACATGCATGAACACCCTCAGCGTGACAAGGCTTTAGACCACTAATGCTCAATAGTTTATAGATTCAATGGGTAGATGGAGAATACTCACTGTACCAGCAGATGCATACATAAACATATATGAATGGCTAGCTACAAAAAGTAATGAAGCTTGAAAATCTAATTTATCAATGCAAAGATAAGATGACAGTTATCTAGCATTAGACACAGAAGAAAACATGAATAACCTATTCAAGTGCAAGTTTAGAACAAAGGAGAAGATGGAAATTGAACATGTAATAGAAAAAGAAGCTTGTATTACTGGAATAAAGATGAAACACTGAGAGGAACAGGGTATCCATAGTCTCCAAAAGTTTAACCCCTGTTTCTTCTAAATTTCATCCATTTATAGGCTTTTTACAATGCTCTCAGGCTCTCTAGGGCTCAAGATGTCTTAATCTATCCCCTCTAGCTTCTAACTACTTAATTCCATAACCAGACAAACATGAGCACAGGGGCTCTGTTTCTAATAGACACGGTAATCAAATTCTGGTAATTTCGCTGCATTGTCAGGTGGCTCACACATGCTGTGATGTTCCACGATCATTTTTGTTAGTTCGATTGCATCGTGCTATTGTTTTTCCTCTTTCAGCCATGTATTTTGTTATTTCAGTTCAATTGTTCGACTGTCACAAACACTGACAGAGCCAACAACTTTCCTCTCTGTATGACTGATGGGAAGCGGGGTACGGGGGCATATGGGCCATTGGATGGGATGGATCAATGGTCAGGATGTTGGTCAGGCGGCGGAGGATGAACTGAGGTGATCAAGAATGAAGGTCGTTGGATCAGGAGAGATGGATGGAGGAGATCAATCGCCGGAGGCCTAAAGTTGTGGCAGGAGTAGAATATGTATGAGCTGTCAGATCTCAGATGAGTAGATCGAATGGCTATCAGGCGGTAAGCGGTAAAGGTCGGAGCCCGCCCGATTCCATTCTTCGGGCGCCACGTAATAGTGGAGGAGAGAGAGGAAACCACCTTTATCGGGCGGGTATCCCTCTCACTTGTTGCCGGAGTGATATGCGTGATAAACGTTAGATCTGGCGGGAGTGATCTAATGGTGAAGATTGATCAAGTAGGTAACATCGGTCCGGTGAAGTGTGGGTCATCTGATCAGTGGGAAGATCGACGGCGAGGGACGCAAAGGTACGGGATGTTGTTCAGAAATGTGCGAAGGGCACGTGTGGGTGAAAAGGTAAGGTTTTTTGGGCAAAAATGGGTTAATTCATGTAGGGCCAAGGCAAAAGTGGGTTTCATTATGATGTGAGGGTCGAGTTAGGACATGAATGGATGTGAATGGGAGTGGAAAAGTGAGGAAAGTGGGGTGATGGACTGTGTGGGAACCTTTCCACGACAACAAAACAGACCATTTCCTTCCTTTAGCCTTCAAAATAGTAGCGCTGCACCTCAGGGCTAACACTAGCTCCTTATGGGGATGAAAGCCTCCTTGTGAGGTTTCAAGAACTGCAGACCACTGCCTTTCTAGTAACAACCAAAACAAACTTATCTCCTAGTGTTCCATTGGGAATGGAGTTTATTTGCATAAAAACAAAAACTGAAAAACCTATTACAATATTAAGGCCTTAAAGCCTTATATGAAGTAAAATTTCAAAAACCACCCATTTACTAGCCCATCAAAGACACCTTCCCCCTCCAAATTGTGCAGAATGAAAGTATTGTTCATCTGATCTTGAGCAATGACAAACGGTCTTGTCCATAAGGCATCAAATTTACCATGGTTGTCCTTCTTTTCTTTCAATGCATCCCATTTGAGAACCCGGTCACCAACCTGAAAACTATCCACCTTTGCCTTTCTATCAATGGTTTCTTTGATCTTCTTCTGAGAAATTCTTGATTTCTCAACCAGTTGTTCTCTAATCTACTGTAATTCAACCAAGTTACTCATTCTCCTCTCCATGTCATTCTCTTCATCCTGCTCTTCTTGTAAGAATTTGGCCACAAGGAGAATCAGCTGGATAGGAAAAACAACATCAGTGCCATAAACCAGCTTGAATGGAGAATTTCCTATGGACTTCTTATTGGTAACCCTGTCAATCCACAGTGCAAACTTCAACTTGGAATCCCAGATCTTTTTGTTGTCCTCCAATAGTTTTTTGATTATCCGTACAAGACCCTTGTTAGATGATTCTGCCAGGCCATTGCCTTGAGGATAATATGAGGTATAACGCACCAACTGAATGCCCATGGATTCACACGTCTACCTATTCTTTTGCCCTGAAAGCTGCTACATTATTAGTGACTAGTTTGGTTGGGCACCAAATCTAGTGAAAATATTCTCATTCAGGAACTTTATGACAACCTGATGATTAGCATTCTTAGTGGGTATAACCTCAATCCATTTGGTGAAATAATCAGTGGCTACCAAGATCCATTTGTGCTAGCCACTGGAATGTGGATTGATCTGACCTATAAAATCTAAGCCCCACTACTGGAAGGGACCATTAACGTGTACTGGTTTCAAGGGCAGATATTTTAGCTGTTACCTTCCTGCAAACCTTTGGCATTTGTCACAAGTCCTCACAAAGAAAATACAACAGAGAACAGAGTAGGCTAATAATACCCATCTCTTAGGATCTTGTGGGCTATGGTTTTCCAATAATGATGCCATCCACAGATGCTAGAATGGAATTGGTGCATGACTTCCATAGATTGTCCTTTGTCTAGACATCTCAAGAGGATCCCTGATGGGTCTCTCCAATAAAGCAAGTTTTTAGTAATGCAGAATTTGGTTGAGCTGATCTTAATGGCCCAGGATTGACTTGAGCTAAGCCCTGGAGGGACTTCTAGCTTTTGTAAAAAATGAACTATATTGGAATACCATTCACAAGTTGCTAGATTTTCAGCCAAAGATTGATTCTGCTCTTGCTCTCCTGCTGCTTCCTTTGTCTGCTCACCACCTAAATTTGAACCCATACAATTTATGTCTAGCAAACTGCAATTTTCCTCAGCCATAAGCTTAGCCAAGCCCTGGCCTTTGACAAGCTTGGTGGGATTCACCTCTATGTTGAACTCTATGAATTTTGCAATCCATTTAGCTCTATTTCCATCAATATCTGGCTGAGTCAGGACATCCTTCATTGAGGCTGAAGGCACATATGCAACCACTTTGGAATGCAGAATATAAATTTTGAATGTCTTTAAAGATTTTATGAGAGAATAAGCTTGTTTTTCAATAAGGTCATACCTTAGTTTAGCATCCCTCAGAGTTTTGCTTAAAAATGTCACATGGAGCTCTACACCTTCATCATTTTTCTGCGATAGAACTGCTGCAAGTGTATCATAAGAAGCAAAAGAGAAGATATAAAACTCCCTGGTATAATCTAGACTGATTAGAGTGGGAGCTTCCATGATAGCTTGTTTTATGGCTTCAAAAGAGCTTCTTGCAGCATCTGTCCATTTCATTTATGATCCTTTCTTCAACATGGAAGTGATGTAATTCACTAATTCTGCAAAGTTTGGAATAAACCTCCTCACAAAGTTAAACTTACCCAAGAAAGATTGGATGTCCCTTTTTGACCTTGGGAAGGACAATGTCTGAATTTCTTGAACTCTTGCTGGATCAATCTTCACATTTTCAGTAGAAACAATATGTCCCAGAAGTTTTCCCTCTTCTAGAGCAAACTATGACTTCTTTGGGTTCATAGAAATTCCAAATTGTTTACACTTTAGAAACACCTTCTTTAAATGCTGCAAATGATCCTTGAGACTGTTGGAAAAGACTGTTATGTCGTCAAGGTAGATAAGGACAAACTTGTCCTTCTCTCCCACAAAGGCTATGTCCATGGCCCTCTGAAAAGTAGCCCCAGCATTCATCAGTCCAAAAGGCATCTCGGAGTACATGAAAGTGCCACAGGGAGTAGTGAAGGCGGTCTTTTCCTGATCTTCTAGATGTACAACAATCTGATTGTAACTGAAAATCCATCCAAGAAAGACATGACTCTAGCCCCTGAAACTTTTTGCAGCAAGTGTTCCATCTTAGGCAGGGGGTAGTTGTCTTTTTTATAGCATTTGTTCAGATTCCTGAAGTCGACACAAAGCCTGATTTCTCCATTCTTCTTCCTTACTACCACAAGGTTAACTATCCACTTTGAATACTTCAGGGAAACTATGATCTTGGCATCCAACTGCTTCTTGATTCAATCAAAGGTAATAAGAGAGGGCTGATAGGTCTTAATTTCTACTTAAAAGGGATGGTGTTCTTCTCCAATGGATTCTTATGTTGAATGATGTTTGTGTCATAGGTCTTAAGATCACTGTATTCCCAAGCAAAAATACCAATAAATTGTTTCATCAGGGTGCAATACTCAGAAGTTTGGGCAAAAGACAAGTGGGTGGATATATTTATGCACTTTGGATGGTCTGGACTCCCTACATTATGTCTATGAATTGCAGACTCATTTTCTCTTTTGGCAGGCTTATAAGGTACATCATTATGATCAAACAACTTCTCTAGGGGCACCAATCCTTTGGGTATATGGCTACTAGGCAGTTGAACAATGTTATCCTAACCAATTTCGTCCTCTAGCTTGGACTGGTTGTATTCTTCAATGGTTTCGTTTTTTGGGTCAATATGCATTTCATAAAATTCATCAATGACTTGTAAAAACATATTAATTTCATTGTCATCTTCAAAAACTTTCTAGTAATTGACATTGTCAGGCAGAGATGGTCTATATTTCACCCAAAATTCATAAGTCAATTTAGGAGGCAGAGGATGGATAAACGTGCTAGTAGACACAGCAAGGGAATCAACACGTTGGTTCTTCATTCTAGGGATGTAAGAAATGCTGAAATCATTAAAAGAACCCTTGAGGTTCCATACCTCATCTATGTATGCTTTCAGCCTTGGATGCTTTGCTTGGAAAGTTTTGTTCACCTACTGAATGATAAGGTTTGCATCTCCAAACACCTTCAGACCTTTCATGCCCATTTCTTTAGCAATGTTTAAGCCCAATATCAAGGCTTCGTACTCTGCTATGTTATTTTTGACCTGAAAATTTAACTTGAAAGATAAATGAATGCATTCTTGTTTGGGGGATACAAGGACTACACCTGCCCCTGCAGCTTGCTTGGAGCAAGCTCCATCAAAGAACATGTACCAAATCTGTGGGCCTTCTTCCTCTGTGATTTGCCAAACCGGTTACCTAAGCTGCATGGAGGCCAACTGGGATTCTTCAATCTAAAGAATACAAGCTCCAAAATCAGTGTCAACAACATAGATGGGACGATTAGTGGGATTCTTCTCATTACTAATGATATAAGCCAAATGAACTTCTCTGTATAATCTCCTACTCTCACCTCCAAAAACTGCGATAGTAGCATAGGACAGATCATTTTGCAATGTTCCACCTAATCTCTTGATCCAACCTCTAGAAAGCAACATGCCAAACTTAGGGGGTACATCTGCTACCAAAATATCCATCATCATTTCTTCATAGGCAGTTGAGACATCTCCATCTAGGCTTTGGACAAAGACTCTCATCCACGCATCATCTTCACTAATGTCTAGGTTATCAGCATAGCTATAGAATGATTAAGGATGTTCCTCAGCTGTAACACCTTCAGTCCCAGTGAACTTAGGCATATACTTCTAATATTCTCCAGTAGGCATGGCATTCACAGGAGTGGGCAGTACTAAAGGTCCATACCTAGCTGTTATGATTCTTTCCATTTTGGTAGGTGCTTATGGTCCTACCATAGCTGTGGTGGCTACAAGGGTACTGGAAGTTTGAATGACAGAGGGTTGAGGAGTAACTAATAAGACTAAAGGAGTATGATGGATAGGAGGAGAGGTTTCCTTTGGGCTTATAACAAAAGAAGAACCTAGAGAATAAGGAGCCCTATGGATCTCTGAGATTTTCTATTCACTGCTAGTATTAGATGCTATACTCTCAACATGTATTTGTTCTATTACTGGATTTTATTGAAGAGATATAGAATATTGTTTAGTGCTACCTGAACCTGATGCTCCTTTCTGTAATGCCTTTCCTTCTTTGATGATTCTTTCAGGGTCAGGTACTGGGTCAGCTTGTGGCTTCTGAGGATTTCTCCGAGTATGCCTCCCAAACTGAGCCAAAACTATGGAATGGAGTCACCAAGAGGTTCGTGCTCCAGTAGAGTCGCCAGATAGATGATTACAACCCAAATAGTGTCCAGACTTTGTCTATCATCAAAGCTGGATTTGTGTCGTCCCCTAGGGAAGCTGAGCTTCACTCTCCTCTCCCCGGCAATGGTGCTAATTATGTTAGCACTCCAAGAAACTCTCCTAGGTTGTAGCTCAGAGATGCCTGGTAACATATAAATATTCAATATCGTTCTCTGAACTATTGGAACTGATTGGGGTTTGGATCAAGTCAGATGACTGTTTCAACTCTGTTTTCACTCCAGACATGCATGAACACCCTCAGCTTGACAAGGCTTTAGACCACTAATGCTCAATAGTTTATAGATTCAATGGGTAGATGGAGAATATTGATTGTACCCACAAATGCATACATAAACATATATGAATGGCTAGCTGCAAAAAGTAAATGAAGCTTGAAAATCTAATTTATCAATGCAGAAATAAGATGACAGTTATCTGGCATTAGACATAGAAGAAACATGAATAACCTATTCAAGTGCAAGCTTAAAACAGAGGAGAAGATGGCAATTGAACACGTAATAGAAAAATAAGCTTGTATTACTGGAATGAAGATGAGACGCTGAGAGGAACAGAGTATCCAAAGTCTCCAAAAGTTGAACCCCTGTTTCTTCTAGCTTTCAGCCATTTATAGGCTTTTTACAATGCTCTCAGGCTCTCTAGGCCTCGAGATGTCTTAATCTATCCCCTCTGGCTTTGAACTACTTGATTCCATAACCAAACAAACAGGAGCACAGGGGCTCTGTTTCTAACAAACTGTTGAGAATGAAACAAGATGATGGAGCTTAGTGGAAAGGAGTCGCCTTCACTAAGTGGGCCCACAGGCTATTTTTGGTGCAAAGTCTATTTTTATACTATGTCTATTTTTAGACATATGGATCATGGTCTATGAGTTGCAGGATGCTATTTGTGGATGATTGGTCATGTTGGTAAACATAGATGGACTTCTATTTTTAGACATATGGGTGGTTTCTATTTTTAGATTGCCAGGCTAAAAATAGAACAGTCGAATATTATTATCTCATAATAATATTTGGACTATAAACATTATCTTATCCTCTTGGAGCACTTTAGTTTGAGCTACAGATGTGGCACATGCAGCTGTCAGAAGGAAATACGCTTTTCTTGTGGGTCAGTTGAGCTATTGCATGCAGGACTTCAGTTAGAACTCATGTGGTTGAGTTTGGTGGAGTTGATTGTGGAGTTGATGGAGTTGTGTTCAGTTTGACTTGGTTAAACTAGTTGTATTTAGTCTAACTGCAGAATACACTAGTGATGAGTGATGTGAATTAATTTTTAATTAATTCACTAATTATTAACTCATAAAGCAACTACAGAATACATCAGTTAACTCAGTGCATGGAAAATTCAGTGGAGACAGGTGTTAGAGGTTGAGATTGCTATCAGTTGTGACTATAGTTGTGCATGAGATCTTGCACAATCAGTGGGATTGAGTAATGCCAATGAGGATTGCATGGTTCAGCCAAGGAAATATAAGTTTGCTTCAGCCATTCATCATTATTCTCTTTCAGGATTGCGCAGTGGAGGCAGGAAAATAATGGAGGAGATTTGAGGCATCAGATCTAAGCTAGTTTGTGTGTAACAGGTGGAGATAGTACTGAGTACTTGTGAGGAGTATTGTACTATGTATTGTTACATGTTATAAATCAATATAATATACAGATAGTGTGGGGTTTTCAGCTGTATGCTTTCCCCGGGTTACATACTGTCTTAATGGGTGCATGCGATTGATGTTTCATTGATTTTAATGCTACTAAATTGATGATCAACGTAGAGGAGGTTATGTATTATGCATGTATTCCACAATAGTGTATAATCGGGATAATCTCTGTGAATAAGTGTCATATTATTCAAAATTTCTACATGGTATCAGAGTTGTTGATCATTAGATCTATTATTCAGAAAGTGTTTACATTTTATTTATTCAGGCAGAGTTTGTAATCGGGCCAGGTAGCCTCTAGATTCATCCTTCCTTTGGAAGGTGAGATATCCGGTAAAAGCCCATACAGTCAATCTCTGTATGAGAAATAATTTGTTCTCACAAATTTTAGATCAGAGGTGGTTGAGTTTTGAGCTAGTGGAATTCGAATTTGCAGTAGTGTTTTCTTGGTGTCAACGTTGCAATGTCTTTCAACGGATTGCGATTGGAGTATTCTCTTAAGGGCAGCTTGAACTATATTGCATGGAAGGACATGATGGAGGCGGTTTTAGATGATAATAGGTTGAAGGAGTTCATAGAGGCTGAGGTCCCAAAGCCTACTGATACTGCGCAAGTTGATGCTTGGAAAAAGAAGACAACAAAGTGTCGAAGGATTCTGTTGGAGGGCGTGAAGGATCACTTTGTGTCCAGCCTGCATGGAAAGGCTTCTCCATACATGATGTGGAAAGCGTTGATAGATCTATTCCAAAGCAAGAGCGATTAGAGGAAGCTGGGGCTCAAGGATAAACTCAGAAACATTAAGTGCGAGAAGGGAGATAGTATGCCCAAGTATCTCACAAAGTTCACTCAGTGCAGAGATGAGCTGGGAAGTGTGGGGGTGACTGTCAATGATGAGGACTTGGTGAGCTTGGCTCTCCTTGGTCTTCTGAAGAGTTGGAATTCCTATCAGGACTCTGTCAATGGTCGGGAGAAATTTCCAGGATGGGAGAGACTTTGGTCAGATCTTGTGCAGGAGGAGATCAGGCAGAATACCAGGGACAGATCTTCATCAAAGGCACCTGACGAAGAAAATTGCGCTTTGGATGCCAAAGCAAAGAAGGGGAAGAACAAGAAAGCTTCTCATTCCAGTGCGAAAGGCAAGAAGCAAGATATGTCCAAGGTGAAGTGCTTTCACTGTCACCAGCACGGACACCATGCCACAAATTGTCCACAGAAGAAGAAAAATAAGCAAGCTACTGGATCTGCAGCGGGAGAGGCCTTAGATTCGCAGTTTGAGCTTGATTTTTCATTGATCGCATGCTTGGTATCAAGTGTGATGGGATCGTATGGTTTTTGGATAGTGGTGCGTCTTTTCACATGACAGGAGATTGAGATTTGTTTTCTGATCTGGAGGAGAAATATCTTGGAGTGCACATCGAGATGGGCGATGATGGTAGATACAGTGAGACCGGTATCGGTACCATTTCTTTTGAGAGGGAGTCTGGTAAACCCTTCGTATTGAAGGAAGTGATGCATGTTCTAGGATTGAAGAAGAATCTTATCTCTGTGGCGATGTTAGAAGACAAGGGATATGATGTTGTTTTCAGCGAGGGAAAGGCCTTCCTACGCAGTAAGACAACTGGAGAAACCCGGAAGATAGGGGTTCAAGTCAGGAACCTTTATTAGTTGCATGTAGATGGCTGCACAGCAATGGCATGCAAGGCAGAAGGATTGGTGAGCCAGGATGATGGTGAGCTGTGGCATAGGAGATTGGGTCACCTTCACCATGGAGCCTTGAAGACACTGCAGCAGATTACTACAGGGCTTCCTAAAGGCACTCTTGCATAGTCAGATCAGTGCAAGGGGTGTACTTTGGAAAAATTTATGAAAGCCACCTTTCATGAGAAGGATAGTCATGCCATGACGATCCTTGAGAGAATTCACACAGACGTGTGTGGACCTTTCTCAGTAGCTTCGACAGCAAAGCACAGGTATTATGTGATCTTTGTTGATGATTTCTCTCGAAAGTGTTGGATCTTCTTCATGTAGAAGAGAGTGAGACATACTCAAAGTTTTGTGAGTTCAAAGCACTGGTCAAGAAGGAGTTGAGGAATAAGGTGAAGGCTCTTAGGGGCGACAATGGTGGTGAATACATCTTTGGTGAGTTCAATGACTTCTGCAGCGCAGAAGGGATTCGAAGAGAGCTCATAGCTCCCCATAACCCACAACAGAACGGGGTTGCTGAGCGAAAGAACAGAACGATCATGGGTGTTGCACGAGCAATGTTGCATGATCATGGCCTACCCCTTCACTTGTGGGTGGAAGCATGCAATACTGCAGTATATATGCAGAACCATTGTCCTCATAGGATACTTGGCATGAGTACACCCGAGGAGGCTTATTCTGGTAAGAGGCCTGATATTTCTCATTTGAGGATTTTTGGTTCTAATGTTTACATGAATGTGACGAAGGATGCTAGGAAGAAGATGGAGCCGATCGCAGAGGTTGGGATATTTGTGGGGTACACTGATACGCCCCACAACTATCATGTGTATTTTCCAGATAGTGGCAAGACTATTGTGCGACGGGATATAAAATTTCAGGAGGAGAAAGCTATGAAGTGTTCACTTGAGAGGGAGCCACACTTGCATGCAGATGAGGAGCTATTAGTTCCTAAGGATGAGCTTCAGGACGTGGATCAGCCACAGGATGAAGTTCATGGAGTGGAAGAGACCACTCATGCAGCGCCAACCATCAGAGGGCGAAAGCACTTGACAGAAGCTGAGCGACTGGATCAAGATGCAGAGAAGGTTGTAGGACCACCTATAGCTCAACATAGACAGAAACAATCACCCAATCGGTACACTGGATACATGGATCTTGTGAGAAAATGTGTTGTGACTGATCCATTCTCTTTCGAGGAAGCTGTGGAGGATCCCGCATGGGTAGATGCCATGGTGGAAGAGTATGATTCGATTGTCAGAAACAGTGCATGGGAGATTGCCGCAAGACCGAAAGGGAAATCAGTGGTGGGTTCGAGATGGATCTACAAAGTTAAGCAGGTAGCTGACGGGAGTGTGGAGAAGTACAAGACAAGATTTGTTGCCCGAGGCTTTTCACAGATAGAGGGGATCGATTATGAAGAGACCTTTGCACCTGTTGCAAGGTATTCTTCCATACGGATGATTCTTGCTTTCTCAGTGCAGATGGGGTGGCACATTCATCAGATGGATGTGAAGACTGCATTTCTCAACGGAGTCATTGAGGAGGAGGTGTACATAGAGCAGCCTGAAGGTTTCAAGATCTTCAGTAGCGAGTCGCATGTGTGCAGGCTCAAGAGAGCGCTGTATGGGTTGAAACAAGCACCACGTGCTTGGTACACACGGATAGATAGTTATTTCACTGGACTTGGATTCTCCAAGAGTGAGGCAGATCCTAACCTATACCAGATTGTGGTGGAGGGTAAGTTGCTTATCATTGTACTTTATGTAGATGATTTGATTCTAACAGGTGATGAGTTGTTGATAATTTCATGCAAGGATGATCTTGCTAAGGAGTTTGAGATGAAGGACTTGGGCCTCCTTCATTATTTCCTGGGATTGGAAATCTGGCAACGCAGTGATGGACTATTTGTTTCTCAGGGTAAGTATGCTCGGGAGATACTAGAGAAGTTCAACATGCATGGCTGCAAGCTTGTTGATACTCCTCTTCCTGGAGGTTGGACGAAGGAGGATGCTACTTTAGCGGAAGTAGTGGATGCCACTGTTTATCGACAGTTGGTGGGGTCACTTATGTATCTGGTCAATACACGACCCGATATATGCTATGCTGTTAACCAGCTTTCACAAGCTATGGTTAAGCCAACCAAGCTCTTCTAGAAGGCAGGCAAGCATGTATTGCGTTATCTCAGAGGCACATTGGGATATGGATTGTGGTACAAACAGGAGGATGAGGTGAAGCTACGTGGCTTCACGGATGCAGATTGGGCAGGGAGCCCAATGGATAGAAAGAACACATCTAGAGGGGTCTTTAGTATCGGGTCGACAGTAGTTTCTTGGTACAGCAGGAATCAGAGATCCGTGGAACTCAGTTTAGCAGAGGCCGAGTATATGGCAGCAAGTTTGGCTGCATGCGAGGCTATATGGATGAGGAAGATCCTGGTCGGGTTGTTCGGGTCATACTTCGAGCCTACTGTGATTTACTGTGATAACCAGAGTTGCATTAAACTCTCAGCTAATCCATTATTTCATGATAGATCTAAGCACATTGACATTAGGTACCATCATATCAGAGATTGTGTGCAGCAGAGAATCATGTTACTTTCATACATTCCAACAGAGGATCAGGATGCTGATATCTTGACGAAGGCGCTCACCAGGAGAAAATTCGAATACCACCAAGGCAGGATAGGGGTTGCTGATAATCCATATCTTGTTGAGAGGGAGTGTTGATAATGCAACAAGATGATGGAGCTTAGTGGAAAGGAGTCGCCTTCACTAAGTGGGCCCGCAGGCTATTTTTGGCGCAAAGTCTATTTTTAGACTATGTCTATCTTTAGACATATGGATCGGTCTATGAGTTGTAGGATCCTATTTGTGGATGATTGGTCATGTTGGTAAAAATAGATGGACTTATATTTTTAGACATATGGGCGGTTTCTATTTTTAGACTGCCAGGCTAAAAATAGAACAGTCGAATATTATTAGCTCATAATAATATTTGGTCTATAAACATTATCTTATCCTCTTGGAGCACTTCAGTTTGAGCTACAGATGTGGCACATGCAGCTGTCAGAAGGAAATACGCTTTTCTTGTGGGTCAGTTGAGCTATTGCATGCAGGACTTCAGTTAGAACTTATGTGGTTGAGTTTGGTGGAGTTGATTGTGGAGTTGATGGAGTTGTGTTCAGTTTGACTTGGTTAAACTAATTGTATTTAGTCTAACTGCAGAATACACTAGTGATGAGTGATGTGAATTAATTTTTAATTAATTCACTAATTATTAACTCATAAAGCAACTAAAGAATACATCAGTTAACTCAGTGCATGGACAGTTCAGTGGAGACAGGTGTTAGAGGTTGAGATTGCTATCAATTGTGACTATAGTTGTGCATGAGTTCTTGCACAATCAGTGGGATTGAATAATTCCAATGAGGATTGCATGGTTCAGCCAAGGAAATACGAGTTTGTTTCATCCATTCATCATTATTCTCTTGCAGGATTGCACAGTGGAGGCAGGCAAACAGTGGAGGAGATTTGAGGCATCAGATCTGAGCTAATTTGTGTGTAACAGGTGGAGATAGTACTGAGTGCTTGTGAGGAGTATTGTACTATGTATTGTTACATGCTCTCAATCAATATAATATACAGATAGTGTGGGGTTTTCAGCTGTATGCTTTCCCCTGGTTACATACTGTGTTAATGGGTGCATGCGATTGATGTTTCATTGATTTTAATGCTGCTAAATTGATGATCAACGTAGAGGAGGTTATGTATTATGCATGTATTCCTCAATAGTGTATAATCGGGATAATCTCTGTGAATAAGTGTCATATTATTCAAAATTTCTACACAAACATGGTAATCAAATTCTGGTAATTTCATGGCGCTGTCAGGTGGCTCGCACGCACTATGATGTTCCACGATCATTTCTATTAGTTCGGCTGCATTGTGCTATTCTTTTCTCCTCTTTCGGCCATGTATTCTGTTATTTTAGTTCAATTGTCTCACTGTCACAAACACTAATAGAGCCAACAACTTTCCTCCCCGAATGACTGATGGGAAGTGGGGTATGGGGGCATATGGGTCATTGGATGGGATGGATCAACGGTCAGGATGTTGGTCGGGCAACGGAGGATGAACTGAGGTGATCATGAACGAAGGTTGTTGGATCGGGAGAGATGGATGGAGGAGATAAATCGCCAGAGGCCTAAAGTCGTGGTGGGAGTGGAATAAGTTCGAGCCATCAGATCTCAGATAAGTAGATTGAACATCAGGAAGAGGAGGTGCTTTAAAGATAACGCTCGATAGTGGTTTTACCCAAGCAGGAAATGGTTTACATTGGGTAGTCATCAGGCGGTAAGCGGTAAAGATTGGAGCCCGCCCGATTCCATTCATCAGGCACCACGTAGCAGTGGAGGAAAGAGAGGAAGCCACCTTTATCGGGTAGGTATCCCTCTCGCTTGTTGACGAAGCGATATGCGTGATAGACGTTAGATTTGGCCAGAGTGATCTAACGGTGAATATTGATCGAGTAGGTAACATCGGTTGGGTGAAGTGCAGATCGTCCGATCAGTGGGAAGATCGACGACGAGGGATGCGAAGGTACGGGATGTCCTTGAGAAATGTGAAAAGGGCGCGTATGGGAAAAAAGGTAAGGTTTTCGGGGAAAAATGGGTTAATTCATGTAGGGTCAAGGCAAAAGTGGGTTTCATTATGATGTGAGGGTCCAGTTAGGACATGAATGGATGTGAATGGGACTGGAAAAGTGAGGAAAGTGGGGTGATGTATTGTGTGGGAACCTTTCCACGATAGCAAAACAAACCATTTCATTCCTTTAGCCTTCAAAATAATAGTGTTGCACCTCAGGGCTAACACAACTAACCCTAGTGATAGTTAGTCATGTAGTGATTGTTTGATGATTGAAAATATAGGAGTTGGAACTAACCCTAGTGGAAGCTGGTCAAGTTAATGACCAAGCTGTGATTGAATTTTATGAATATGTTTGTATGAAATCTATGATTTGTATGAATCCCTAGTGAGAAGTCTAACACATATGTTTTGAAAGGTTGTTAAACACTTTGAAGATCTATATTTGTGTGAACTGTTTCTAGGGTTTGCTATATGTTGTATTAAGGTATGCCATACCTTTGGAAGACTTATTGAAACCCTATATGGAATGAATTTTGTTATGAAATGGTTTAGTGTGTATAAAGTCCTTGGAAAGATGTTGAAGGGTATATGTCTATTGTTTAAAACTTTGGGTGTCTGATATGAATAAAGTTGAAATTCTTCCGTATGGCTAACATCATGCTTCTATAGATTTGGTTGTACTTTCTATTTATGTTGTGCACATACACAATCTTCAACTTTGTGAAGATATTCATTGATGCAATAAGCATGATGGGGATGATGGTAACTCTGATGAAATGGTTGGAATCCATGAAATATTCTCCGATGTCAAAAAGAAGAAGTTGATCTCATGGAGGAAGCATGAATATAAGAGAACTCCCTAATATTAAGAGGGACTCCGGATAAAGAGGTGCTTCCTGGGTGAGAGGGAGTGATAAATATGTTTCTCTTCTTCGTGTGTCATGCACTAGACCAAGACTAACAACCGTAAGTGTGAGTGAAGGCCATGAACATGAAAAGAAATTTGGAGAATGCATTTTGAAGTGTTGCTGAAAGAAGGAAAGAAAGATCCGATTGAAGAATATGTTGTTGTATATGAAGTAGGAAGGAAAATGTATGATTGAGGAATCTTCTGTCAAATATTCGGTTGACAGTTCTACTATGGAAAGTTGAGAAGCAACATATGTTTCCTAGAAGACCCCAGAGGTTTGTATTTGATTATGTACATGTGAAAGTATATTATTGATTGGGGTTATGTTTGTACAAGTGAATCTCTTGAAGGATTTGATAACATGTTGGTCACCAATCCGTTTGATTGGGAGAGATTGGGAATTATTGATCTGCCATATCAAGGAGTGTTGAGGCTTTACGAGTGAAGCATTGCTTGGGGAGACATATGGCTAACACTTTGTGTCGATGTCTGAGTCCCTGAAGTTGGAAAGGTGGTGTTGATTATTCAGCTATGTTTTGGTTACACACCTGGATTTTGGGTTGGTGCTTAGAAAGTAAGCCTGATGGTACCTAGAGAGGCTGAAATCTTGAGTCCAGGTTAGTCCCACTTGGATAGATTTCCCTGGTCAGGAATCTAGTCCATGGCATTGCGGTGCCTAAATTGTTGAGTGACTGGTTGGATAGATTGCCTTGGTTAGGAATCTAGTCATTGGCATTGTGGTGCCTAAATTTCTACATGGTTTATATAGTTTGAGATCTTCCATTGTATATGTACATTATGAATATCTTGCTAGTTAAGAGGGAGTGTTGGAAAAAGTAACTATGTTCGGTCTTCAATAATGTACTTGAGTCATTATGTAATGTACTTGCCAAAGGAATAAAGAAAATTATTATTATTATTATTATTGTGACTTATTAAAGCATGGGTTTCATGCTTGGGTCACCATGATTTAGGTCAAAGTCACCATTGAGGACTTCTAGGATTTATTGTGAGTATACAGAATTATTGTACATTTAAAGAGACCCTTCTTGGGCTTTTGAATCATGTAAAAAGGTTTAGTATTGAGTAAACTATGAATTATGGAACCTCCACACCATGTCGGCCTAAGAGAATATCAAGTCGGCCTAAGGACCCATTCTACCCCACAAGAAGCCAATAAAAGGAATGAATACAAATTCATTTGGCACATCACTTCTCATGTTCTCATCTACTGGGCATAAGTGTGAAATTCTTGTTATTGGGCAGAAGTGAAAAGTGGATAGCTGGGAAAGTCTATTTCCTAGAAGTCGAAGTCATTGAAAGTTTGGGGGAGTCTAAGGAGAAGAGAAAAATGGAAAATTTGGTGGTGGTTTCACTTTGTTTCATGCTTTGGATTGGGAGAACAAAGTCTTCCAAGTTGGACTGTTGCCGAAAGTTGTTGGCTACTGCATAGTCGAAGTTGCTGGGAAGAAGTCAATCTTCTGGAGGTTGACTTGGTGTGGAGGGAAGGTCTGGTCAAGGTCTAGCGTGAAAAGTCTCAAAGAATACTATTGAAAGGAAGAATTACTTTGACTGGGTTTTCCCCTCCAAGGGGGTTTTTCCCTGGCATGTGCCTACATCTTGTGTCCATCGTTTTATGTATTGTTTCTTTTGGTAATTGCTTGATGAACTAAAGAAAGAATATATAAATAATCGTAATAATAAGAAACATCAAAAGTAATTATCAAGATTGAGAAAATATTTACTTCCTTTCTAATTTTCTAACACATGTTTCCTGCTGTAATTAACCATTATGCTCCTTATGATTGAATGCGCTTTTTCATTTTCTCCAAAACCTCGTCCCACCCTTCTGTGTTGGTCACTCTCAATGAAATAGGAATACCTAGATATTTAAAGGCTCTCCTGTTTGAGTTGGCAGGAAATTCAAAAATTATAGAAATTTCTCTGAGTGTTAACTCATCATAATTCCAAGCAGATACTTGAAATTTCTTTTTATTGACCTAACCTTCAGAAAAATGGAAGTAATAATCTAAAACCTTCTTGAATCTCATTGCAATGATCTTAGAAGCTCCAACCAGTAGAAGAGTGACATCAGTGAAATAAGAATGGTTTATCCACTTAACATTGCAAGCTATAGTGAGTCCCATCAACTTACCTTCTTGTCTAGCTAATTCCAGATTATGGCTTAAACTTTAAGCCATGATGATATACATGAGGGGAGATAATGGACACCCCTGTTGTAGAACCCTAAAAGCCTTAAATAAGGATTATGGTCGTCTATTTACCAAGGGAGCGATCTAGGGAGAACAAATACAAGATTTAATACATCTAATAAAATTTTTGTAGAATCCCAATTTCTGTAATATTAGAAAAAGAAAGGAGTGTTTCACTGGATCAAAAGCATTAACTATATCGATCTTGATGACCATACCTCGTTCTCCTGCTTCCTTACTAGAATGAATCACCTCCTGTACTAAAATGATATTATCTAATATTTGGAGTTGTTTCATAAATCTTCCTTGATTCTGAGAAATGAAATCAAGGAAGTAATTTCTTCAACTTGGAAGCTATAATTACCGTCAAAATATTGTAAGCAGAATTGCACAAAGAGATGGGTCAAAATCTAGAAAAGTTGATTGGGTTTGATTCTATGGGAATGAGAGCTAAAAAGGTTGATTTTGTAGCTCCATCAAGTCTCTCTTTGAATCACGAGCTATTAACATTCTTAATAGATCCTTCTTAATTTATATATATATATATATATATATATATATATATATATATATATATATATATATATATATATATATATATATATATATATATATATATCTAAAGAAGCAGATGCGGAATCCATGTGGGCCAGGGGCCTTATGAAGATCCAAACTCCATATGGCTTCTAGAACTTCATTTTCTCCAATCTCACTTACCAAGCATCTATTGGAGGGCTCTGATACCACCGTGGGAACACATTGAAGGAATTTGTGAGCAAAATCTACATCAACCTCTTGCTCTAGCTTGTAAAGGGCTTTGAAGTGGCGAAATGCTTCCTCTTTTATTTCTTCAAAGGATGAGACTCTCCTTTCATCTTCAAGAACTATCTTCTTCACCCTATTCCTTAATTCCCTTGTTCGTGATCCTGTAGATTCTGCAAAGAATTATACGTGTTTGAAGAAGAGGAAGATCCATTTTTGTTTTGAACAAACCGAGGTTTGCTCCCATTAGGCCTACCCTTATTGTTCCCTCATTTTTGAACTTACCAATTTTCTCGTTGATCTATAGTTGGATCAGGACCTTTAGTAGCTTAGATCTTCTGTCAATCTCTGGCAAAGTGTCCATATTCATGGCATAATCAACACTTAAATGGAATCTGCTCATAATCCAATGTTTGAAAATGAGTCCATCCTCCTAGAGTTAGATTTATCTTTGGGGGCATCCCTTTTTCCAAATCAAATTCTATGCATAGTTTAGTGCAAGCAAACTGTGAACCCTTAGGTTTGGCTTGATCTAGATATTTTCCAACCCCATTCCTTATTTCTCTTAAGTTGTCATTGCTCCAAAGGGACAAAGGAAGATAGGGGAGCTTAACCCACATTGGGATCATTATCAGAATATCTCCATCTAGGTTAAAATAAGGATACCACTGATTCAAGTACATTCCATCCAAAGATATATGGCTCGTTTCTAAAAATAACATCCTTGTCCTCCTTAAACTCAAATAAGAATGCAAAAAATTTGTTACTGCAAGCATAGAAGCAGAGACCCCCTTTCATTTTCAGCTTCCAGGGTTGCTCGAGCCAGGATTCCATTGATCGGGGAGATGGCCACATCCCCATAAATTTTCCCACTAGGGCATGGTGTGAAAAGAAAAGAGTTGTACTAATCACTCCATTATGGAGAAATACAAAAGGGATAGCCTCGGCCCACTTAACAAACTTTGATTTAGCCTCCTTCGATTTAGGTTAGTTCACAATACCAAAATCAAGGACTCAAAGGCCTTCATTTTGTCCTCGGAGGAGGAAGACAAGGGTGGAGGAGGGGCGGCAGCCCCATCCAGGGTCGCCATTGTCGAGCGAATCAGAGATTAGGATTTCAACAGAAGATGCATACCAATAAGTATATTAAAACCCCTCTCTAACCACATTATTACAAAGTAATATATTATTTAACTTTTAAACTGTTTAATTTTTTTCCTAATAAGATTGGGTCTAGTTCCAATATTAAATAGAAGAATGATGTACCTTGCCATTAAAATTACCCAAAGCTTTACATTATAACTCCCATATTCAACTTCCCCAGATAGGACCAAAGCACACAAAAACCCATGAGCAATTGCGCAATTTAATTGTTTGAAGTTATTTATATGCATTAAAAAAAAAAAGGTCAAAATCCAAAATTTCAAGAATCATCATTTGATTTAGTTTAATTTCCATTAGGCAATGGAGTCGAGAGTGGGAAATGACTATTATCCTTTCTGTGAACCTATAGTGTGTAGAATCCATCTATCCTATCTGGGACTACATCCTAATAAGCTCATGGTGTCCATCCCAATAATGAGCAAACAATTCTACTCATTGTATCACTGTATTGTAGTGTAATTTTAAGATGTTTTGGTTTTTTGGTTTTATTCATTGTACCACTATATTGTAGTCTAATGGTTAGATATTTTGTTTTTTGTTTTTTTAAATATCGTAGAAATTTGGAAATTTTTAGACTTTTAGATTTAGTTTCAGTGATATAATATATAGAAATCAAATATCCAAATATTTCAAAAAGTTGAATTCATTTTAAACCATTTAAATATATAATTTTGTCAAAAGTTATGTCATTGGATTGGACCAAAAAAAGACACAGCCTAGTGACATTATTGACGCAGGAATGCATGATGCATGTAGATCACTGCAAAGGCTTCTTCCTTCTGAGACGCCACTAATGTTGTGGAAAAGGAAATAAAAGAAAAGAGAGGCCCATCAACTCTCGTGACAGCACAGGCCTGGAGGCGGTCAGAATGCATTGGCACAGACTGGCGGTGAAATCGAACTTTGGACCTATCTCCATCATTCACTCCTCCATTCATGCATCATCAAGAAATCACGGAAGGAGACGATTCGGCGCGCATGATGACCTGAGAATCTCTATCTCTCACTCTGCTGACTTTGTTGTTGAAATGGCAGGCCCCTCCTCTGAACCAACGGCTTCCTTTAGGAAATTTTTAAATATTTCTCCTCTTATTTTTATGTGCGAAAGTTCTGAAACGTAAACAGAAAATAGAAAGAAAAAGAGAAGAGGTCAGGAGGATCAGCTCCGCCAAAGCTGACAGCCACGACCATGGCATCCGCTTCCGACACGGCACTCAATACACTGTTTGTCTGCTGATTACTCATATATTATTAACACAATTGCCATCCCTTCAGTTTTCACAGTCGACACATAACATGATTTGGGTTCACTGCCAAATTCCTCGAATAACGTATTGCCTTACATTTTCTTCCATGGAATTGGTCAAACTGTTTACTTACAGTAGGTCAATGGTCAATCTGTTTATTTACATTTGCAGTCATCAGACATTGGGATGCCATTAAAGTAAATCCAAATCAATCTCCTATTGTTTGTCCGTTACACAAATCCTTTGTGATAGTTTATTGTATCTAGGATTGTGAGAAATCTAGTCAAGCTTGAAAATTTTTGGGATAATTTATTGTCACTAGGATTTAGTTAAGTTTGGAAACTCTTGAGATAGTTTATTATCATCGGGATTGTGAAAGATCGAATCAAGCTTGAAAATTTTTAGGATAATTTATTATCACCAGGATTGTGAGAGATCCAATTGATTTTTGGATACCATTTGGGATAATTTATTTACCTCATAAATGGCTCACACCTTTAACTCCTCTCTACCCTATGAGGTTTGAACCCATAACCTGATCGGGACTAAACCCCACACAAGTCAATTGGGCTACATAGCATGAGGATATATTAATGTTTACCAAGACAGTGATAAGAACCTACCTTGTTATTTTGCATGCCTAATTAGTAATCATAAAAGACGAACATAAACACACACTTTTAAATGTAGAATCTATTCCACATTTTAAAGTTCAAATAGTGAAATGCAACAACATAAAACTACCTCCACAAATATATGTGATTATATAGAGTCACTTTGAGGTGCACATAACAATGATTTAAGGCCTCTAATATAAGGGTCAAAAGTGTGGAAAAGTATGATAATATCAAAATTTCCAAAAGTCCTAGATGCTTGTATTCTTATGTTTCTCTTCATTTAATAATTTATACATGAACGTATTTAATCACATAAATGAATATTTTTGAACATGCAATAATCACATATATGGTTGAAAAAATGAAAATCAGAAGTAATAAATGAATAATACACATGTATAGTGATTTCACCCTTCAAATCAACTATCATTCCAATACATAGAAACTCACAAGGTACCTCCATAGTGTTATGTAAGTTAACAATTATACAGTGAACAAAATACTTTGTGATTTTGTAAATGGAAATTTGTTTCACGATAATGAACAATATTTCTTTATAAAAAGAAGTTATGGTTGAAGTGGATAGTTTTTAAATACAAATTGGTAAAAGGATGGTTGTAGTCTATGAGCAAAATGACAATGTCCTTTTTTCAAAAAGGTCTTGTAGTTATTTATCCAATAACCATATTGAATTGCCATGTAGCTATATTTCATATAGAACTACCCTATTAACAAACAACATGATATAACATTCTCACTATGGAATTTTTTTTTTAAGTTGCTCCACATAGGGTTTTTTTAAGCACTTGGTTTTTCTTGTTGTCCTCCTTAAAATGTGCATCCATTCCTGATTGTGTTGGAGCCTATATGACCAATTGATGTCTCTTCCAATCTCAATTTTTCATTGTGTTGAGGCTCCACACTTTCATTCTTGAAGTTGAAGATTTAGAAGTAGAAGGAGTAGGGGATTGAAGAATTTTTGGAGGTAGATTTAGGAAACCAACAATATGTGTCACTAGAGAAATGACAAGTTCTAGACAACAATCTAATTCTAAATACTTGTTTCTATGAACTTTCTTAAATTCCCTAAACTCATGCTCCAACTCTTTCATTTTTCTTAATTGAGTATCAACATGAACAATGTTCCACTCTTACTCATGAAGTTCCACCAACAAGTTTTCCTCCCATGAATTTGCCAATATTTTTGTGAGAGGTCTAAGGATACCCTAGACTATTGAGCTTCTATCACCCCCCATTTTCACCATTTCACACTTATGTTGACCTCCACCAACTCACACATTACACATAAATTCTTCCTACACCGACCCATCCTTTTTACAAAGTAGAGGGTGTCCAAAATCAAATGTGAACACTAGAGGAACTAAGTTCCACAAAGGAGATTTAAGGTGATTCACCCATCACAATCATAGGGTTATGACAACCATAATAGACCCCCAAGCTTGAACCACAAAGGCTAGAAATGGGTCGGAGGAGAGAGAATTTTTTCTTGACGCACCCTTTAACCTGAATAAGGCCATTAAAAAATTGAATCAACATGCTCCTATTAATCCTAGGCATTGAAATATGGTAGCATTAGTGAGTGAAGGCTATTAATGGCCATATTAATCGTTCACAAGGCCATTGAACTTCACACATGTGCACGATATTCATTATGGGTTTATTGTTGATTAATATCATAGGATACGAGTATGTTAAAGAAGATCACTCCCCTAATTGACCATCATTCATGGATGTCCCATACTTAGGGGTGATTGACCTCCTTATTATGTGTTTGCAACACTTGAAAGAAACAATTTCTTCAAAGTGATAGAATAAATCTATCATTCTTTGAAATAAAATAAAAATAAAAAAAATAGAAAGGATTTTGAGGAATAGAGCACTATAAAAGGGAACTTATAATGATTGAGGAGATGCCTACTATAGTTACATGATGCATACTTTTCTTTGATTAAATGAAAACCTTGAAATATACCAATGTTTCAACTTCATAATTCAATTGGAGGAAATGACTAAACCCCAAATAAAGTTCATTTCTACATTTTACTTGGGGCAAAATATATTCTCCATTGGTCAAATTTATTCTCCCTTACACCTACCACCCCCAATTTTTCGTTATATTCCAAATTGAAAAATACAATATGTTTCCTTCTAGATAATCCCATTGTTGGAATTCCTTTTCCATGAATCCTAGTTGCAAATAGCAAACTTGGGAATTTTTTCTAAGGATAGGATTGTAAGTAGATGGAAACCCAGAGAGAATAGGGTTTAACCATGTTTTATATAAATTAAAATATTTAGTGTTGGCTATGCCTATTCCATTATTCCATACCATGTCTAGTAGAAGAGCCATAGCTTGACTTGCCACTACATTTAAGTGATTGAATCTTGTCAGAAGATGAGATGATTTCTTACTAACTATACCTTCCACAAGAAGAATTTTCAAAAGGACAACCAAAATAAGTTAAGCACATTTATATTTTTTAGGTTAGTAGAATATCAAGCTTACCATGATAACAACATCTATCACTAGCCTTGTGGCATTGGAATATCCTGACTTAGATCTTTGAGGGATATAAACAAGAATTGATGAGTGAAGTCACATTCCAAAAAGAGATGTTTTTTTTAAATAAGGTTAATCTATTTATATGATACCAAAAGTAGTTACAGAGTTTCTTGGCCCAAAAAGGATCCGGCCACAATCATCCCGCAAGCATGAAAGTTGTCTGAGACTGCCCCAACAAAGGGGAAACCAGTCCAGAAGAGAATAAGTGTAAAAAACATCCAAAATTAACCCACAGTTTTCCTGACAAGACCAACCAATCAAAACCAGCATAAAAAAACCACCCTAAAAACAATAGTTTATCCTGACTGAACCATCCAACCAATCAATTATCCTGAGGACACATAAGACTAGACAAAACTAGACCAAGAACTAAAAGAAATGCCACCTAGCAGATGTGATACGTGTCTCAAAGTCTTCCGGAGCAAGTTCCTCCACAATTGGACATGCCCAATCATCTGGGTTGTCCGACTCACCACGTCCCACAGTCGAATGGCCTTTCTCCCTACTTCCAACCTCAACCTGCGGGCCCAACGTGTCATCCAGATGGCTCTCCACTGCCTACTTGTCACTTTGAGCACCCATCTCATCATGCGAGCTTCCAGCAATGGCTTTACCATGCTTTCTGTGCCGACCTCCATCACCTTCCTATTCATCATTGATGCCCCTGTTCTTGCTTGGGCCGGCTTTGTGCATCTCCTCCATGGAAATTGTCATGGGAATGTGCTACTCAGTCTCTTCTGTAATGGATATGGAGACAGTGGCCACAATAACTGGGCAATTCAAAGAGCTACGGAACCGAAACTGCGTTGTGTGAGGAACCGGATGTTGAGGCAGAGGAAAGGTTGTAGTGCGAATAGTTGCCTCTACGCGTCTTGAACGGTTGAGTCCGGCTCTACCTCTGCCACTCCTAGTATTCAGATACTGACCTGCAAGACTGTACTCATAGGGATTTTCGGCAGAGGAGGCAGGGGAAGCAGAGTTATGGCTATGCAAATCAGGTGAGCGAGAACTTCTGCCTCATGTGCCACTACGTTAGCTGCGCATTCTATGGCAGACCATGGTGGAAATGGGAACAGGTAAACAGTCAGGAGGAGCAACAGAGGAATTGAGCGAAGAGCTTTGAACAGAAGTCACAGATTGCTGGAGGATGTGAGTTGAATTATAGAGGTTTGTATGGGAATGGTGGAAGCCATTGCCCAAATCAATACAACTAACAATCCAGCATCGGCGCCCAGTGCTGGTTCACTCATTTATCTCTCTCGCCTACAGAGGGCATGTGCAGTGAAACAGAGGCAAAGTGACATGAATGTGCTCCGACTCCATGGTTATGCAAGTATTGGTTTTAACTCGACTAGAGCAGGCATTAAATGCCACCTGCAAGGTGCCATGAATGTCCTTCATAGTGACCTTGGGATGGTTGCAGAGGACCATGTGGCCACCCCGCCCGCCGTCGCCCCATCTTATCATCTTAATAACCGTCATTAACACCCGCATCCGAGGAATTCCAAAAAGAGATGTTAATGCCTCCTCCATGAAGCAATAGAGTGGGCACAACAACACTATACCTCCTAAGATGTTCAATTGTTTATATTTTTTCATGCACCATGATCTAGCAAAACAAGTGAAATTTTGGGAGACAATAACTTTCCCATATTTTCTTCCAAATAATATATTGATGGGATAAATCAAGCTCCAATAATTAGGTTCTATATTCCATAGGGGATTCCCTGGGGAAGAAATACCATACCACGTGCGTTCATATTGGGGGATATATATTGAGGAAAAAATGACATAATATTTGAGCATATAATAAGGGTTAAAGATTTTTTATATGTTGTGTATAAAAAATGGAGCTCAAAGTTAATGAAAAAATATAAAGGGGTATAAAAAATGTTAATGAAAAATGGATACCTACAATATCTAGTAAAAGTAGGGTTTTTTAAATCGGGAAGGTGTATTGGGTTCATATTGGTAGGGGGTTAAAAAAGTTATTTTTAGAGGTATTTTCCAATATGTAGTCAAATTAAGGGTATTGTTTACTACGCCACAAACACATGTGCTATGTTAGAGGTTCATTGAGTGAAGCCCCCATTGTATATTCATGCTTGATTGATAGTGTTCCTCTTGTCCATCGACACCCTAAGGAATCCTTGGATTTTTTCATCATTGACATTTCCCCATGGAGATGATAGAGTAAGTAGGTCACTTGACCCTAAAGAGGATATGAGATATCAAAGTCTTTCTAGCAATACCACCATCCTAATTCCATTTATTCCAAAGAAAAAGAACAAATAGGGATTTATTTCTATAATTGTACATTCATTCTTTGATACCCAATAATTCTTGATGTTTAACTAGGGGAGGATGACCCATAATCATTTATCCTCCAAAATCCAAACATTTTTCCCATTTCCATGAACATAGGAAAAATGATCACCAATGCGAGGATAGAGGCTTTGCATATTATCTAAATTGGGGAGCCAAAAAAATATAGGAGAGGATCATCCAGATGTTGCAAGTGACTTCACCAAAGATATTTCTTGTGAAAATCTTCCTTCCATGATTTCATTGTCCCAATGACTAGTCTCCACAAAAAATTTGCTCCCTAAATCAAATTAGCTATGGGTGAATATCTAGTAGCCAAAATTCCCCTATCATATGGTTCTTACATGTCATCTCAATTTACTAAATGATACTCTTATCATTTTTTTCCCTCCTCATAAAAAGGTCCTTAATTCCCTTCCTATATATTGAGTGAAACTTACTAGAGCTAATAACGTTAAGCCCTAGAAGATGGGGAGAGAAGAAAAAATTGACTTTGTCAATGTAACCTATCTAATTGGGTTTAACCATTAGGATTAATATCAGGCCTTTTTCTAATGATGAATTGTCAGTCCATTACCGTAGAGTGTTCAAACATGATAATGATTCTCAAATATCTAAATGATGTCTATTAGATAAATGAGAAAAACTCTAAAACTCTTGTAATTTATTGCATAACACGAGGAGTGTTACAACCACAGATGTGGCTTTTATCATTGTAGATTAAATATCCTAATACATTCATATAGGCATTCTAAATGACTTTAATTCTTGAGGTTATTCTGACTAAAGCTTCAAGTCCTAATAAGAGACTACCATTCAGAAATTATGAATGATTCATATCTTTGATTTACATTACAATGTTGATCCCTCTTAAATTCCTACACACTCACTCTTTTTTAAATTTTTTACCAAAAAAATAATTCATAAGAATGTATAACAATGGCAATACGGGGAACCTAGTAAAACTCCCTTTTTGGCTTTGAAAAAAATGAGTCAATTTCCCATTTACAAGAGGACCTATCCATTGAAAAATTTATGCTTATTTTTATCCATTTTATGAATGGGGGGGAACCCATACTTCATGAGCATGTCATAATGAATCCATGGTAGAACTTATCAAAAAATATATCCTAGCAAATTTTAATTTCCATTTTCCAATCATTATTAGTTTTTCTTGAGTTGATTGCCTCTTGTACTAAAAATATATTATAAAATATCTATCAGTTATGAACAACTCCCTTAAATTTCTAAGATGAGATTAGAGAGCAAGGAGGTTGATTCTATTTTTCAAAATCCCTATTAGTACATTGCAAGAAGCATTACATTATCTTGTAATAAGTGTTACAAAAGGAAATTAAATGAAACTGGGGGAAATATGTCATGTTTCTCTCTTTTGGAATTCACTCCATGAAGGAGGAATTCACTTCTACCTCTAGTTTGTCTTTAATGCAAACTCCATTCAGCATGTAGATTATGTCATATTTTATTATATGTCTAGTAATATCTATAGAAGTGTATTGTAAAACCATTTGGCCACAAGTATTTCTCTTGTCCCAAATCCTATATTTCCCTTATAATATCCTCTTGTTATATTATATTTTTTTAAACAAAGATCATCTTGTCTTCATTTGAAACCATCAGAGGGTTTGTGTGAAGCATTACTGATATGTTTTCATCCATGTATGAAGGACCCTTTATGGACAACCTTTTCAAGTGCTTGAAATATTCCACCCATATCCCATCAAAGGTATTTATCCATTAATTGGACATAAGGGTTTTTCGTACACATGATTCCTCATCTTCAATTCATGGGCTTTCTTGATAATGAATTTGGTGGTTTGACCTCTTTTCCCTAGTCACAAGCTTCTTGATTTTAACCTCTAGAGTTCCTCTTACTTCCTATAATCTTGAATATCTTGTTTTCTATATATATTTCTTTTAAATTTATCTCATGTGGTTCCACATTGATACTACAAGGAAAACACCATTTAGTACATGATTTTTTTGAATCAATTCCCTGTTCTCCATTTTTAGTGGAGCTTCTATTAAAGGTGGGTGAAAATTTACTTTAGCATATATTTTTTTATAGCTATGCCTAACCATGATGGCACACAAATGTTCTTTAATATCAAAATCGCTAGTGCTCCATGGTTGCATGCACACTAGAAAAATAATGCCAAAAATACAGCGGTGCTCCACTTTGGTCATGACACATGTTGTCGTTTGATTGGTTTAGGTACACTAATGCTTGGACTAATAGACATGGGTGGAAAATACAGTAGCGGAATCGAACAATATGTATAAAATCTGACAAAAAGTTGAAAGTTAAATGTTTTCTTTTTTTCTTTTAAATCTTGACGATAATCATATATCCGACGTGATTTCCTTTTCTGTCGAACATCTGGCATTAGTTTGAAGGTGTCAAATATCTAATGAATGCCAAGATGTGGTTAGATAATGTCCAATTTTTCCATTCATGGATTTTTTCATTGAATATCATATAACTTCGACATTGTTGCTATACTTGAGATAATTTTGAAAGGTTGTAGGCATATTTTGAGGTTAATTTTTTAAGAAAATCATCGTTGAAATTTTGGTGAGCAAAAATGTCACATAACATTCCTCAAGGAGGCCAAGGAGACATGGGATCAACATCAGGGGTTGCGAAGGATCGAAAATGTTATTGCCCTTGTACAATATGCAAGGGCTTGAAAGATAAAGGGAATTCTAATAACACCAACTAAAAATCATTGTGGCAACTATGGACACGCTGAAGGTAGTCATGAAGATCATCTGTTAGTAAGTTATTCATTATATGTCTTTGTATTGTATATTTTTTTTGTAAATGTTTATATGTATATTGTATTTTAGATTATATGTCGTTGTATTGTAAATTATATTGTCTTTGTATTATAATGTTCATATTATTTTGGGAGATATTTAGCCTATGTTGTCATCTTGATGTGTAGAAATATTATTTGAATATTATGGTTAGGGTCGATTAAGGGGTTAGGCCAGTTAGGGGTTGATTAGTTTATGAGCTTAGGGATAAAGGGTTATTGTTTAATGGTCAGGGGTAAGGGTTTAAGGGCTTAGGGGCTAGGGGTTTAAGGGCTTATGGCTTAGGGGTTAAGGTGTTAGGAGGTTAATGTATGTTTAGGGGGTTAATTGGGACCTAGAGGATTTGGAGGTTAATGGGTTTTTAGGGAGCATTATTAATAAGTTTCTTAAAGTATATTATGCACATTTAAAATGTGGACATAGCGAATACAATTTTATAGGAAATAAGAAAATAATTATATAATATATCGTAATAAATTTTTATAAGACAAAATATAAATATCATTAAAGTTTTAATTATATAAAAACTAGATTAAAAATAAAATTACTATAAAGAAATATGATTGGATGAAGATAAAAGGAGTCCATTTTATTTGGGTAAGATGATGATTAATAAAAAAACATTTTTTATGAAAAAGAGAGAGAATACTTTATTTATTAAAAAGTTTAAATTTATAATATATATATATATCTGATAAAATAATAATTTATCTATATTTTTTATTTTCTTGTTATAAAATTACATTTTTTAATAAAACATTTAACTAGAAAGACATTTTGCTACATATAAAACTATAAATTTGTCTCTAAAATCAAAGTGAAGTAATGTGTGATAGTTAAAAGGATTGTTCATTTTAACTATTTCTAGTATGAAAGTAGATTCACATGACATCCACATTTTATTGATATCTTGAATGTGAATGGAACCTATAAAATATTTAGAAAATAAATATATTGAAAGTGGATAATTATTAAAATTCTCTTACCATTTTTTATAGAGCTGTTTGAATTTGTCTTAAAATAAGATAGTTTCAATATTTGGAAAATAATTAATATTATAATGTTTGAGTTTCTATTATAATTATTTAATTAATTTTAGTTATAATGTATGGTTTGTTTATAATTCAATGGGTTATCTTTAATATTAGCTAAGTGTTACGAATTGCAAGTAAGAAATTTAAGAATTAAGTCTGTAGGGTTTTTACTTAATATTTAATATTATAGAACTAACTAAAATTTTAAAGGAAAGAGAGTTAAAAGCATGTTGATTTTTTTACCATTATGAAAAGGAGAGGAAAAAAATGTAATTCCTCTTATACTCCTAGAAGATGGTTAGGAACTTTTTTCTAAAGCCCACCAAGGTTAAAACTAACTAGCCAAATAAAAAATAAATTAAAAGCTCTAATTGATACTACAATATATTAATTTCCTATAGTTGATTCATGTGGACAATAAAAAAAGGGTAAACAAGAAGTAGTTATCACCTACATCAACCTAGGAAATGCTCAATCATATCCTAGAAAGAAATTTTAGAAAACTATAAATGATTTGGGTAAATCATGTAAGCTTTCCAACTAAAATTTGAATACAAAAAGGATGTTAAAACTGCATAAAATAAGTTTCCTACATTAAAATTACCCTAAAAATTTTAACTTATATTTCACTTTGATTTTCTTCAATTTAATGATAATTTATGGTAGGGAATACAATTTTGTGTGTGGTGTTTCTTTTTAAATGAAATCACTATGGATTTTATATTCTATAAAATGTTGAAAGACCTAGTCAGCTCTAGCTACATCATTCAAAAACTTTAAAAAATAGTAGCATCAAAGTCTAGAAAGAAAACTTTAACAGTTCCCCATAGTTTATAATTCCACAAATGAACCAAATTTAGTACCTTAAAACTGTAAATTCTTCAAAAAATTCCTAGAATCATCAGAGTCTTAATCATCATATTCCTCCTTTCCCTTTGCGATAACATTGTTGGATTTTTTGGATAACTTTAGTGAGTCACCAACAATTGTTACCTTTTGCACCTTTTTTTTTTCCAGTAATCTAAGTCCATGCCATAGAGCTTACAACTCGGCTTGGTTATCGGTGGCTTCTGCTAGACCTTTGGAGATTTTTAACTCTTTTTGTTTGTTGGGGTAGTGGATAGCCCATACCACTACTACCACCCTAAATTTTTGAGTGATTTCATGTTACTAACCATAATGTATTTCACTCATAAAAGAGACTATTTCTCATTCTTTAAGGAAAAAAGCATGGGACACAAGCCTTGCACTTGGCCTTTCAAAATGTTTTCGAAGAAAATGTACTTTTTAAGACCAAGTGATATACAGTGAATATATATCTATATAAAGTATTTTTTTTATGATAAGTAAAGGGTCTCATTTGTTGTAAATTGTGAGAAAACTTGAAGTAATATCAAAGCAATAATAGTTCTAGGAAAATGGTAGATCAATTAAATGTTTGATAAATCATTAATGGTTATTTTTTCCAAATTTATCTTACTTATTATCACTCATGCAAGGTAGAACATTCCATTTTGAGTGTCCTTTGGAGTAGGCACAATGTTTTTATTCTATAACAGTCACTTACCACTAAGTACAAAGGAGTGAGTTTTTGACATCTTGGTCAAGTCAACCCCCTTTGCCTTAGTAAGAAAGGGTTTCCTATGAAAAATGTCTTTTGTGGGTTCTCTACCACTCACCTAAAGAAAAAAGGGGATGCTATCTTATTTTCTTACATGGGTTATTGATTTCAAAGTTTATAAGTGAAAACATATGATGAAAATACAAAATAAAATGAAACTAATAAGTTAGAACAATAAACACATTGTTTCCTTGATTTTGATAAGCGAACCTAAACAATATGAGACCTACCTATTTAGGAGCAATGATGTAAAAAAATAGGAAATTAGGCATAAAAGGGTATAGAAATAATAATTAGAGAAAAACACAAGTCCAAACAGTAAAGAATAAGAAAGACTTATCTTCCTCTTATACATTCCTAGACCCGTCTAGCCACCAACTAATTTTCGTAGTAAATTTCATTGTGAGAATTACTTTCATATAAGATTAAAAGTCCACATCCTTTTTGGAAATAATTATTTTAATTAAAAAATGATTAAAAAGGATAATAGAAGATCCACCCTCCACTTGTCATAATTGATATTTGAGAGGAGCTGGGGATAAAATACATTTTGTCCTTTCCCTATATTCTCTTATCTTATGGAAGCATTATGAAAATATTGTAGTCTTTACCTTGAGGTTTTCCTGCTTGAACTTAATTGGTATTGCATGGAGTCATTGGTATTATTTTTTGAGTCATGTACTTTGAGTGCATTTATAAATGTGATGGAATGAAAAGGGTTTGATGATTTTCAGGTGATTGTTGCTAAAAAATTTCGACATACTCTGAAGCATCTTGCTAAATTGCACAAGCTTCATGATCACATTGATTTATTGTATTTGTTTATTTCCCTCAACCAAGCTCATGGTTGCTCGATATAGAATACCAACTCCTAAGTACACTTGACCATTGGATGGAGAATAAACTATTAACCTCTAAGGCCTTAGCCCTTGAGCCCTTAATTATAAACTCTTAAATCATTAAGTACCCCTATTGTTGACCTCTAATTACCCCATCTTAAACCCTAACCTCTAATTCTCAAACCACTGACATGTTGTTAGGTCCCTATAATAATAGTGATTCCCCCATTACTATTGTCATTTTAGCCCTTATTGTTATTGTTGTGCCCCTATTGTCCCCATATTGTTATTATTGTGCCCGATAGAAGCCCACTATTGTTATTGTTATGACCTTATTTTATTATTGTTATGTCGGCTTTGATTATATTGTGACCCCTTAGACTCCTATATATAAAAAGCAGGTTTTGTCATTTGTATCATCCAATAATTGTTCGTTTGTGTAATGTAAAGGAGGTTTACCCCTCAAAGACGTTTATTTATAAGGCATTGATATTTCTTTTCTATCTTTTTGTGAGTTGGTTTCATAACATTTGGTATCAGAGCTTTGGATTCTAGGGTTTTCCTGCTCCAAAAAGGTTATCATGGAATTTTCATTATAACTTTTTTCTGCAATTTTTCAGAAGCTAAAACAAAAACCCATTTGAGCTGAAATCGTTCTGAACCTCGGGTCCAAATTTCATATCTTTTCACGCTATTTTTTCAGATATATCATCTGAGGAAGTTAGGGTTTTTACAGACTCCCGAATTACATTCCAAACAAAGTGACCTGGGAAAATCGTCATAACTATCTCTCTGAGCATCGGATTGAAATTTTGTTACTTTAGTTTTATGTGTATATTTTTCAAATTCGAAGGTCGAAATAGTGACATGTGGCACATCGTACAACTTCTCTCTACTGAAAATTCATATAATCGAGTCAACTTGGGAGATTGGGCATAACTCTTTCTTGGAGAATATAATTTTGATCAGACTGGTGGAGTTAGAAAGAGGACTTAGAGGGATACCATAGGAAGAAATTTCAGACCTTGGAGATCTGCAATTACAAAGATATGACAGATTTAATATCGAGCTTCTACAAAGGGAAGAAAGGTGTGTAGTATTTCTAAAATTTTTCATAAGTTTTGGTTGAAAAATTAGTTTTAAGTTCAAAGGGCATAGTGAACCATAACTATCATTAATTGATGCCCCAAATAAATAAAATGGAAACACCTAGAAGTAACCTAAATGCTCTAGAATGACTCATGAAGAAGAGGAATAAATGCAACATGATATATCAAAATTATGAGACCAAGTGCAACAAAATTTTACTCTCACAAAAAGTAATAGAAGCTAAGATGGATGGTTTAAAGAAAGGAGTGGAAGCCAAGATGAATGGCATGGAAACTAAGATGAATGGCGTGGAAACTAAGATGGATGATTTAGAAGTAAACATTGAAGAATTGAAGAAAGAAATCGAAGGTTTGACAAAGTTGCTAAAAGAAATGCTTCCTAATGGCGAGAAGATAGTAGAGGAAACTCATGATGAGAACAAAAGAAATGTTAGTCATGACTAGATAGACTCTAACATTGGATTGAAGACCCACCATGTTCCAAAGATCGATATGAGGAAGTTTGATGGCAAGGATCCTGTAACATGGATACTATAGATGGAGCAATATTTCAATCTCCATAATGTGCAAAAAACACAAAATATACGCATTGCAACTTTATATTTGGAACCAAAACAGTTTGTATGGCATCAATGGATTTTCTCTTGTAAACAAATTGTCACTTAGGCAATTTTTACAAAATAAATGATAGCACATTATGAGGATACAAAAGAAACACTTTTTTTAGCCAATTGATAAACCTCAAACAAAAGGGTTCAATGATGGATCACATTGAGGACTTCCAAAAATTGAATATAAGGGTAAAATATATTCTAGAGGAGCACAGGATTGATGTGTTCATAGGGACATTAAAGGATAACATCCAAAATGAGTTTCTCCTTTTGGAACCTGACTCATTGGAGAAAGCATTCAGGTTGGCAAGAAAAATGGAAAGAAAAATTATGGCAACAAGGAAGCCTACCACTCACAACTCTAAGGATGGAAGTGTTGTTTCCCCTAGCCTTCCATGACCTACAGAGTTTACACCCCAACAATTGGAAGAAAAAAGAGAAAAAGGGCTTTGTTACAATTGTGATAGAAAATACACTAAAGGTCATAAGTTTACTGACAAGAAATCATTTTACATAGATTGTGAAGAGGAGGAAGAAAAGGAACAAGAAACATCAAAAGAAGAGGATATACACTAGCAACAAACCCTAGAGAAAGAAGAAATGAATCCGATAATATCTTGTAATGCATTGGCTAGAATTACCACTCCTCAAACTATCAAGATAGAAGGACATATAAGAAGAAAAAGGTAATAATGTTGATTGACTTGGGCAGTACCCATAATTTTATTCATTGTAAGATAGCGAAGGAATTGAATTGCTTCCTATATCTAACACCAGAGTGCGAAGTGATGGTTGCAAGTGGAAGAACCATAAATTTCTCTGGAAAGTGCCATAATATCAAGCTATCCATGGGATAATATGTATTGAATAGCCCAATTCTTTCCATTCCAAAGGGTGGTGTTGATGTTGTACTAGGAGTCCAATCGCTACAATCCTTGGGCACAATAGCTTTTAATTTTCAAGAACTTTTCATGAAATTTTCTTTAGAAGGAAAGGAAGTTGAATTAAGAGGTATCATAGAGAAATCAGGAAAGATAATCAACTCTAATGGAATGAAAAATCTTCTAAATAAAGAAAAACGAGGCTTAATTGCACAATTATGTTTGCTAGAGGTTCCCACATAGAAATCATCTATTTCTCCATATCTCCAAAAAGTCTTTAACAATCATTCTAAAGTATTTGAGACTCCAAAAGGTCTCCCACCTATTCGTGATCATGATCATACTATTCATTTGATTCCAGGAAGTGTTCCTCCAATCATTAGGCCTTACAAATATCCCTATGCCCAAAAGAGTGAAATTGAATGTATGGTTGCAGAAATGTTAGAGGCTAGTATAATTCAACCTAGTCAAATTTCTTTCTCTGCTCCAGTAGTATTGGTGCACAAGAAGGATGGATCATGGCACATGTGTCCAGATTATAGGGAGATCAACAAGATCACTATTAAACATAAATTTCCATTCTTGTCATTGATGAACTATTGGATGAATTGCATGGATCAATTTACTTCACCAAGTTGGATCTTCATTCAGGATATCATCAAATCATACTGAAGATTGAAGACATTGCAAAAACAACATTTAGAACTTATGAGGGTCATTATGAGTTTTTGGTTATACCTTTTGGACTTACCAATGCACCTTCTACATTTCAAGGTTTGATGAATTCCATTTTCAAACCCTTCCTTAGAAAATTTGTGTTAGTATTTTTGGATGATATACTAATCTATAGCAAGTCTTCGAAGGATCATGTACAACATGTTGACAGGGTGCTCAAACTATTGGAGGAGAAACAATTATATGCAAAAAGCTCCAAATGTTTCTTTGGAATACAAGAGGTGGAATATATGGGTCATATTGTATCTCATGAAGGTGTCAAGGTAGACCCTATCAAAATTAAAGCCGTTAAGGAATGGAAAATCCCCACATCCATAAAGCATCTGTGATGATTTCTTGGGTTGACAGGGTATTATCGCAAGTTTGCTAAGAATCATGGGAGAATAGCTGCACCTCTAACAACATTATTGAAGAAAGATGCATTTTTATGGACTTGAGAAGAAACGAAGGCCTTTGAAAATCTTAAAGAGGCAATGTGTCAAGCACCGGTGTTATCTACGTTGGACTTCACAAAACCTTTATTGTGGAATGTGATGCCTCAGGAAATGGAATTGGTGTTGTTTTAATGCAAGAAGAAAGACCCATTGCTTACGAAAGATGTCCAATCAAAGGAAAGTATTTACACAAAGCTATTTATGACAAGGAAATATTGGCAATACTACTTGCACTTAAGAATGGCAACCCTACCTAATGGGAAGACACTTCAAGGTAAAAACGGATCATGATAGTCTTAAATACTTTTTAGAACAAAGATTATCTTCAGAAGAGAAGAAACAACAGGTCACAAATATGTTTTATTATGACTCTGAAATCATATACAAAAAAGGGAAGCAAAATGTTGTGGCAGGTGCACTCTCAAGAAAGGATGAGGATGTGGAAGCATTTCATTGTGCCATTTCTATTTTCTAACCAGATTGGATAAACGAAACAAGATATGAATGGAAGAATGATGAAGAAGTGTGGGCACTCATTCAAAAGTTACAACAAGATCCCAGTACATATGATACATTTAGCTGGAAAAATGATTCGTTATGGTACAAAGATTGCTTATACCTATGTCAGAATTCCCAACTCAAACAAAAGATTCTTATGGAATTGCACGCCTGTCCCTTAGGAGGGCACTCAAGATTTTTAAGAACTTACCACAAGGTTAAGAAGGAATTTTTTTGGGATGGCCTTAAATCTTATATTGAAAAGTTTGTGGCAGAATGTTTGGTTTTCCAACAAAATAATGTTGAAACAATTAAGACCCTGGGTCTATTACAACCTTTATCCATTACAAGTCAACGTTGGGAGGAGGTTTCAATGGATTTTATCACAGGTTTACCCAAGTCTGAAGGAAAGTGTGTCATCATGGTAGTAGTTGATAGACTGACCAAGTATGCACACTTTTGTGCATTACCTCATCCATTCAAATCCAATACAGTTTCTACTGCATTTATGGAAATAATTCAAAAGCTACTTAGAAACCCAAAGATTATTGTAAGTGACAGAGGTCCCATTTTCACTGGAAATTTTTGGATAGAATTATTTTCTTGTCTTATACTCAGTTAGCTCACAGCTCATCTTATCATGCTCAATCTGATGGGAAACTGAGATAGTAAACAAATGTTTGGAAGGATATCTTTGTTGCTTTGTATCTGATAAACAAACACAATGGGTCAAATGGTTTCCTTTGGCTGAATGGTGGTGTAACACTTCCTTCCATACTGTAACAAAAATGACCCCGTTTATGGCACTTTATGGATATCACCCACCATCCATCACATCATATTTAAGAGAAAATTCTAAGGTTCAAGCAGTGGAGGATCACATCGAGCATCAACAACAAGTTCTCCAACTCTTAAAGGATAACCTAACTTTGGCATGGAATAGAATGAAACAACAAGAAGATCAACATCGTAGCGAAAGAAGTTTTGATATAGGTGACTGGGTATTTATATGGCTACAACCATATAAAAAAATGTCCCTCAAGCAAGCTAAGAAGGATAATAAATTATCACCAACGTATTATGGTCCATACAAGGTGTTGCAAAAGATTGGTACTATGGCATACAAATTGGAGCTTCCTGCAACTTCCTGAGTGCACCAAGTTTTCCATGTTTCATGATTAAAGAAGGTTATTGATGACAAGCTCGTAGCTCAAACAATATTGCCAGAACTTGACAAGGAAGGAAAAATCATATTGGAACCTGAAGCAGTCACAGAAAAAAGAACTCGACAGTTGCAAAATCGATCAATTTCAAAGTATCTTGTCAAGTGAAAGAACTTACCCACTAAAGATTCCACATGGGAGGAAGAGAATTTTATATAGAAGCATCCAAAACTACTCAAGCGTTGAGGACAACACGTTTTTGAAGGAGAGGGACATGTTAGGTCCCTATAACACTAGTGATTCCCCCATTACTATTGTCATTATAGCCCTTATTGTTATTGGTGTGCCCCTATTGTCCCCATATTGTTATTATTGTGCCCCATAGAAGCCCACTATTGTTATTTTTGTGCCCTTATGTTATTATTGTTATGTCAGCTTTGATTATTTTGTGACCCCTCAGACTCCTATATATAGAAAGGAGGTTTTTTCATTTGTATCATCCAATAGTTGTTTGTTTGTGTAATGTAAAGGAGGTTTCCCCCTCGAAGAGGCTGATTTCTAAGGCATTGATCTTTCTTTTCTATATTTTTGTGAGCCGGTTTCATAACACATGTTATCCCCTAACCCCTCAATTATAAACCCCTTGTAAATTAAACCATGGTTCCCAAGTTGGGTCAGGGAAATCAAGAAATAATATGAAATTATAATGAAGAATGCAAAATAATATCAATATGTTTTTTATTATGGTTGTGACTATATATCTCATAAATTGTCTCTCTTCCTACATGTCAACAAAAGTAATATCGTTCCTAGATTTTTTCAACATATTCTTAAATATCTTGATAAATTGCTTAATCGTCATCATTGAATTTTTTTCTTTGTTTCTCTCTCATGCCTAAGTTGTATTTGTATTTGTCTTTGTTATCTTTGTTTTCCTATATTATATTAGTAAATTTTTGTAATGTCATTTAAATATTTGATATATATACTAATATTACTTTATTGATAGTAATTATATGGTATGTACCCCCTAGGGCATCACTTGATGAGGAAGAGGTGGTTGTAGTACAAGCGCTTGTTCAAGAACATGGAGAAAATATTGAGGATCCAACTAATGATCCTATGGAAGAAGATAGTGATGCTGATAACACAATTGAAGAATATGGGACAAATAAATTGGTGTAAGAGACACTTAGTAATGTTGGAATGGATGATGATGGGAATAGGTATGATAGTGCTTATGATATACATGTACTTGAGAGGGAAAGTAAACCTCTTTATGAAGGCTTAGAAGCACCTCTTCTCTCTTCTATATTGATGTTGCTCAACTTAAAGGTGGTGAATGGTTTGGCAAACACATGAGTGACACAATTCCTAAGGTATGTAATATATTTTGTGACATTTCATACAAAATTATAAAGAAATTATTTTTTCCTTTGTTTTTAATCTTAGTACATTGATAATCATTTCATTTGTAACATTTGGATTAATATGTATGATTAATATTGTTTACATTAACCAATACTACTAATTTTTTATGTTACAGATTGTTAGGCAAATTTTTGTTACACCGTCAAATGTTTTACCTTCTAACATATTGAGATTTACATGCCATTATAAAATATATTGGAATGGAGTATCAAGTTATTCATGTTTGAAACTAGATCACTACTAAGATGGGGGGTGGGGGGGGTTGTTGTGAATCAGTAGTGCGAGCACTTAAAAACTTTTCTCCAAAATATTAATCTTTTACCATACATGAACTAAAACACACAACCATATATTAGAGCATAAAAATAAACACGCAACCAAAAAATCAATGAACACAATAGACACAAGTATGTCTGCTGGAAAACCCTTCAATGGGAAAAAACCACCATGTTGTTGTTGCTCTGCTCAAATATTTTATTAATTTGTTGATATTTTTTACATGGATCAACTCACTCCCATGAGCTAACAGACTCAACTTCTTTCACAGTATGTTGGCACCTATCAGACAAGAAATTGTTTCTTTCTTGTATCTTTGGACTACAATCTGCTGAATGCTCCCACGACCAGTCGATCCTCACCCAACCACCATTGGACTATCCAACCACCAATGGATTGAGAAATCTCTTCCATCTACTGAATCCAACAATTCACTATCTACTCAAAGCCAACTTATGCCTTCACTTCCTCCATGTGAGCCTCATTTCATATAATTTTAGGTTGGACTCATTTGTTCAACACGAGTACTACAAAAACATAGAATCTAAGCACACAAAATCTGAGACAAAACTTGAAACATCAATATGCCACAAGAGAAATACAAGCTCCTTAAAACTCTACTCCAATTCACACCTCAACACCTCACTACACTGCATAAATATATGGCTAAAATAAGCTTCATCTCACTGCTACTACTACTACAAAATGATTCATAAAATATGCATACTAAAGTTCAAACAGTTTGCAAGGTCTTCACCAAGCTCACTCTCACTCAACTCTCTCAAAAATCAACCATACTAGCATTGAGATTTCTCCAATATAAATATGAACTCAAGTGCTCAAATCAATAATTACAAAGAACTATTGGGCATCAAAACTATGTTCATATACTATATTAGATCTAGATTCAGCTCATTGAACCAACCAACCACTAACTCCATTATCATTTTTGATATTTTAAACTTTAATCGGCTTTTGGAGGTCCCATGAATTTTTCAAATCATAAACCGAAAAGTTTTGACCAAGGAGGTCGCAAAAACATAAAAATTAGCTAAACAACGTGAGGAATGTAGAGATTTTCTCGTGAAAATCCATGGTTTCACCCATAGCACTATCCTCTAAGAAACTAGAGCTATAAACACTGCCTTGGGCTGGCCTCCACACGACTGGAGCATTCCAAATGCTCCCACAAGCCTCTGTGCATGTGACTGAGGATTAGGCTCAATAAAAAAATCAACCTTTCAGATTCAAACCTCTGTCACTTGTTCCATCATCTTCTCCAGCACCTAAACACTCCTCCAAGCCTCTACAATAGTTCTATAACTGATGAAACATGCCAAGAAGAAGTCAAGAACATCCAAGACCTATTCTTCCAATATTAACACCAATAACAATTCCTCCAACTCCTCAAGAAACAGCCATAACATCTATGGCACCTGCAATATATTTAGCAACATCTTTGACACCTACAGCAGTAGCATCCACAACACCTACAATAGAAACATAACATCCAACTACCTCCAACACTAGTAGAAGCACATCCAACACAAGAAACTACATCTCACACATATAGCAGCCAATGCAATGTATCCAAGGCATTTAGATACATATGCAACATCTAAGCAGCACTCCAACCACTTGTAGCAACAACATCACAAGGCTACAACATGAGAAACTCTCCAACCTCTTGCAACAACAAAATCTCCAACCAAAAAAACATGCCATAACCTCAAACTAATACACATGTGGATCCATCTCCAAGTCAACAGCCACAACATCATATCCGCTAGGTCATGACATAACTAAGTTGACATGAATGTCAACTATACAAGACCATCAACCAAGCATCCATCACACATACACATGACAAGAAACACCTCCAACTTGTTGACATCAATGCCAACAATCTCCCCCTTTGGCATTGATGTCAACCTCCATCCAACAAGTGAGGCTAATCTCTAACCACCAAAGATATCACCCTTTGACATCAATGGAAAAGGGCCATATCATTATTGAAAAACAATGCCAATAATGTCTTATGAGAGTATGATTCCCCCTTTCATGCACAACACCATGCTGATGTAACCCATGAAGTATCTTGTGGAAGATAAGAAGGAAACTAACTACCAAATAAATATCTACCAATGTCATGCCATGTATGATTTGAACATTCTCCATGTGTTGTGAATCAGTAGTGCGAGCACTTAAAAACTTTTCTCCAAAATATTAATCTCTTACCATACATGAACTAAAACACACAACCATATATTAGAGCATAAAAATAAACACGCAACCAAAAAATCAATGAACACAATAGACACAAGTATGTCTGGTGGAAAACCCTTCAATGGGAAAAACCCACCATGTTGTTGTTGCTCTGCTCAAATATTTTATTAATTTGTTGATATTTTTTACATGGATCAACTCACTCCCATGAGCTAGCAGACTCAACTTCTTTCACAGTATGTTGGCACCTATCAGACAAGAAATTGTTTCTTTCCTGTATCTTTGGACTACAATCTGCTGAATGCTCCCATGACTAGTCGATCCTCACCCAACCACCATTGGATTATCCAACCACCAATGGATTTAGAAATCTCTTCCATCTACTGAATCCAACAATTCACTATCTACTCAAAGCCAACTTATGCCTTCACTTCCTCCATGCGAGCCTCATTTCATATAATTTCAGGTTGGACTCATTTGTTCAACACGAGTACTACAAAAACATAGAATCTAAGCACACAAAATCTGAGACAAAACTTGAAACATCAATATGCCACAAGAAGAAATACAAGCTCCTTAAAACTCTACTCCAATTCACACCTCAACACCTCACTACACTGCATAAATATATGGCTAAAATAAGCTTCATCTCACTGCTACTACTACTACAAACTGATTCATAAAATATGCATACTAAAGTTCAAACAGTTTACAAGGTCTTCACCAAGCTCACTCTCACTCAACTCTCTCAAAAATCAACCATACTAGCATTGAGATTTCTCCAATATAAATATGAACTCAAGTGCTCAAATCAATAATTACAAAGAACTATTGGGCATCAAAACTATGTTCATATACTATATTAGATCTAGATTCAGCTCATTGAACCAACCAACCACTAACTCCATTATCATTTTTGATATTTTAAACTTTAATCGGCTTCTGGAGGTCCCATGAATTTTTCAAATCATAAACCGAAAAGTTTTGACCAAGGAGGTTGCAAAAACATAAAAATTAGCTAAACAACGTGAGGAATGTAGAGATTTTCTCGTGAAAATCCATGGTTTAACCCATAGCACTATCCTCTAAGAAACTAGAGCTATAAACACTGCCTTGAGCTAGCCTCCACACGATTGGAACATTCCAAATGCTCCCACAAGCCTCTGTGCATGTGACTGAGGATTAGGCTCAATAAAAAAAATCAACCTTTCAGATTCAAACCTCTGTCACTTGTTCCATCATCTTTGCCAGCACCTAAACACTCCTCCAAGCCTCTACAATAGTTCTATAACTGATGAAACATGCCAAGAAGAAGTCAAGAACATCCAAGACCTATTCTTCCAATATTAACACCAATAACAATTCCTCCAACTCCTCAAGAAACAGCCATAACATCTATGGCACCTGCAATATATTTAGCAACATCTTTGACACCTACAGCAGTAGCATCCACAACACCTACAATAGAAACATAACATCCAACTACCTCCAACACTAGTAGAAGCACATCCAACACAAGAAACTACATCTCACACATATAGCAGCCAATGCAATGTATCCAAGGCATTTAGATACATATGCAACATCTAAGCAGCACTCCAACCACTTGCAGCAACAACATCACAAGGCTACAACATGAGAAACTCTCCAACCTCTTGCAACAACAAAATCTCCAACCAAAAAAACATGCCATAACCTCAAACTAATACACATGTGGATCCATATCCAAGTCAACAGCCACAACATCATATCCACTAGGTCATGACATAACTAAGTTGACATGAATGTCAACTATACAAGACCATCAACCAAGCATCCATCACACATACACATGACAAGAAACACCTCCAACTTGTTGACTTCAATGCCAACAATCTCCCCCTTTGGCATTGATGTCAACCTCCATCCAACAAGTGAGGCTAATCTCTAACCACCAAAGATATCACCCTTTGACATCAATGGAAAAGGGCCATATCATTATTGAAAAAAAATGCCAATAATGTCTTATGAGAGTATGATTCCCCCTTTCATGCACAACACCATGCTGATGTAACCCATGAAGTATCTTGTGGAAGATAAGAAGGAAACTAACTACCAAATAAATATCTACCAATGTCATGCCATGTATGATCTGAACATTCTCCCCCTAAGCATGTAATGGAGTTGCAATCAACATTTTTCCTATTACAACACATGTTGTTACTGCAATGAGCCTACTTTCCAAGTGCAAGAGACTACTACACATTAACCAAGACTCTAACTAACTTAGAACATGACATATAATAAAATACAAGCCATCATAATGCTTCATGGAGCAAATACATGATTGTGACAAATACATAGGACTGACATATAACTCTTCTACACCTATCACCAACCATGACTCTATAGACCCAATTTTGCATCATGCACCCAAATGGGGCTACATCAAAGATATATAAGACGATACATGACTTGGACATCTATTGACCCATACATGGGTCAAGACATAGTAGACACCATGGGTCCCTCCAAGAGAAATGTACCCAAAAGATGACACAATGAAAATACATGGTTTTTACATATGCACACAATGGTTCCCCATCAATACATTCCCAAACATAAAATATCATGAGTACATGGATATAATGAGCATCAACATATGCTCAATATGGTAGCAGAAATACATAGTATGTGCATCAAAACATAAGACCTCCATGAGTAACATCATAATATCTCAATGTGTAGCAGCAACATAGGGTCATCAAATCCACATCATGAACAACAACAATCTCTCCATATATAGGAAACTATATGAATCAACATGATTCAACCACATGAATATCCACACATCACAAGAAGCACCATGCTCTCTCTCCATGTAATTTCAACATATAATTCAACCATCTAAAATATATCAACAACATGCATGATTCATCTAGAAGTAGAAACATATGAAATGGGGTACATAAATTTTATATGATTCAACTAGAAAAATATGACAACAGTAATAAAAGTCATCATGCATAAGACAATGTCAACATTCTGCAAATCCATTAGGAAGCTCATATGCTCCCCCTCAATGTGTGATCCTCCTTGACCAAGTGCAAGAGATAACCATATGGTTGTCATACCTCCAATTATATCACAAGAAACTCTATATGCATGTACTCCAAAAACCATCAATAACAATATATATGAAAGATAACCAATGAAAGCTACAACAAGGTTGATAGGCATGTCATTTCCATTCATATACAATAAACACACTAGCTAGAAAAATAATGAGTGAAAAGGAATAAACACAAAGAATCAAGCCTTGTAAGAACATAGCCCCCCCTGATCAAAATATACCTCATATTAAGTGATATGTTTGATATGATAATGTATGAAGGCATTGAATCAAGCTGCCAATACTCCCCATGAGACCATGCAAGCCTCATGCATATTGTTGTAGTCAAATAGATCTAACATGCAAGAATGGACTGCAATAGGGTTTTATCTCATTTAATTTGAATATGATGAGGAAGAGTACTCTCTTGGTCTCTTCTTACTCTTCTCTATTCCCTTCAACACATACACATTATCTGGGGTATTTATTCCTCTTGTAATCACTCTCTTTGTTCCTTCCTTCTAGATGATGCAACCTTTGGAATTGAAGATCACTTATTTTCCTCCATCAACTATTTGGCTCACACTCAATATATTATGCTTTAGACCTTTAATGAGCCAAACATCTTATGCATTTGTTCTCTTCTCACTGTTATAGACATTTTTGTGCCTTACATCATTGAGCATGAAATGTCAATAATTTAAGGGATCCAAAGTCCCTAAACATGTTGTTCCTACCCCTAGAGGAACAAGGCCAGCAAACCACAGCAGTTCACAAAAGTTCTCCACCTGAAAACACTCAAAACAAGCCAATTCTGGATCATGTCAACTGCTCCACTGAGCATCTGCGCTGAATGTCAACTGCTCCATTGTCTACCTGCGTTGAATGTCAACTGCAAAGAAGGCTACCTGCGCTGAGCGTAACTGGACAAGTGGCAGACTCATTTCTCAAGGTGTCAATGCCCAGGAAGCTTCCAAAATGACACTTGGGTCAGGGAATTCGACTAGTGATGAGTAAGAGGTTCCAAATCTCCAAGTGGAAGCAAGAACCTCCAAGTGGACTCAAGAACTGAAGTGGGAGAGGACACTAGTCAGTTTCATACCAGCCTCAAGCTGACTCATCCTCTCTCCAAAACTCCTATATATAGATCTCTCTCCATGAGGTCAGGGGAGGCTGGAATGTTGTGATTGCAAAGAATTGCTGTTGGTTTGTGGTTGGATCATTGGGTGTTTATGCTTTGAAAGGGGCTGAAGAAGGAATTCTATTCTGCTGGGAAGGAGATGCTGGGTTGGAGCCCTATGGGTTGTATCTCTTCCTGAACCTTTTTTATCAATCAATAAAGCTTCTTGGTTCTTTCCTATATGCTGGTGTATTTTGTATGATTTGCATTAGTATATTTGATTTACTTCTAATCCTGAATCATTTATGAATATGTATATTTTCCTTTGTGTTGTGTCCTTCTCTTGTCGCAAGTAGCTGTTCTCTTGTCACAGGTAGCTATTCTCTTGTGATCTCGTGGGAATCAAGTAGTTGTTCTCTTGAGCGAGCGAGGAGGCAAGTAGCTATGGACACCCAAAGAGGAGAGGATCTAGATCGAGGGACAACCGGAAGATAACGGTAAGTCTACCAATCTCCTCTCTTTCATATTTCATAAAGGAAGAAACCGAAGTAGCTGTACTCGTTTGTTGCTAAGGCACTGTCACACCTTAGGTGGATAGGATTGTCCTGCGTAGGCATTTTTCCCCACAACAAATTGGCGACTCCGCTGGGGATCAATTTTGTTTTAGTCATTTTGTTTGTGTTTGCATCATTGTTTACCTCATAGACTCAACAGCAACAATCGAACTGCTTTGCAAAGTAGAATGTTACTGCTTTGATCCTTCACTGGGTTTTTGTCTATGATCTCAACAATGGACACACAAATGACTTGATGATCCTTTGTGATAGTCTTTAGTACCCTCTCAAAGCATCCCTCTGTTTATACCTTGCTTGTGTTTCTGATTTGGCCTGAAACAGTTGATTTTTGAGCATTTTATGACCCAGAACCCAAGGGAAACGAGAGTTTCTATTTCAGCGCAACTGCTGTGAAGGCAGTCTGCATTTCAACGCAGGTCCCGTGAAGGCTACCTGCGCTGAATGTCAAACTGACAGTGTTAGACTTGCGCTGAAACAGTGTGGCCTTGTGCAGCTGGGGTTCTTTGCTGTTTTTTGCCCTGTTTTGATCTCTGTTTTTGCAGCCTTTAACCAGCATAGGTACCAGTCTGATAACCCCTTTTCTTTGCTTGAATTCCGCCCCATTTTTGTACAAAAAGACTGTAAGTGTTTTTATGTGTTTGTGGCGTCATTTACAGTTTTCCTTTGCATGAGCGAAATAGTCATCCTGTAGCCTTGATTCGGATCTGATTGATTGATTGATTGTGATCTTAGGAGAGAGTTCATTGGCTGTTTGCAGTTTGATTATCATTTGCTTTTGCTTATTGGTTTGAATTTGTCACTTTTAAGTGTCGAAACAAGTATTTCTTTCGAAAAATCGCAAAGTGATTGTAATCTCTTCTACCCTTGCTGATTTTGGAAAAAGTAAACTTGTTTATTTTCAGTCATTTAAAAGCAAATTCAAAGTTGTACAAAAAGCTTTCTTTGTAGGCATTTATACTAAGAAAGTGAAAACAAACACCTGCATTGTGCATTTGCATTTTGATAAGTTTGCATGTGTAATTTAGGAAGAGTGCATTAGAGTGTGCTGATTGCTCTTTGAGAAAAGATAGTCGCTCTCTTTTCCCTTAGTAGCTAGGATTTTCAAAGTTGAAAGATTATAAAGCTTGCTTATCATCTTAGACTGCATTTAGGAATTTGTACCAATACATCTCATGGTGATCCTGAAAGACAAACTTTAAGAAGATCAACTTAAAATATATTGAATGAACCTAACAACGCTTTGCAACATAACGCACAACATAGAGGTCTAGGTAGAGACGTGTTCTGGCATCGTTAAGCCTAGTGACTGTCGATCTCTAAGAAGGTGGGTGATTCCTCCTGAGGGACGATAGCACTAGTACGGATTGTGCTCCCACGTACCGTCACGTATATATTGGGAGACCCCTATAGGCATATATCCTTTATCCTTAGGAAGCCGTGTCGGCCGCCCTACTGATCGCAATGCAGTGAACACAGCATTCACGAAGATCGACCACCCGTACCGTAAAAAGTATTCTGTGGTTTTGCGAAAAGTTTGGCACACCCTCTGCCTAGATCTCCAGATCAGTTTCTTTTGGCCTTTTTCAGACTCTATAACAGAAAAAGTCCATCCGAGCATTTGTCACTTCGGGCTCGTTAAAACATCGAAGGAGACTAGAGTCATCTTTAGCTTTTTCTCGACTCTTTAAAAGTGAAAAAGCAAGTTGTGTCTAAAAGCGTCTAATAAAATTCATTCAATTCGGGAACATAATTTCCCCTTTTTGTATTTTAGTTGATCGAGTAATCCGCAACCATGGAAGAAAGTCAATTGAAACCCCGTCGTTCGCGGAGGCTTGCGAGTCAACCGTCTCTGTCTCCGGAATCGAAAGTAGTACGGACAAAGCGAACTCGCTTAACCGGTTTAAAATATCCCATCAAAGTTAGAACAACTGTTCCGACAACATCTGAGATTTCGGTTACTCCAAACATTTCTGGAAACCCTGCCTCTATTGAAGAAGTTCAACAACCACAGAGGGACAGTAACACTGATCCTAGTCTGAGAACAAATACTTGCGTTACTGAACCAGTTCCATCTGTAACTGGTCCAGAGAGTATTGTTCCTCAAACAACTGTCGCTGTCGAAACAACCCCTTCTTCGGCACCAGAAATCTTTTATGGACCTGATGGTCTTCCTCTTCCACCTGGTTTGATTGCGATAGAGGAAATTGTAGAGGACCCGCAAGCAAGTACTCCAACTCATTTTGGAGTAGGGGTCACTCTTTTTCCTGCAACATCAGAAGTTTGTCCATCACCAGTGGAAGTTCCTGTAGAATCGCTAGGCAATTTATTGGATAGACTTAAAATGTCTGAGCAACCGTCAACATCTAGGACTGTGTCGAATGACACAGCGACGGCAGAACTCCCTGCCGCCACTCCGACGATGTTTGCTGGTGTACCATCTGTCCCAACTAGCTCTCAACAGCTAGAAGGAGTCCACCCAGGGACTATTTCGACAGTGTGGTCTGTTCCAGTTTGTTCCTCTGGAATAATATCCGGTAATTCTTATGTTGAAACTAGACAAATTGATCCCTACGGAGGTCAATTTGGGCCATCCAGTCCCCAAGGGCAATCCATACCCTTGAGTTCGGGATTGCTACCATATGGGGGGCAGTATGCCCTTTCATTACCCCCTCCGGGAGGATACCCATATGGCAGTTCTCAACCGTATTCAGGTTATACTGGAGTTACGACAAGTGGTTGGGTACCTATGCTACCCCAGCAACCGAGAGTTGTGTATTCTATGCAACAATGTGTACCTATGTCGAACATCCCGACGATGCCAGCTATTGTAACAGTGTCGCAAGTTCAAACAATGCCTGTTGTGTGTCAACCTCAGATTTCTCAGGTTGTAATGCAACAGCCCCTTGAACCTGTGACACAACCACAATCGCCAACTACCGGGACGACACAGGTCCAAACGAGTACAATTACCCCACATCTTGGTCCGTCGGTTAGTATAGCACAGCAGAACATGGCTTCACAACCGTGGCTGGTGCAATACCAACAACCACAATTCCAGAAGGTGTACCAAGGATCTGAGCAACAGATCTTTGCGAATAGTGGACAACCGTATATTCAAAACGGTTTAAACCAACCGCTTTACAGTGGTCAAGTCCACCAGCTGTATCAATCATACCAACATCAATTACATTATGCTGGTATGCAAAGGCCTACTGCTCAGGCGATTCCATCATATCCTGGGTACGCCTCGCCAAACCTGAATCAGCAGTTACCATTCGTGGCAACTTTAGAATTACCAGATTTACACCGATTAACGAACGATCCAATTGCTTATGCCCATTGGTGGCCAACGATTCCTCACAAGCTTCCATCGGACATTCCTAAATTCAATGGAAATCCAGACGAAGACCCGTCGAATCATGTGATGACTTTTCATCTGTGGTGTTCGTCAAACACCTTGAACGATGATTCGATAAGGCTTTGCCTTTTTCAGAGGACATTGACAGGTCCAGCGGCTAAATGGTATATTGAATTACCTAGAGCATCTTTCGACAATTTCAGTTCCCTAGCCACGACTTTCTTAACCCATTTTCAATTACCGATAAGGTATGAAACTGGAACAGAAATCTTAACCAATTTCAAGCAGATGACAGCCACGAATATATCCGATCATATACATGAGTGGCGTCGTCGTCGCAGAATGGTGAAGACTTATGTTCCAGATCAGCTATTAGCTGAGTGGTTTATAAAGTCGCTACTTCCTGCTATAATAGAAGATGTGGCCAAGGGGGGAGTCGTAACAGAGGAGCAGGTTATTGCTCGTGCACAGTATTTAGACTTAGTGTATACTCAGTCTGGCATGCTCTATGACAAGATACCTGATGCCCCTAGACCGGAATTTTCAATTCCTCCTCCTCCTGGATCAAATAATGACTCTCATGTCGGCGATGGTGTGATTGGCACTGCAAACGCAAAGTCGACAAAGGATTCGTCTAAGAAAGCCCGTAAGACTTCAAATCAAAATGCAAATCAAGAAATTCTTGCTTCGGAAATAAATGCCATATCAGCAGATAAAGGCAAAAATTCCAATCAACCAGGGAGCAAGAAGAAGCAAAACAAAGGAAAGAAGAAGAAACAGGGTGAGTCATCCCCTCAAAAAACTTCTTCAAACCCTCCTGGAAATAGGAAATTTACTTGTCAAATATGCGATGAGGAGGATCATCGAACAATGGATTGTCCGTTAAGAGCTGAGCTAAAGAAATTCTTTAAGAGTTCTAAAACCTCGGCTGTGTTGACTGATCCATTTCCAAATCCAGGTCAAAATATGGTTGATAGTGGAAATGCTTCCCTGTCGCAAGTGCTAATGTTATCGATCTCTAAGCAACAAAATGATGCTTTGATTTCAACAAGGAACAAAGATTACGGGAATCCACAGGTGTCGAATAACAAGGCTAATGAACAACCTAGTAGTTCGACAACAACTTTGACCAAAGTTGTGCCACCCACCATTCCTAAACAAATGATAAAGTCGCCAAAGGGAGTAGTGTACAAGTCGACATTTAATCCTCGTGCAAAAATAGCACAGAATTATAATATAATAGAGGACCTGGCCCAATCGCCGTCCGCTATGTCGACGCTTGAGGTACTGCAAAATTGCCTCTCCTAAGAGCAAGCTTTATTATCAGCAATAGGTGAAATTGACCCAATGGACTCCAATCTTGTGGCCTTTGATCATAAAGGATATGACCCTCAGTTACCAGCTCAACTAGCTTTCCTTATTCAAGTGAAAGCCCTCAACAAAACTATTCACAGAACAATCATTGATGAGGGGGCATCGACATGTATCATGTCGATGAGTTGCTGGAAAACTCTCGGATCTCCAACCTTGTCACGATCTTCGACAACACTAAAAGCATTCGACGGAAGGACGTACACCCCGTACGGCATCCTAAATAACTTGAAGGTTGAACTAGGAGGAAAAACAGTGGAAATTGATGTTGAAGTAATTGATGGAAACCTCAATTACAACATCCTACTGGGAAGGCCCTGGATATATGCCATGGCCGCAGTTGTGTCGACCTACTTCAGGAAGATTGCATTTCCCTTTCAAGGAGGAATTATAGTCATCGACCAACAAAATTTCCTCCCCGACAGTTCACAAGTTATGGGAAGCATTCCAATGATCCATGGAAGCAATCATTCGCTTCAAAATATTGGAGTAGGTCTCCTAAAAGACCCTGCCTTAATGGGTACTTTTGTCCTACCGCCTGCAAGTAATCTGGCGGAAGTGGCCACAGTGGAAACCTACAATATGAAATCTTCTATATCTAATGGATTCGGAAGATTCCTAAACATTTTGTCAGCGTGGATCATCACCCTGATAGAAATACTGTAAATACAGTGGGCGCCGAGGACGGTTCTAATCTCGTGTCAACCTCGTTAAAAAATGAAACAAGGAGTCATGAGGATAGTTCTTTTACTGTGTCAACCTCATTAAAAAATGAAACAACCCCCTTTCCAAATCTCAAAGGTAAACCTTCATTCCAACCACCAAGTTGAATGCAATGAAGCTTGGGGGGCATGCACCTCGATTTGCGTTATTATGCTGGGGGCATGCAAACTTATATCGAGCAGTTTTAGCACATAGTTCATGCTCGTTAAAAAATAAACATAAGTACGAGCAGTTTTAGCACAAGTTCATGCTCGTTAAAAAATAAACGCAAGATCCGAGCAGTTTTAGCGCATAGTTCATGCTCGTTAAAAAATAAACATAAGATTGAGCAGTGTTTTTCCGCGTTCAAGCTCGTTAAAAAATGAACCTATCCCGGTAAATAACCACTGTGAATGTAACTTTATCAGCCATTAAAGCCTTGGTCGTGTTTGCACCGTCACCTCCACTTTTCATTTGGCCGATCGTTCACCTCCATATGATTGTTTACCCATTTTGAGGAACAACTGCGAAGAGTGATTTCACCTAGCCATCCTTGTGACACTGCCGTGATTGGAAAATTCCAACCTATACCTGGAATCAGCTGCTACCCCTGTTCATCACTCGTTCCTCAAAAGACGAGTCTTCTTTAAGCTCTTTTCAACTGACTTGTAAAATATGAAAAGATTGCCGAGTTTTGGCCTTGCAGCTCGTTAAATGACCGGAAGAGCTATCCCTCCTCTAGATTTTAATCTTTTTGGACCTGAGGGATTATTGTACAAAAAGATCGAGCGCTTGTTTTGTTCGGCTCGTTAAAACTATCGAAAACTCATCCCTTCTGTATTGTTTTATACTTTTTTGGACTTAAGGGATTAGATGACGAAAAAGGAATTTTGGAGTTAACTTTATGTGCCTTTTCAGACTCTCTAAAAATGAAAAGGACCGAGTTTTCTTTGTCGTTAGACTCGTTAAAATCACTAAATAGCGACAAACTTGTCTTTAGACGAGAACGAGTTTCACTATCTCTAGGCTCGTTAAAACATAGCGATGGGCTTGCCCGAAGGGAAAGTTATAGAACAAGCATATGTTATCCTCCTCAAGCTTGACAAAAATAAAGAGGTACTGGTCAGCAATGACTGGGGAAAAATTGGGAAAAATCAAGAAGTCTTTGATGGTAGCAGGTCGCTCTTGAACATGACACTTTTCCTCCGTACCACATCGGGTTGGGTTGTTTCATTCACCGGTCATGTCACCATGGTCTTGCCACACCATCCATATTTGGGGTAATGCTACCAATCCATCGCATCAGTGTCGCCATATGTTCAAGAGAAGTCGTTCAGAAAGAGTCAACTGGGTCCCATCCACTGCCATACATTGTCCTTCATCCATTTCATGACCGCCACCCTGAATCATATGTTACAGATCATTTTCACCTCCATTAAAATCATTAGCTCCGTTCCGTGTCACTGATGTGGGATTCATTAGGGCCCTCCTTTGACAGATCGCTTCTTGTCGACATCAGCTCATTATCCAAGAAGTTGATCTAGGAACAACCCCTTCAGTACTTTGAAGCTTGCATGCCTCAATGGCAAGTTTCTCACTTCCGGCGACAGGTATACATCAATGACCTTCGACCAGAAGATTTTGCGTGGTGTTCGACGCCAAGTCCTTTATTCACACCACGTGAATTGTACTGTAGTACCTTGAGGGTCATTATCATTATCGGTGATTCCTCTCGCGCTTGTTAACGGTTTACATCATTGACCGGTAATCAAGCGATGTCTTTCCATGTTCGACTTCAGCGCAATTCTCACATGGATCAACTTGTACTTAGAGTGAAGATCGAACGAGTTTGAAGACCCCGGATCTAGTTTCATCTATCCGGGCTGCGATATATATTCAGGAAAATAAAGACATTTGACATGTACATCATTGCAGCAGATGATCATCCTACTCAAAGGATGATAGTTTCGCCAGAATTATCAGTCTACCATCAGACGATCGTCTGTTCTATGTACCAAAATGTATTTATAAAGCTGAGCATGGGAATGCCCGCCTCAGCTAGATCATGAAAGCAGTATGAATCATAATGTATTGTATTGTATCTTATTACAGGTCTCCTCCCAGCAAATGGATGAACTTCGGACTCCCCTGGATAAAGCATTTCACCCGATAAACGGCCTCATACTTTAGGGGGCAACTGTTATAGACATTTTTGTGCCTTACATCACTGAGCATGAAATGTCAATAATTTAAGGGATCCAAAGTCCCTAAACATGTTGTTCCTACCCCTAGAGGAACAAGGCCAGCAAACCACAACAGTTCACAAAAGTTCTCCACCTGAAAACACTCAAAACAAGCCAATTCTGGATCATGTCAACTGCTCCACTGAGCATATGCGCTGAATGTCAACTAATCCACTGTCTACCTGCGTTGAATGTCAACTGCAAAGAAGGCTACCTGCACTGAGCGTAACTGGACAAGTGGCAGACTCATTTCTCAAGGTGTCAATGCCCAGGAAGCTTCCAAAATGACACTTGGGTCAGGGAATTCGACTGGTGATGAGTAAGAGGTTCCAAATCTCCAAGTGGAAGCAAGAACCTCCAAGTGGACTCAAGAACTGAAGTGGGAGAGGACACTAGTCAGTTTCATACCAGCCTCAAGCTTACTCATCCTCTCTCCAAAACTCCTATATATAGATCTCTCTCCATGAGGTCAGGGGAGGTTGGAATGTTGTGATTGCAAAGAATTGCTGTTGGTTTGTGGTTGGATCATTGGGTGTTTATGCTTTGAAAGGGGCTGAAGAAGGAATTCTATTCTGCTGGGAAGGAGATGCTGGGTTGGAGCCCTATGGGTTGTATCTCTTCCTGAACCTTGTTTATCAATCGATAAAGCTTCTTGGTTTTTTCCTATATGCTGGTGTATTTTGTATGATTTGCATTAGTATATTTGATTTACTTCTAATCTTGAATCATTTATGAATATGTATATTTGCCTTTGTGTTGTGTCCTTCTCTTGTCGCAAGTAGCTGTTCTCTTGTCACAGGTAGCTGTTCTCTTGTGATCTCGTGGGAATCAAGTAGTTGTTCTCTTGAGCGAGCGAGGAGGCAAGTAGCTGTGGACACCCAAAGAGGAGAGGATCTAGATCGAGGGACAACCGGAAGATAACGGTAAGTCTACCAATCTCCTCTCTTTCATATTTCATAAAGGAAGAAACCGAAGTAGCTGTACTCATTTGTTGCTAAGGCACTGTCACACCTTAGGTGGATAGGATCGTCCTGCATAGGCATTTTTCCCCACAACACTCACCGAGACCTATACCACTTCCCAACACTCTAGTGGTTTCACTACCTTCAAACACAACATGACCATCCTTGGTTTTATTGAGAAAATGAAATTTTCTCTTATCTCCTGACAATGGTGTGAGCATCAACTATATATATACTACATTTCATCCTCATAACGAGAAAAAAATGCAATTCCACATCTTCCTAGTTGCTGCTCTTTCTTCCATGTGCTTCTAGGATGCACATTCTCCCTTGACTGTTTCTTTTAAAAAAATGGCCTCGATGGTTTAGGCATTTTACAATCCTTGGTCATGTGCCTAAAATTATGGCACACATAACACTCTAATTGATCAAGATATGTAGCCAAAGGATCTAATCTTTTGTTGCTCATATTAGACCTCCATATTTTCACCCTAGCTCTACAATCAATGGCTTTGTGCCCAAAAATATTACAAGAAAAACAATGATTGTTGAAAGAATTTCTATACCTGAATGTAGGTCCTCCTTTTGGTTGATCAAATTTTTGCATGGATGAGTGCATTATCCACCTACAATTAGCTTCCACATGACCAAAATCGTGACAATTGAAGCACTCAATGTCATCTATCAAGAGGGAAAAGGAGTTTTGACTTCTCCTTTGAAAATTGTTACCTCCAATAATAGGAGAAAATAGTCTTCTAGATGTGAAAGCTCCTTTTTCTTGTCTATTTCGATGTTTCTTGTGGATCACATTCTTTGCTATAGGTTTCTTTGGCTTTGCTTTTTCATTCTTTCCTATATGCAAACTTGTCTCACCCTTTTGAAGATTGCTGCCAATTTTTCTCACTAGTGTGGTGATCTTTACTTTCTCCAACTGTTGGTTCTTTTCCTCAAGCTTCTTTCTCAATTTGTCAATCACACCTTCAAGCGCTTCAACATAGTATTTTCTATATTTTTTCTTGTTGCAATTAACTTCCTCTAATCTTTTCGATTCTACCAGCTGTGTTCTCAAGGTATTAATTCCTTCCTTGAGCTTTTTCTCCATTTGATCACAATCCTACAATTTCTTCCTATGCTCCTTGCATACATTTATTAGTCTACCATTTTCACTAGAAAATTATTCAATAACAACCATGGAAGTTTCATATTGAGCCTTAAGAAGCATATAATTTTGATCATTGTCTCTATCAGTAAACAAATTTGAATCACTGTCATTACCACTATCAGAAATATAACTCAAAAGAATATCATTACAACTTATACCTTCAGTTTTGTTGTTCTTCTTCACAATTGATTAATGTGGAGATTCCTTCTTCTTATCGTTGATCTTCTCAATTTCTCCATCACTATTGTTTTTGCAGGCTCCATATAGGATATGCAATCTATCCCAAATTTCCTTTACAAATTTTAAATCTCCAATTTTCCCTAAATCTACATTATGGATATTTTTGAAAATAATCTGCCTTGCTTGAGCATTTTTCTTCCTTATTTTAGATGCAGATAAATATCCATCATTTCCTTCACAAACCAAACTCCAAATGTTAGAACCACAAAGCAATAATTTATTTTTCACATTTTCTTTCCATGATTTGAAATTTGTAGCGGTAAGAACCAATTTCTTTGAAGAACTCATTTCGAAAAAAATATGCAAATTTTTGTCCAAATCTCCAAGATCCACTCTCTAGGGATGAATATGCACCTGAGAGCCCTATTCTGATAACAATTGTTGGAAACTAGATCACTGCTGAGAGGGGGGGAGGGTGAATCAATAGTGTGAGCACTTAAAACTTTTCTCCAAATTATTAATCTTTTACCATGCATGAATTGAAGCACACAACCATAGATTAGAGCATCAAAACAAACATGCAACCACAAAATAAATCAACATGATAGACACAAGTATTTCCAGTGGAAAACCCTTCACCGGAAGAAAAACCAACAACTGTTGTTGTGCTGCTCATATCTTTTATTAATTTTCTTAACAAATTTTACATGGATCAACTCACTCCCATGAGTTGGAAGACTCAACTTCTTTCACAGTATGTTGGAACTTCTCATATAGGAAATTGTTTCTCTCTTTGATATTTAGACTACCATCCATTGAAAGCTCCCATGATTAGTCAATCCTCGAGCAACCACCATTGGACTATCCAACCACCATTGGATTGAGAAATCTCTTCCTTCTATTGAATCTACCAAGTTGTTTTCTACTCAAAGCCTCCACGCCTTAACTTCCTCCATGCAAGTCTCATTTCATATATTTTCAGACTGGACTCATTTTCTGAATATGAGCACTGTAGCAACATAACATATAAGCACACAAAATTTGAGACAAAAATCCAAACATCAATACTCCACAATCATAAATACAATCTCCTCAAAAATCTACTCCACTCCACACATCAAAATCTCAATACACTACATAAATATATGGCTGATATAAACTTGAGCTCACTGCTACTACCAATGTAAATTGATTCAGAAAATATACATATTAAGGCTCACACAATTTGCAAGCTCTTCACCAAGCTCACTCTCACTCAACTCTCTCAACAATCAACCATACTAGCATTGACCTTTCTCCAATATAAAGATGAACTCAAGTTCTCAACTCAATAATTACACAAAACTATTGGACATCACAACATTGTTCATATGCCAGATTAGATCTAGATTTAGCTCATTGACCCAATCAACCACTGACTCCATTAGCCTTTTTTATATTTTCAATTTAATCAACTTTTTGAGGTCCCAGGGACTTTCCTAATCATAAACCAAAAAGTTTTGATCAAAGAGGTAGCCAAAACATAAATATGAACTCAACAGTGTGGAGATTTTCTTGTGAAAATACCTAGTCATTGTCATAGCATTGTCCTCTAAGCAATTGGATCTATAATTTTTCCCTTAAGTTTTCCTCCATGGAACTGGAGCATTCCAATCACTCCCATAGGCCTTTGTGTATGCAACTTGGGCTTAGGCTCAATAAAAACATAAACCTCTTAGCTCCAAATATCTTCCACTTGTTCCATCATCTTCTTCAGCACATGAACACTCATCCAAGCCTCTACAATAGATATGCAACTGATGAAATAGTCCAAGAAGAAGGTAGGAGCATGCCAGACCTATTTTTCCAATCTCAACACCAAGAAAAACACCTCCATCTCCTCAAGCAAAAACTATAACATCTCTGGTACCTGCAACCTTTGTAACAACATCTCTAACACCTGCAGTAGTAGAATCCTCAACACTCACAACAAAAACATCACATCCAACCACCTCCAACACTAGTAGAAGAACCTCAAACACAATAAACCACATCTCACACATTTAGCATCAAATACTATGTCTGCAAGACATGTAGAGACATATGCAAGATCTAGAGTAGCACTCCAACTACCTACAATAGCAACATCACCAAGCTATAACATGAGAAAATCTCCAACTTGCTTCAGCAGCAACATCTCCAACCAACACAACATGCCACAACCTCAAACCAATACATGTGTGGATCCATCTCCAAGTCAACAGTCACAACATCATCTCCACCAGTACATGTCATAACTAAGTTGACATCAATGCCAACTATACAAGACCATCAACGAAGCATCCATCACGTATACACATGACAAGAAGCACCTCCAACATATTGACATCAATACCAACAATTCATGCATGTTCTAATGATGATTATAAAGAACATGCATCAAACGAAAAATTCCCACGATGTGATGGAGAGTAGATATCAAACTGATAAAGTAAAAAAAAAGGTTCCTTGCAAGGTTCTTCGTTATATTTCCATAATTCCACATCTACAATGATTGTTCAAGTTCAAAATCATAGCACAATTTATGGATTACATTGCAATGAAAAGAAATGAATATGGTGTTCCTCGAATGCCTATAGATGGATCTACATTTAGGAATATAGAGGAAAGTTGGCCAAAGTTTAAAGAAGAGCCTTGTAATCTTAAGCTACTTTCATTAGTAGTTGATGGTGTCAATCCATTTGGAGAGGTCAGATCTGCTTACTCGATGTGGCCTATTTTTGTTATTAACAATAACATTCCTCCATGGATGTAGAAGGAGCACATTATGTTGACAATGATTTTTCCAGGTATTTATTTTTTTAGAATAATTTTTTTTAACACAATAACATCTCATTTGTCTTGTTTGTTTCATAATTATGTCTTATATTTTTTGTTTACTCATATATGTTCAATTATGTCTTGTATTTTTTTATTTACTCATATATGTAGTAATTATGTATTGTGTGTTCAATCAATTAGGTAAGTACCAGGTCAAAGATATGAATGTATATATCGAGCCTCTTATCGATGAGTTAGCAGACTTATGGAATAGTGTCACTATGTATGATATCTCTATATCAGTACATGTACAAAGGGAATTTGAATTCCATGCAACGCTTGTATCGAAAAATCATGATGTCTGATGGCTAACACATTTCTATGGTATGTTATAATGTTACCTTGGTGCACTTTAATAATGTTTAATTTTATGAAGTTCATTTCATGTGTGTTTTTTAAATAGTCCCTTCATTATACATACTTAAATAATTGATTTAAAAATTATTCCATATCTTGCACGTCTTGAAACAAAGGATAATTTTCTTGTCAAGTATGTGGTCCTAAGATCAAATATTGTTGTTCAATAAGTGTAGGAAAGGAGGTGTTTGATGAGTATTGGCACTTCCTTTCTATGAAGCATAGGTACTGAAGTACTGATAAACATATTTTCAATGGGAAAGAAGAGATTGGATTAAGACAATGGAGAATGACACCTAGTGCATGGAAGTTGCAATATAATAGAGTCTCTTAAGATTTGGATCAAATTGTCTATGTATCAATATACCAGATCTGCTTGGATTAATTTATATTTTTATTTCATTTTATTCAATATACTAATTGATAGGTATTTTTTTTATAAATTTAACTATGATTCACCTTGTAGGTAACCAAGGAATTAATAACAAGGCACATCCACGAGGAATGAAAAGTTATCTCGAACAATTCAATAGACTCCCCTACTATGAGCACCTAGAAATTGATCATTTTTTTGATACAATGCACATTGGGAAAAATGTAATAGCGACCTTATGGTCAATGTTAAATGGAAGGAGAGATAAAGAGACAATTGTCAAGCTTTGTAATGACACTAAGGAGGCCAATCATGCAATTCAAAGTGTGATTCATTCAAATAACAATGGAGAAGGCCAAAATATAAGTGTCATTCCATAGTTATTGATAGAGAAGCAAAGAAAGGATGTTAAAGAGGTTATTGAAAAAATAATTTTTCGACTGGATTTTCTTCAAACATAAAGAATATCCTAACAAAGAAAGGTAAATTAGGTGGGGTAAACACTCATGATTGGCATGTGTTCATTGAGGTAATTATTTTGGTGTATATATTTGTACATTGGTGAAACATCTTATTAATGTTTTTATCTCTACCAATTTTGGAATAAATAATGATCGATATTTATTTTTGTTACAGTATGTTCTACCTCTATCTCTACCAGAAAAATTTGACAACAATGTCAAACAAGTGATATATGATCTTCGCAAATGCATGAGGTAAGTGGAAATTTATGTGTAAAGTGTAATTTGTTCAATAATCTGTTGTACAACGTATATTTGACTGCATGCGTTTTACTTGTCAAGTACTATATACTTTTTTGTTGAAACTTGTGATTTTCTTACTTCATTTGTAGATGCTTTTCATTTAAATAAATAGATAAAGAAGATACAAAGTGTTGGAGGAACAAACTACTCATCTAATGTGTGAAATTCAAAAATATCTATCTCCGAATTTCAATGCAAAAGAACACTACCCCACACACGAATTCGAGGAGATTGAGAAGTGTAGACTTGTACACATAAGATCAATGTCGATGGTTGAGAGGCACTTAATGTAACAACCCCGGGTTAAAATTTCGTATATAAATTTAATAATGGAGAAATAAGACAAAGGTCATGCGACATGTATTTCTATCTTAATGATGGGAAAAATATCCTAGTGGGTGTTCATTTGGTTTATTATGGCTAAGGAAATTGACAAAGGATTTGACAAAGGATTTGAAAAGGAAAAGAGGCATTAATTGGCATTTTATTTATGAAAATAATAGAAAATAGGAGAAAATGAAGGTGAAGGGTCACAAGTTGCATGTGAGGATTAAATTGAAGGAAAAATAGTGGAAATTGAAGAACATAGAGGCCTCAATGATGAAAAGGATTCTTAGGACCTGTTAGAGTCGGTCTAGTAGCCCTCCACCAGAGATCAAAGCTCTTTGCATTTCATGATTAGGTGTCCCATCAGTGTGATCATGTTGCATTCTGTTAGGCATGCCATAATCCCGGTGGAGGGAGTTTGTGTCTTTTATTCCCCTCTTGTTTGGCACTGCTGGTTCAGGTTTGTTTAAGTAAATAAAATCTTCAAAGGGTCATTCATCTTGCTTTAAGTTTCGAGGTCTTAGGTCTAGGGTTGAGTCCATTTTTGTTTTGAGAAGTCATAAAGGACCAGCAGGCCAGAGGGATGTTCTTCATAAAGCAACATTTCAACAATTCTCACTATTGTACAGCTAAATTTTCACCTTGTTTTCAAAACTCTGTTTTTGAAAAACAAAGGTCATTATTTCGTTTTTTGTAAAAATTCTCAAAATTTCAAATTCTCCAAATGTAGAAGTGCAGCCTTGGTCTCCTTTGCCAAAGCACCTTAGAAGCTATCCCTGCAAAAATTTTTAGAAGAAATCATCATTTCAACCAATTTTTCAAATAAAAGAAACCAAAAGTCAAAGCCAATTAATTCAAAAAGTATCAACACTCAAAACATTATAAAGTGGGTTTTGGGCAAGTAAAAATCTAAAGGAAGCCTATAAAAGCACATCACTCTTCATTAGCAACTCATTTGCCTCTCACAAGCTAAGTGAATCCTTGCAAAGGCGATTTTAGGAGTTCTTGAGCAAATTGGGCAGTTTTAGAGGCGCGCTACGCGTCAGGGAGGGCGCGCTACGCGTCAGGGGCGCGCTACGCGTCAGGGAGCCTTTCTCAGTGTTATTTTGCACGTGCGCTACGCATCAGAGGGGCGCTACGCGTTGGTCAAGGCGCTCTACGCGTTGGGTTTTTCGCTCAATCAACTGCCAGCAAGGTATCAAATCGACTTTTCTCTCAAGCAAATTGCAGGTAGGCCTCTCTTCCATGGCTAGATTTGGTTTTGCAAGATGAAAGAGAAAATTAATATGTTTAAATGCCATGGAAATGATAAGTCAAAACCCTACATTGTTGTGGAAGTTTTAAAGTCTAAATGGTGCTAGGGTTTCAAATTTTTTTTGCTGTCCAAGGTTGCCCATTTGTAATCCCTCTTTTCCCTCATTTTCATCACCATTCTCCTTCAAATTTTCCCATGAAATTTCATAATTCTCCTCTCTAAAATTCCTAAAACCTACTTAATTCCCAAACCCTACATCACTTTAAAATCCCACAATTTTGTGACTTCCCATGTTGCCTTCCCTAAATTCCTTCTTTATGTTTATTATCCCTAATTCCCTCATGTTCCCCTATCCCTAACAATTCCCTTGTATTTATGTCCCCTTGGTAACAGCATTTGAAAAAGTCAAACAGCAGTTAATTGGGTGCAAAGTCAACAATACATTTCAGCCATCTTGCCTTCAAAACCATGTCAGAAACCGAATCAGATTATCAGCAGAGTTATGACAGTGATTCAACACCAGAGGTAGAAGTGCCAAGGAGGCATCATATGGGTGGTAAGGGTGGTCGGCATGTCAGGGAGGAGCCCACTTCTTTGGCTCAATTGCAAGCTTGTCCACTTGCAATGACATGTTTTCAATATCAATCATGCTTTGGATATTGTGAGAGGATCTCACAAATTCAACACCATAGAGAACTAGTCCGCTTGTTTGTCCTACATTTGCACAATGGCCATGTGAACCTTGCAGGAGTGGATTTCACCCTATCACCTGAAATTGTTGCTCAAGCCACCGGGATACCAAATGTTGGGGAAGAGTGGACCAAGCACAAGCAGCTAGACAAATTTCATTATCAACCATACATCAAACTCGGATGCATGAGACACCTAACTGCTGTTTTTCCTTTCAGATTCCTAAGGGATGAGTATGCACCCTTGATGAAGCTCATTATGCGCTATTTCACTTGTGAGGGCAGGTTTTCACATTTATATTCGTACCATATCCGTTTGTTGATGCATTTCACCCGGGTACGAATGATGAACATTCCATTTTTCATGTGCCGAAATATAGAGAAGATGGTGCCCGTAGTGCAAAGGAAGAACCCCGCACAGCAACTCAAAAGTATATATCATTATGCACTGATCGAGATCATAGTGATGCATCAGTTGGCACAGCAGGGTATTGCTTGGGAGGATTTCATTTCTCGCGATTTCTTCATGGTGCCACAGCCAGCTCCCGAGATTGTCCATGATGAGGGAGGGCCTTCACATTAGTTTGACATTCCTGAGCCCGAGCATGTCAGCGCTCATCCATATGTTACATACCAGAGACGCCACAGGGTCTTATTTGCATCTGCACAGCGAGTATTATCTCCACACCAAGTGGAAGGGCTCTCACCTTCTTCATCAACATAGCGAGTGTTATCTCCACATCAGGTGGAAGGGGCCTCGCTTTCGACAGCAGCACAGGTACAAGAGAGAGGCAAGCAGCCCAAGATTGATGAGGGGCCATCAGGTGATCCAGACATAGATATTGTTGACCTTGATATCAGTTCTCCTAGCTTAGAGCTTAAGGAGATCATTCAGCAACAAAAGGCTGAAAATGACTTGTTGCAGCAAAAGTTGGAAATGGTAAATTGGACAATCACATACTTAGAGTAGCGCAACAAGCAGTTGGAGGATTAACACACTCTTGATGAGTTGCGGAGGATCCGAGAAGACCGAAACTTGGCTCGCAAGAGACCCGGTGATTTGACACCTATTGAGCAAGGGTCTATGCTCATTCGGGTGAATACTCATTTAGAGAAGTTGCTAGCCAAGGCAAACAGGGACAAGGACATGCTCCGCCACATGAAGAATCATTATTGGGCCCGCATGCATGTGTGCAAAGCAAAAATGAAGGTACTCAAAGCACGCTTGGCCAAGGCACTAAAACGGAAGAAAAGGCCCGATCCACTTCAAATTTTGGCTGAAGCCACCTTGAAGGAGCATGGTGCTCAATGATACACCTCCAGCTCAAAATTCAGGAAATTTGGAGCAATTTTGGTCAATTTTGAATTTTTTTTGTTAAAAACAGGTTTTTGCCCTCAACGCGTAGCGCGCCGCGCACTACCCTTAAGTTGGGGAGGTCCATTTCACGAAAACTCAGCATTTTTGGATTTTTCATGACAAAATACACTTGCTCAGCCACTTCCAAGACATTTCATTGAGGTTTGGGCCCTCAAAAGGTCAAAAAACAAGCAAAAAACGACCTTCTGCCACTTTTTGGACACACAGGAAGCAGTCTTGGAGATTGCATTTTTGGAGGGTCAAATGGCCACCAAATTGAGAAATTCCACTTGGGCTGGAGAGTAGACATCTAGAACTTTCCAACAAGCCCACTTGTGCCTCATTTGGATGCCGGGAAGTGCCCCAAAAGTGGGCTGAAAGGCGCGCTACGCGTTGAGAAAAGGCGCGCTACGCATTGAGAAATGGCACGCTACACATCAGGGAAATTTGCCAGTTTTGCACCTTCAGCTCAGGAAAACGCAGCATTTGACCAGTTTTGATTTTTTGGTGGGATTTTTCATCCTCCTTGATGTAATTGATGTAATTTTATGTTGACATGACACTTTTTTACATATTCTAGAAGATTCATTCATAAAATGGCAAAAAATTAATGAATGAATTGGTTTCCTAGATTATAGAGGCAAGTTGTTTTGATTGCCTAGATTGTAGTGCTCAGTTTAGAATTGGTTGAAACAGCTCCTAGGATGATGAGCTCGACCCCTAGAGGCAAGGTAATGTGTTAGCTTGCCTATGTTATGTATTTTCTTAGTCATTTTCATGGTTGGACTCTTGAGGGATAAGCTTAGACTGTTTTACACTTTGTATCTCTGCAATTTTGGCAAAGGAAAGAGCAGGGTTTTGCAGCACTATTTGGGATTCCTATGGTTATTTGTGTTGATGGTGTGTTTCTCTCATGTACTTGTAAGTTTGTTATGTGTATCATTTTCTTACTATTCTCTTCTACAAATTAAGTAAATGAAGTGTTAAGGTAGAATTCATGGTTTCTATGCTCTGCCTTTAAGTTTGCTTAATATCAATGTTTTCATCTGTTTAAGGAGAACTCTCGATGGTTTCTTGCTCTCCTTAGCTCCTTACCAGTCATATCCATCCATTCACTTATTTCAAAGGCATCTAGACAATCTCCTACCTTGCCCCAAAAAGACCTCTGCAAAAACTGTGTCTGATCCCCGCACCCAAAATTGTCGTGCTCAGTTTTCCAACAAAACCCTAAAAATTTAAAATCAAACTTTCCCCATCAGTTTACTAGCCTAAAATTAGTGTTCTTTATTGGTCATCTCAGCCCTTTGAAGACCTTTTGCCGAGATAGACCCGGAGAGAGCCCTCTCCTGTCCCCGTAGGGCTAGCTACGAGGCTAAGTGGTTTGATGTTGCCTTGGATTTTGTCTTTTTCAGCCTGAGGCCAAATTCAAGCGCTAACATATTGGCGACCATACTAGGGAGAACAAACTTGTTTGTGGGTTAACGTGTTTATTTCATAAGTCTTAGACAGAGCCTGAAGTTATGCCAGGTAGCCTTCGAAATGCTTTTGCTTTGCATAAGCAGAAGTAGATAAACGCTACTTCAGTCCATCTCCGTGAGCTTGTGAATACAACACTTCATTTGCATTTTACCCCAGTACATTTGCAAACTCTGAAACTTTTGATGATAAGTTGAGAGTTTTCACAGGCTGATTGGTTATTTGTTCCTTGATATCCAAGCTGGCTTCAGATTCTAGTCATATATTCAAATCTCACTCATGTCCAGTTGTTTTTAAGTATCTTGAAGACATTGATTTTGACGAAAGTTTTGAGTTATCCCTGTTCAAAACCAAATCTGAAAGTGCACTTGATTCTCTAGTTCTCAATCCTGATTTTGCTGCTGCCCTTGAAATCGAGAGACATAATAAATTGGTTGAAAATTTCATCCTAAGACACCTTCATACAGATATCCAAGTCACTAATCTTGCTGATTTCCTCGAAACTATATCTGCCAATATTGGATCTACTATCACGGCTTCTGTTCCGCACGAGCAGACCAATCCTCCTTTTATTTCTATATCCCCTATAGTCACACATCCTGAATCTACAGTCAATTCTCCCTCTTCATCTCATATTGCTTCTCCTCCGCCTACACCTCCCTATACCCCTCATTCACCTACTCCACCTGCTACTCCTAGACCCAATCTACCTAAAGCAATGGCTGCCCGGTTTGCCCCTCTTGCTCTTCCTCAAAATCTGCATGATATGCCAGCTGATTATCAGAGTAAAATTCCCATGTTTGATGGCACTCCTCAAGGTGTTTCCACTCAGCAGCATATAGACAAAATGACAACTTTCTTTGATCTATATGAGATAAATGAAGAAGATGTAACTATGCGTTTGTTTGTGCAAACATTCGGAGGAGAAGTAAGAAAATGGTTTAGAGGTTTGACAGCTAGAAGCATACCCACATTGGATGAACTTCAGAAGCAGTTTCTAGATCGATGGGAAATCAGAAAGGATCCACTTCAGATCAATTCTGAGTACAACAATCTTAAACGCAATCATGGTGAGTCTGTCCAGGATTACATTATCAGATTTAATACAGTTTACAATGCTATTCTAGATGATTTAAGACCATCTAGAAAATCAGCTCTTCTCAAATTCCCGGATGGCTTTGATCCGGAGATGGCTTATTCACTGCGAGATAGAGATCTGCCTACCTTGGAGGATATGCAGAAAATCGCTGTTAGTTTTGAAGCGAATTTGAATGATAAAAGAGCAAGGATGAAAGCCGAAAAACGAGTGACAATCAAAGAAGAAGCTTCTACATCAGATCAGCTCCTTCGCAAGGTAGAAATGATGCTCGAAAACGCTCATCTCGACAAGCCGGAACCGCAGATTCGCAATCCTAATTTCCGAGGTCCGCAGCAGCCACAATACAGAATTAAGCAACGTGAAACAATGGCACAAGAGTTAGCAGCTCAGCAGCAAATAAAACATCCTCTTCAGCAGAATTTTGTTAGCCAAGAATCCGAGGATGAAGGTGATACTATCGGGGAGGAAAATCATTTTTTCACTCCTGATGATCTGCCTACCTATATTACAGAAGAAGAAGAATTTGTGAGAAACTCCATCATCCATCAGGATGAGAATTATATCTTATCAAATGATGCAGCACTTGAGGAAGAATCGGAGGAGTACCAAAGAGGATATCTCAATGCTTTGTCTGCTCAGCAAAGACAATTAAGAAATCGAGTTGTTCCCATAAATCCCATTCAGAAGAAGAAAGATACTTCAGCAAAAAATGATTCAGCTTCCCCACAGAAAAAAGGAAAAGAGATAATTGATCCCCCAGCAAGCCAATCATCTTCAGCAGATAAGGTAAATCAGCCACCAAGCACAATGAGGGATAAAGTTGAAAGAAGAGAAGTTCCGGCCAAAGAAGGCGAAAAAGTTTCAGCATTTAGTTTGGAGAATGAAATTTCAAAGCTAAAAGTGTCTATTCCATTGACTGAAATAATGAAAAACACCAGCTACCGAGGTCAAATTTCCAAAATTCTGAATATTGATCCAATGCTTGACACAGTAAATGTAGAAGATGATCAGCCGGAATTAATTTTTGGACCTGCTTTAAATGGTGAGTCTCCTGAAAATGATGTTCCTCCCTTCTATATCAGTTTGAGGTTGCACGAGTATGTTTTACATAATGCTATGTTTGACTCGGGTGCTTCGCACAATTTGATGCCGAAAGAAATTATGGAAAAGCTGGGATTAGACATCACAAGAAAATATCATGATTTGTATTCATTTGATTCCAGCCGGGTAAAGTGTATCGGATTGATCAAGGACTTGGTGGTAAGCCTAGATTAAATTCCAGCTAAGAATGTCTTGATGGATGTGGTTGTGGCGGATATTCCTCCGCGTTTTGGTATGTTGCTTTCAAGGTCTTGGGGAGCTAAGTTGAAAGGTACACTTCAGATAGATTTTTCTTATGCTACAATTCCAGTCTTCGGTCAAATGAGAAAGTTTTATCGGGAGCAAAAGATGAGATACATGATAACTAGCAAAGAAAAGCCAATAAATCATCCTGTAAATTATGTACATACAGATTTGGAGTCATTTGTTTTGTTTGCTGATAATTTTAATGAGATAGATAGTCAGTTAGTTCAGGCAGAGGATATACCAGAGATTACTGAAAACTTTAGAGAAGTTCTGCAAAAGGAAAGAGAAGTAAAGCCAGCTGCCACGAAGCAAACAGCTAAAGCTAAGGGGCAGCAAACAGAAAAAACAGAGGCAACACAGTTTCAGCAGTTGGAAGAAGATGAAGATGGTCTTTGGACCATGGATTTTGATGGCGTTGTGGGCAGCGATGGTGCTGGTATTGGTGTGTGGATTCGAAGTCCCTTTTCTGCCCGAGACAAAGTCCCAAGCAGGGTGAGAGTGTGTTCTTATAAACTAGCATTCGATTGTTCAAATAATGAGGCAGAATATGAGGCTCTCAAAGCTGGCCTTAAAATTCTTCGCAAGTTGAAAGCAAAGAAGATTGTAGTTTATGGTGATTCCGAGTTGGTGATAAAGCAAGTTAAAGGTGAGTTTCAGGCCAAGCATCCTCGTATGAGGGCATATCGAAATGTTGTCCTAGATATTTTGAAATTATTTTCTGAACATACTTTGACATGTGTGCCCCGCATACAAAATGGTGTTGCGGATGCGCTGGCCAAGGCAGCAAGTAACTTAAAAATTCCAATGAATTCCAGCAACAAATTTGAGATTTATGTGAAACACCGCCCCACAGTTCCGGATAATCAAAGATGTTGGCAAGTCTTCCAGGATGATGAAGAAATTAAAGATTTTCTGCAGATTGAAGGTGAGTTTAAAGACATTTCCATAGATACAGAATCAGATGAAGTAAATCAAATGGATGTGCTACAACTTAAGGATAATTTTAATCCTAAAGGATTGATTCCTTTGGAAGAGTTGTTTGATCAAGATGATGTGGCCCGCAAACCGACATTGAGACCAACTGAAGAAGGTGTTGAAGAGGTAAACATTGGAGCAGCTGAGAATCCCAAGATGGTAAAGCTATCAAAGTCGTTGTCACCAAAGGTAAAGAAGGAGTATGTCAGATTGTTATCTTCGTTTTCTAATGTCTTTGCATGGGATTATTTAGATCTGAAAACATATGACACTAATATCATTCAGCATACTATTCCTATAAAGCCAAATCAGAAACCTTTCTATCAAAAGTTGAGGAGAATCAATCCTAAATTGCTGCCATTGATAGAAAAAGAAGTGAATAGGTTGTACAAGTCTGGAATCATAGTACCTATCAGATTTTCCGATTGGATATCCAATTTGGTACCCGTAAGAAAGAAGACCGGTGAGATCTGTTTATGCATTGACTTCATAAATTTGAATAAGGTGTCTTTAAAAGACAATTATCCATTGCCCAAGATGGATCATATACTGCAGCGAGTAGTTGGAGCATCAAGGATGTCGCTACTCGATGGCTATTCCGAGTACAATCAGATTTTAGTAAATGAGGATGATCGTGACAAAACTGCATTCACTACTCCATGGGGAACATTTCATTATGCAAAGATGTTGTTTGGTTTGAAAAATGCAGGTGCCACTTTTCAGCGTGCAATGGATATGGCCTTTGCCAACGAGAAAGATGTCTTTTTAGTTGTTTACCTTGATGATTTGACTGTATTTTCAAAATCTGATGAAGAACATTTATATCACTTGAAATTGGTTTTTCAAAAGTGCAGAAAATATGGTATTTCGCTGAATCCAAAGAAGAGTCTTTTCGCCATGAGTGAAGGCAAGCTCTTGGGCCACATCATTTCCAAAGATGGCATCCATATAGATCCTGCACGTGTTGAAGCTATTCAGCAAATTGAGCAGCCTCGGAACAAAAAAGAAATACAGTCCTTTAATGGTAAGTTGAATTTTCTGCGTCGCTTCATTCCGAATCTAGCCGAGCATCTTAGAGAAATCACAAGCATGCTAAAAAAGGACAGCCAGCTAAAGTGGACCGAAGAGGCAGTAAAATCTTTCAATTTGGTAAAGTTGGTTCTATCTTTAGCCCCTACTCTAATCAGTCCGGATTACACACAAGATTTTATTTTATTTTCATTTGCTTCTGAGCACACATTGGCAGCTGTACTAATGCAAAAAAGAGACGGAGTTGAGAAGCCTATTTCTTTTTTCAGCTGTATTATAAGGGATGGAGCATTGAAGTATAACATCATCGAAAAACAAGTGCTTGTGCTTGTGAAGGCCTTGAAGGATTTCCGTGTGTATATATTGAATTCTCACATTATTGCATATGTTCCTAATGCAGCAGTAAAGGATGTTTTAGTACAGGTAGAACCGGAAGGAAGGCGCAGTAGGTGGATTGCTGCACTATTAGAGTATGATGTGGAAATTAAACCCACTAAGCTGATTAAAGGTCAAGGTCTTGCCAAATTGATGGTTGAAACTAATCTCCACGTCCTAGATATCAATTTGATAGCTGCCATGTCCGATGAAGACGAGGAGAATTCAGCACAACAGGTATCTGACATCTATATTTCTTCTCCTTGGTATGCTGATATTATATATGTACTTCAAAATTTGTCTTCACCTCCCGGGATGCCTCGAAATAAAAGTAGGACATTGAAGTTGAAAGAAGCCAAGTTTTGCATCCTCAAATCTGCACTATATTGGAAAGACCCCGGTGGAATATTGCTGAATTGTTTGGTTGAGGAGGAAGCCAAAACAGTGGTGGAAGATTTTCATAAAGGTGACTGCGGGGGCCATTTGTTTTGGAAGACTACAGCAAATAAGATCCTAAGGGCAGGTTTTTATTGGCCTTCATTGTTTTTAGATGTATATAAAGCTGTCAAGAATTGTCACGAGTGCCAAATTTTTCAAGGGAAACAGAAATTACAGCCATTGCCTCTCAAACCAATTGAAGTCAGCGCACCATTTCAGCAGTGGGGTTTGGATTTTATCGGCGAGATTCATCCGACATCATCAGGACAGCATAGATGGATATTGACAGCTACAGATTACTTCACAAAATGGATTGAAGCCATTCCCACGCGGCAGGCCACGGATGCGGTAAATATTTCTTTCCTTGAAAATAATATACTGTCACGATTTGGCTGTCCAAGTAAGTTAATTACAGATAATGCAGCAGCATTTAAATCGAAAAGAATGGTTGACTTTTCCTACAAATACAATATCATCTTGGGGCATTCTACCGCCTACCATCCGCAAGGAAATGGGTTGGCAGAATCTTCAAATAAGTCCTTGGTAAATATCATTAAAAAGTTGCTGGAAATCAATAAGAAGAGCTGGCATAAAAAGTTAGTGAATGCACTATGGGCTGATAGGGTAAGTCAGAAAATGTCAGTTGGCATGTCTCCTTTTGAGCTGGTGTACAGGACAGATGCAGTGTTTCCTACTTCGCTCTCTATTCCCGTGGTCAAATTGCTTCAAGAACCGGGTAGTGAGGAAGATCCCATGCAGAGGCGGATTAATCAAATGATTCATTTATAGCAGACACGGGAGGAAGTTCTTCACAATACCCTCAAGTTGCAAGAGCGCATAAAGAAGATTTATGACAGGAAAGCAAAACCAGATGACTTCCAAATAGATGATGTGGTTTTGAAGTGGGATGCTCGGAATGAAGACAAAGGGAAGCACGGCAAATTTGATAATTTATGGAAGGGTCCCTATAAGATCGCAGCATATCGTGGCCAAAATGCTTTTCTTCTCAAGGAAATGAACGGAGATGATTATCCCGGAGGGTCGATCAATGGTCAGCTGCTAAAGAGGTACCATGTCTGAGCATTTTCTGTTCTTGTCACCATCATTGTACATACCGTTTTACTCTTATTTTGTCGCATGTGTGTACTGATCTTTCATCCTCAGTCTAGGGCCCGCAGTGAAGGCTATAATTCTGAAGATGAAGATTGGTTGGTTTGAGGTTTGTCAAGTTGTTTTTATCAGTCCATTTTCTGTCCACAATTGAGTTAGTTTGGGTCAAAGTTGTGTCCAATTTTCAGTCAAATCTGCAGTCACTAAAGCTGTCAGAGTTTGTGTCAAATGAGTAAATAATGACTCCATCGCCCAATGGTTGAAAGCACTGGTCTGCTCTCCCAGAGGTCTGAGGTTCTTGGCATCTCCAAGGAGCTACCATCTGCATTGGAGCCAATGTTAGAGTCAGTCTAGTAGCCCTCCACCAGAGATCAAAGCTCTTTGCATTTCATGATTAGGTGTCCCATCAGTGTGATCATGTTGCATTCCATTAGGCATGCCATAATCCCGGTGGAGGGAGTTTGTGTCTTTTATTCCCCTCTTGTTTGGCATTGCTGGTTCAGGTTTGTTTAAGTAAATAAAATCTTCAAAGGGTCATTCATCTTGCTTTAAGTTTCGAGGTCTTAGGTCTAGGGTTGAGTCCATTTTTGTCTTGAGAAGTCATAAAGGACCAACAGGCCAGAGGGATGTTCTTCATAAAGCATCATTTCAACAATTCTCACTATTGTACAGCTAAATTTTCACCTTGTTTTCAAAACTCTGTTTTTGAAAAACAAAGGTCATTATTTCGTTTTTTGTAAAAATTCTCAAAATTTCAAATTCTCCAAATGTCGAAGTGCAGCCTTGGTCTCCTTTGCCAAAGCACCTTAGAAGCTATCCCTGCAAAATTTTTCAGAAGAAATCATCATTTCAACCAATTTTTCAAAGAAAAGAAACCAAAAGTCAGAGCCAATTAATTCAAAAAGTGTCAACACTCAAAACATTATAAAGTGGGTTTTGGGCAAGTAAAAATCTAAAGGAAGCCTATAAAAGCACATCACTCTTCATTAGCAACTCATTTGCCTCTCACAAGCTAAGTGAATCCTTGCAAAGGCGATTTTAGGAGTTCTTGAGCAAATTGGGCAGTTTCAGAGGCGCGCTACGCGTCAGGGGTGTGCTACGCGTCAGGGAGCCTTTCTCAGTGTTATTTTGCACGTGCGCTACGCGTCAGAAGGGCACTACGCATTGGGCAAGGCGTGCTACGCGTTGGGTTTTTCGCTCAATCAACTGCCAGCAAGGTATCAAATCGACTTTTCTCTCAAGCAAATTGCAGGTAGGCCTCTCTTCCATGGCTAGATTTGGTTTTGCAAGATGAAAGAGAAAATTAATATGTTTAAATGCCATGGAAATGATAAGTCAAAACCCTACATTGTTGTGGAAGTTTTAAAGTCTAAATGGTGCTAGGGTTTCAAATTTTTTTTGCTGTCCAAGGTTGCCCATTTGTAATCCCTCTTTTCCCTCATTTTCATCACCATTCTCCTTCAAATTTTCCCATGAAATTTCATAATTCTCCTCTCTAAAATTCCTAAAACCTACTTAATTCCCAAACCCTACTTCACTTTAAAATCCCACAATTTTGTGATTTCCCATGTTGCCTTCCCTAAATTCCTTCTTTATGTTTATTGTCCCTAATTCCCTCATGTTCCCCTATCCCTAACAATTCCCTTGTATTTATGTCCCCTTGGTAACAGCATTTGAAAAAGTCAAACAACAGTTAATTGGGTGCAAAGTCAGCAATACATTTCAGCCATCTTGCCTTCAAAACCATGTCAGAAACCGAATCAGATTATCAACAGAGTTATGACAGTGATTCAACACCAGAGGTAGAAGTGCTAAGGAGGCATCATAAGGGTGGTAAGGGTGGTCGGCATGTCAGGGAGGAGCCCACTTCTTTGGCTCAATTGCAAGCTTGTCCACTTGCAATGACATGTTTTCAATATCAATCATGCTTTGGATATTGTGAGAGGATCTCACAAATTCAACACCATAGAGAACTAGTCCGCTTGTTTGTCCTACATTTTCACAATGGCCATGTGAACCTTGCAGGAGTGGATTTCACCCTATCACCTGAAATTGTTGCTCAAGCCACCGGGATACCAAATGTTGAGGAAGAGTGGACCAAGCGCAAGCAGCTAGACAAATTTCATTATCAACCATACATCAAACCTGGATGCATGAGACACCTAACTGCTGTTTTTCCTTTCACATTCCTAAGGGATGAGTATGCACCCTTGATGAAGCTCATTATGCGCTATTTCACTTGTGAGGGTAGGTTTTCACATTTATATTCGTGCCATATCCGTTTGTTGATGCATTTCACCTTGGTACGAATGATGAACATTCCATTTTTAATGTGCCGAAATATAGAGAAGATGGTGCCCGTAGTGCAAAGGAAGAACCTCGCATAGCAACTCAAAAGTATATATCATTATGCACTGATCGAGATCATAGTGATGCATCAGTTGGCACAACAGGGTATTGCTTGGGAGGATTTCATTTCTTGCGATTTCTTCATGGTGCCACAGCCACCTCCCGAGATTGTCCATGATGAGGGAGGGCCTTCACATCAGTTTGACATTCCTGAGCCCGAGCATGTCAGCGCTCATCCATATGTTACATACCAGAAAGGCCACAGGGTCTTATTTGCATCTGCACGGCGAGTATTATCTCCACACCAGGTGGAAGAGGTCTCGCCTTCTTCATCAGCACAGCGAGTGTTATCTCCACATCAGGTGGAAGTGGCCTCGCTTTCGACAGTAGCACAAGTACAAGAGAGAGGCAAGCAGCCCAAGATTGATGAGGGGCCATCAGGTGATCCAGACATAGATATTGTTGACCTTGATATCAGTTCTCCTAGCTTAGAGCTTAAGGAGATCATTCAGCAACAAAAGGCTGAAAATGACTTGTTGCAGCAAAAGTTGGAAATGGGAAATTGGACAATCACATACTTAGAGCAGCGCAACAAGCAGTTGGAGGATGAACACACTCTTGATGAGTTGCGGAGGATCCGAGAAGACCGGAACATGGCTCGCAAGAGACCCGGTGATTTGACACCTATTGAGCAAGGGTCTATGCTCATTCAGGTGAATACTCATTTAGAGAAGTTGCTAGCTAAGGAAAACAGGGACAAAGACATGCTCTGCCACATGAAGAATCATTATTGGGCCCGCATGCATGTGTGCAAAGCAAAAATGAAGGTACTCAAAGCACGCTTGGCCAAGGCACTAAAACAGAGGAAAAGGCCCGATCCACTTCAGATTTTGGCTAAAGCCACCTTGAAGGAGTATGGTGCTCAATGATACACCTCCAGCTCAAAATTCAGGAAATTTGGAGCAATTTTGGTCAATTTTGAATTTTTTTTGTTAAAAACAGGTTTTTGCCCTCAACGCATAGCGCGCCGCGCGCTACCCTTAAGTTGGGGAGGTCCATTTCACGAAAACTCGGCATTTTTGGATTTTTCATGACAAAATACACTTTCTCAGCCACTGCCAAGACATTTAATTGAGGTTTGGGCCCTCAAAAGGTCAAAAAACAAGCAAAAAATGACCTTCTGCCACTTTTTGGACACACAGGAAGCAGTCTTGGAAGATTGCATTTTTGGAGGGTCAAATGGCCACCAAATTGAGAAATTCCACATGGACTGGAGAGTAGACATCCAGACCTTTCCAACAAGCCCACTTGTGCCTCATTTGGATTCCAGGAAGTTCCCCAAAAGTGGGCTGAAAGGCGCACTACGCGTTGAGAAATGGCGCTCTAAACATCAGGGAAATTTGCCAATTTTGCAGCTTCAGCTCAGGAAAACGCAACATTTGACCAGTTTTGACTTTTTGGTGGGATTTTTCATCCTCGTTGATGTAATTGATGTAATTTTATGTTGACATGACACTTTTTTACCTATTCTAGAAGATTCATTCATAAAATGGCAAAAAATTAATGAATGAATTGGTTTCCTAGCTTATAGAGGCAAGTTGTTTTGATTGCCTAGATTGTAGTGCTCAGCTTAGAATTGGTTGAAACAGCTCCTAGGATAATGAGCTCGACCCCTAGAGGCAAGGGAATGTGTTAGCTTGCCTATATTATGTATTTTCTTAGTCATTTTCATGGTTGGACTCTTGAGGGATAAGCTTAGACTGTTTTACACTTTGTATCTCTGCAATTTTGGCAAAGGAAAGACCAGGGTTTTGCAGCACTATTTGGGATTCCTGTGGTTATTTGTGTTGATGGTGTGTTTCTCTCATGTACTTGTAATTTTTTTATGTGTATCATTTTCTTACTATTCTCTTCTGCAAATTAAGTAAATGAAGTGTTAAGGTAGAATTCATGGTTTCTATGCTCTGCCTTTAAGTTTGCTTAATATCAATGTTTTCATCTGTTTAAGGAGAACTCTCGATGGTTTCTTGCTCTCCTTAGCTCCTCACCGGTCATATCCATCCATTCACTTATTTCAAAGGCATCAAGACAATCTCCTACCTTGCCCCAAAAAGACCTCTGCAAAAACTGTGTCTCATCCCCGCACCCAAAATTGTCGTGCTCAGTTTTCCAACAAAACCCTAAAAATTTAAAATCAAACTTTCCCCATCAGTTTACTAGCCTAAAATCAGTGTTCTTTATTGGTCATCTCAGCCCTTTGAAGACCTTTTGCCGAGATAGACCCGGAGAGAGCCCTCTCTTGTCCCCGTAGGGCTAGCTACGAGGCTAAGTGGTTTGATGTTGCCTTGGATTTTGTCTTTTTCAACCTGAGGCCAAATTCAAGCGCTAACAGGACCAGTTCATAAGTTTTCATCAGTTTGGGTAGCCTTTTGACAGTTTTGGGTTGGTGCCATCTTTCTTCTCCCTCATACTCTTGCACACTTAGGGCATTCTTGGAGCACTCTAGCATTGGAGAAAGGAAGGCAAAGGAAGGAAAAGAAAGAAAAGGAAAGAAAGGATCAAGAAAGAAAGAGTTGGATCAAGTGGCTACAGCGGGATTACTTGTATCGAGCTGCATATATGATTTTATTTCTATTTTCAGCATGCATGTGTGTATTTGGTTCTCTTGTTGTCAATGGTATGGGTTTTTCTAGGTGCGACAATGGTTTCATCCTTATCTTGCCATTTTCAAATAGTTATGGTGTGATGGTGTTATTTCATTTGGTTGAGCTCTGGATTGTTGGATAGCTTTGGAATTGGGTGAGGTGGTCTCAAGAAAATTCCCAAGGGCTTAGAAATCCCTTGACCAATTTAGGAGGGATTATAGTAAAGCCCGAGGGTGGAGACGAGTCCCTTGAACAGTTTTGGTAGGATTGTAGTAAAGCCTAAGGAGGCCCTGGTTGTTTTTTTGTGAGTCCCACATTCATGCTTGGAATATGGCATGAGGGTGATTGGTTGAAAGAAAGATTTGGTTCAGACCAATCTATGGTTTGGTGGTACATGGAAGTCCCTGACCTAGTTGGCTTTTGCATATGTTAACAAGAGCTCTTTCCTCTTGTATTTCGTGAGTATTTATACTTGTTATTATGTGGATTTGATGGTTGTTCTATCATTGTTATTATTCTGGTTATATGTTGGTTATAAGCATGGATTTATGACAAATTCTAGTACAAACCTTATCATGTTTTGATTGGTAAATGATTGGTTATTGAATGCATGACCTAATAGATGTTATTCCAACTATGGTAAGAGGGCATTCGACCTTCTTGATTATTTTTCAGATAAGTATGAGACCTCTATGTTCAGATACACATATATGACCTGTAGATTAGAATTTCACAATCTGTTTGATGAAATGAAGGTCATGGTTAGGCTTGTTTAGGTCACATTATTCACTAAGTTTTTCATTAATGGATTTTCCCTTGTATCATTCATCATTATGGAAAGTTTTATGAAGTTATGGGAAAAGTTTTGGATACAAGCCTCGAAAAAGTGGCTTAGAATATGGGGTTACATGCTCAGAACAAGGAAATATGGATTGCAATCACTAGGAGTCAAGGTTATCCATGAAAATGGAGGGTTATATCTACTAGCTTTCCTTGTTATGCAAGTGAATGGGAGACTAGATCACTGAAAAGGCAAGTTATTTCAAGGTTTGGGCTCCTAGATGGTTGTTTAGCTCCTAGGGATCCTGTAAATTCTGAGGATGGTCAGTAAAGTTTCAATTTGTTAATTCTAGTTCCTTAACTGTACTTAGGAGGTTGATTCATATCATAGTAGTCTTCAACTCATGCTTACCCTGGCATGTCGGTGAAAGTGGGTAAATGTGGGAGGTGGTGCTACAGATTGGTATCAAAGCATGGTTCAATACTTGGACTACATGGGCAACATGTGTTTTTCATGCATGCATGTCAGTTTTCTATATGGTTGTCATGCATGAATTTTCATGGTTATGGTTTTTGTTCCTAAAGTCATGGTATGCAATTGCTATTGTCATGCATGGTAACTGGGATGATGATTGAGATGATTTCAGTATATTGATGTGAATATGATTATACATGTATCATGGTAATATGGACTAATTTTGTAGACAAGATAGTCTCCCCTGAACTTCACTAAGTATATTGATTATGTTTATATTTTGGTTTAGCTTACATACTATACTTGCAGGAAGAAGAAGGTCAAAGATGACTAACAAAATGGTGGATTACAATTCATGAGACTCCCCTTTCAGATCAGATGAGCAGCCAAGAGATGAGTAATCCTTGGACATAGAAGACACTTTGAGAAGTTTGAAGGCAGAGATAAGAAGTTGCAAAGAAGATAATGAAAGAATCATTTAGTCACAAGAGATACTTGCTAGGGCATAAGAGAAATAAGAACAGGTCAATGCAGTCATCCTTCAAAGCTTGTCATATTTGCAGATAAATGGAAAACCATGGATCATCTATGAACAAGAGGAAAATAATAATAGGCATATGGCATCAGGTCTCATGGTGGGCATAGGTTGAACATGGATGGCATGGTCAGAGATGGAATATTATTGGATATACCTGATAGGATAGGTATTGAACATTGGTTCTACTCTATCTTTGGTTCAAAAAGGTATCATGGTCATCATCGCTATCATCCTTATAGGAGGAGTGAGAGGGGATATTTTTTGGATGAGTTCAAGAAATTCAAGGCAGCTATAATTGATGGAGAGCTAAAGAAACAAAAATATGCATAGGCATGATTGCTTGGGATGAATAAGTTCTTTGAGTTGTATGATTACACAAAGAACACGAAGGTTGGGATAGCTATTTTAAGTCTTAAAGGGAAAGTGTAAATCTAGTGGGAAGATGTGAATCAAGGTAGAGACATCAGGAAGATGTGATAGCTATTTTAAGTCTTGAAGGGAAAGTGTAAATCTAGTGGGAAGATGTGAATCAAGGTAGTTGGCATGAATTCAAGATACTTTTCAAGAAGAATCACTTGTCAGAGAGGTACTATGACAGTAAAGGCAAGCAGTTCTATGAGATGAAGATGGGATCAATGAAAAATTAGGAGTACATGACTAAGTTCCTAGAGTTATTGAGGTATGTGCCTTATCCTAAGGATGAGAATACAAAAGTTCAGAGTTTTATTAGTGGATTTCCATTAGAATTTAAGGATCAGATTGAGTATGACGAGCCTCGGTTGTTGGTGTTAGAGCAATCAGTGCGCAGCAAACCAAAAAACAACAACAACAAAAATAAACCATACACAAATGACACAATGAGTTAACGTGGTTCACCCAACCAATTTGGGCTATGTCCACCAAACATAGGCATCGGCAATCTTTATTGTCAAAACAAGAGATTACAAGAGAATCAATATCCTCTCAAACGCTCACCCTCACATCCCAATCTGTATGGACACCTGTTTTATAGCTAAGAGAATCTAACTGCCTCATAAATCCTCTTACAACAAATATAGGATGCATTAACTCTCTCCCAACAAAATAGAGCTAATATAGCAACACAATCTGATTGTTGTCACCTACTGAGATTTTTGCCTATTTTATTAAAACCGAAAATCTCAACAATCTCCACCTTGACAACAATTAGCCTGATGCCCTATTTCTTTATTATTTATTTTTTCTGCAAGCCAAGAGAAGCCAAACACCAATGCAGCTTCTCTAACAAAACTAGTTTCGTGAACATGTCTGCACAGTTTTCCTTTGTATGCACCTTTTCAAGAGTGACTCCCCTTTCATTGATAACCTGTCTTACAAAATGGTACTTAATTGGAATATGCTTTGATTTACTATGATAGGCCGGATTCTTATCCAAATGTATTGCACTTTGACTATCAAAAAGTAACTTGATGTTGTCCTGTAACCTACCAAACTCACCAAGTAAACCTTTCAACCAAACCGCTTCTTTGCAAGCATGCGAAGCAGCAATTTATTATGCTTCAGTAGTGGATAAAGAAACAATGTTTTGTAGCTTTGACATCCAGCTAATAGCTCCACCTGCAAGAGTAAAGACATACCCTGAAGTTGATCTTCTCTTATCCAAGTCACCTGCAAAATCAGAATCAACATACCCGCAAACAAATTCACTACTCTTATTGTAAGTGATTTAATAACTACTTGTGCCTCTCAAATACCGAAGCACCCATTTCATTGCTGACCAATGTTCTTTACCCGGATTTGCCATATACCTGCTGACAACCCAAACTGCATGTGAAATATCTGGTCGAGTACAAATCATCACATACATCAAACATCCTACTACATTGGCATATGGAATACGAGACATATAATCCTTTTCTTCATCTGTATTAGGACATAAACTGGAAGAAAGCTTAAAATGGGAAGCTAAAGGGACTGACACAGGCTTCACATTATTCATACCAAACCTCACAAGTATTTTCTCAACATACTTCTGTTGTGATAGCCACAGCTTACCATTGCTCTTGTCTCTGAAAATCTCCATGCCCAAAATCTGTCTGGCTACTCCTAGATCTTTCATATCAAATGTCCTTGCCGTCTGAGTCTTTAACCTGTTGATTTCTTCAATGATTTTTCTTGCTAAAAGCATATCGTCAACATACAAAACTAAGATAATGAACATGCCATTACTTAACTGCTTAAAGTAAACACAATGATCATATTCACTTCTTATATATTTTTGACTCAACATGAAAGAATCAAATTTCTTATACCACTGTCGAAGTGATTGCTTCAGACCATACAATGACTTCTTGAGCCTGCAGACAAATTTCTTATTGCGATGCTGAACAAAGCCTTCCGGTTGTTCCATATAAATTTCCTCATCTAAATCACCATGTAAAAACGCAGTCTTAATAGCTAGTTGTTGTAATTCTAAATCAAGCAAAGTAACTAACACTAACACAATTCTAATTGAAACAATTTTAACAACTGGTGAAAATATCTCATGAAAGTCTATGCCCGCTTTCTAAGAAAACCCTTTTGCAACTAGCCTCGCTTTGTATCTGTCCTCTGTATCATTCACACCCCGTTTCACCTTGAAAACCCATTTACATCCCACAGTTTTCCTGCCTTTGGGAAGTTCAACCAGATCCCATGTGCCATTCTTAGCTAAGGCCATCATTTCTTCCTTCATGGCTGCTTTCCATTTGTCACTTTTCGAACCTTCTATAGCTTCCTGATAGCATAAAGGTTCATCGTCATTAGCGGTAAATGCAACTAAAGTAACATAATCATCATACCTTTTCGAAGGGCGTTTGATCCTTGTAGACCTCCTTAAGGATGTTTCTGGTGCTTCCACAATTGGCTGACTACCATCTGTAGGAACTTCTTCATGATCACCATCTGAGACCTGTTCATGACCTACATCTGAACCCTATTCATAATCTGATTTTGTAACCTGTTCATGACTAGAATCTGAACTATGGTCATCAGGACTATCATTAGAAGTGCTATCAAACTGAATGTGCTGAAAATCAGATACATCATCCTGTTTCAATTTATTATCTACATCTAAATGTACAAGAGAGGATTCATCAAACTTTACATCTCTGTTGATGATGATTTTGTGGGTAGTAGGATCCCACAATCTAAATCCCTTTGTTCTATCACCATACCCAACAAAGATATACCTTTTTGATTTTGGATCTAATTTAGTGCGCTGATGTTTAGGCACTAGAGCATACGCATCACAACCAAACACTCTGAGTTTAGAATAATCACAAGGGTGACCTTTCCATACCTCTTGAGGAATCTTGCAACCTATCGATGTCGATGGTGACCGATTTATCACATAACAAGTTGTAGCCACCGCTTCTGTCCACAACTCCTTCTGCAAACTAGCGTTACTTAGCATACTCCTTGCTCTCTCCAAAAGAGTCCTATTCATGCGTTCAGCAACTCCATTTTGTTGAGGAGTATAAACAGTAGTCTTATGTCTCTCGATCCCTGCATCTTTGCAATATTTTTCAAACTCCTTGGAGGTAAACTCACCACCATTGTCAGTTCTTAAACATTTTATAGTTCTACCAGTGAGGTTTTCTACCAATGCTCTCAACTACTTGAAAACTGTAAAAACATCAGACTTCCTTTTCAACATGTGGACCCACACTTTCCTAGAAAAGTCATCAATAAACGATACAAAATATGATGAGCCACCATATGAGGTTGTAGGTGCTGGACCCCAAACATCTGAATGGATATAATCAAGTATTTCTTTACTAGTATGTTTGCCTGTTTTAAACTTTTGCTTACTTTGTTTGCCAAACAGACAATGTTTACAGAAATCTAACTTTCCAGGCCTTAGATTAGGAAGTAACTTGTGATCAGCCAAAATTTTTAACCCTCTTTCTCTCATACGGCCCAACCTCTGATGCCATAGGTGAATGGAACTACTGTCATGTTCAGACACGGTAGACACATGAACTGACCCTGTTCTTCCTTCTAACTGAAATAAATTTCCTACTTTCTTAGCTTTCATTACTAGTAAAATACCTTTGTAAATTTTCATTACTCCACCTTGAATTACAGTTTTATATCCATTTGTGTCAAGTGCTCCTAGTGAAATTAGAGGTTTCCTTAAATCTGGTACATGTCTTACATCAGTTAACATTTTAGTTGTCCCATCAAACATTTGCAGCTGTATACTCCCTATTCCCACAATATTATATGTGACATCACTACCCATGTACACGACTCCATCATTCACTGATCTATATGTCTTAAACCAGTCTCTATGAATACACATGTGGTTTGATGCACTGGAATCGAACAACCAATGTTGATCATGATTTGACAAATTAACTGATAAGACTTCGTCGCTCATACCTAAACCAGATGCCGAACCTATATCAGTCGTGTTCGCTTCCTTCTTTTCTGTCGATGAAGCTTCTTTAGAAGTTTTTTGTCACTTCCAGCAATCCTTCTTCAAGTGCCCTGATTTGCCGCAGAACTAGCACTTTACTTTACTCTTCTTTCCTTTTGACTTTGAACGCAAATCGCTATGCTTACCAGAGCGTCTTTCTCTAGAACAACCTCTAGCCATCATTGCCTCTGATGTAGAGGTGTCAGCATTCGACCGCTTCCTGGTCTCCTCGAACAACAAAGCTCCGACGACATCATCAAATTCAATGGTTTCGGATGAACTAAGACTTATAGAAGTAACAAAATGATCCCACGACTCAGGCAATGAGCACAATAAAGTTATGGCTTTATCCTCGGATTCAAATTTTACTTCTATGCTTTCTAATTGCACCATTAGAGTATTAAAAACATTCAAATGATTAGTAATGGAAGTACCTTCCTTCATTCGCAAACTGTATAGCTGCTGCTTCAGAAGAATCTGATTTTTCAAGAATTTTGTCATATACAGCTCTCCAACTTTGTCCACAAACCAGCAGCAGTCTTCTCTAACACGATGTTAAATAAAACATCATCAGCCAAACACAGTCAAATACTGCTCAAGGCTCTTCCATCCAATTCATTCCATTCATCATCTGTCACGGGGTAAGGCAATTTGGATCTGCACAACAATGCCTTCGCCACGCCTTGTTGTACCAGCAGATCATGCATCTTTACCTTCCAGATCTTGAAGTTATTTTTGCCATTAAACTTCTCGATTTCAAATCGGACACTCTGAGTTTTCGCCATCTTGTTTAAAACAAAGAATCTCCAATTCCAAAGAAGTTAATAAATAACAAACCGCCTATGCCTTATTTTACAATGCCTCTAGTTTATATTTAAAAAATCCCTTTGTTGTTTGCATTTCAAATTACAATTAAAAAACAGTGTAAATAGATTTGTGCGTAGCAAAACATCAAAAGGGCTTGGCGCTTGCGTAACAACACAATAACCGCGCCAGCTGAAAAACGCTTTAAGTGTTGATAATTGGCGCATTTATACCTCTAAAATCCGCGCCAATTCTGCTCTTAGTGCGCTGGCACGACTATCACCTTCGGGACCACGCCAATTAGCTCTCTGGCACGACCGTTCATAAGAGAAATGCACCAACCGCACAATATTTTGTTTTTGCAGCAAATTCTTGTATTATGCACCTTCCACAGCACATACTTGTATTACGCACCTTCCGCAACACATGTATTCGATCACGTGTTGTTTCAACGATTTTGTGAACTTGATGGCGTGCAACTGTTATTTCATGTGGAAGAGCGAACACGCACCACAGCCACGCCGAAATGGTTGATAACACTAACAATCGTTCCACGCATTGATGGCTGTCGCACTGCAGATCTATACGCACAGATGGAAGCTTTACGAACAGAAAATCTTCATGACGCGGCATGCCAAACCCTCATATTGTTTAACTATAGGATACGACTATCATCCAAAGTTAAATCAAATCATAAATGACGTAGGTTTATTTACCATACAATATATTATATTGTATATATGGTATGCCGCATGTTGATTTACCAAAAAGGGAATGATGCAAAGGCGTAGTAAGGCGTAGTAACACCAGCACAACCACGCCGCTCGGCCAGCACAACCACGCCGTTTTTCATACAAAGCCACAGTGCTATGATCATACGTGTAGCTCCTCCAGCAACATGCCACACCTGTTTCAATGCCGCCTGGTCCAACAGGCCACTCCTCCGCTGCGCCACTCCTCCAACACGCTCTGATACCACTTGTTAGAGCAATCAGTGCACAGCAAACCAAAAAACAACAATAGAAAAAATAAACCATACACAAATGACACAGCGAGTTAACGTGGTTCACCCAACCAATCTGGGCTATGTCCACCAAACATAGGCATCGGCAATCTTTGTTGTCAAAACAGGAGATTGCAAGAGAATCAATATCCTCTCAAACACTCACCCTCACATCCTAATCCGTATCAACACCTGTTTTATAGCTAAAAGAATCTAACTGCCTCATCAATCCTCTTACAGCAAATATAGGATGCATTAACTCTCGCCCAACAAAATAGAGCTAATATAGCAACACAATCTGATTGTTGTCACCTACTGAGATTTTTGCCTATTTTATTGAAACCGAAAAGCTCAATAGCTGGAAGAAGGCATTGGGAAGTTGAAGTATTTCTATGAGAAATCAAAGTGTAAGACTGAGTCTAAGCAAGGTTAGAAAGGGAATGAGAAGAATAAAGGTAAATGGATACCAAAGTGAACAAGACCTCAATATGTAGGTGAGAAAGAGAATGGTATTCCTTACAAGAAGTTTAATGGATTTGAGAAGGGACATGGGTCCTAGCTTGGAGAGCTGAAAAATAGAGGTCATGGTAGGATACATTTTCAATGTTGGATATCTAGCAAGGAGCATCCCAAGAAGGATTTTCCATCGTATCAGAGTGGTATGCCTGAAATCTACAGTGCTCAGGAGGTGCAAATAGTTGGGGATGTTGGATGGAGCACTCCTTGGATCTAGGCAGCATTGGATAATAGTCAGGCATATAACTATGCATCTATTATCGATATGGACAGTAAAATTTGTGATAAATTTGTTTCTATTTTAATTTACCCTAGATCTAATTATAGTTATGTTAACCCTGCCCTGGAGGATAAGTGTGGTTTTAGAAAAGAAGTGCATGTAGAGTACTGGTTAGTGCAGATGGCCACAAGTACTAAGAAAGGAGTTCATCATTGGGTAAGAGTTTGTGCATTTGAGTTGAATGGTATGCCTACATTAGCACATATTAATGTACTTCCATTGGGATCACACAATATGCTTCTGAGTATGGCTTGGTTGTATCTTCAAAGGAATAAGGTGGATTTTTATGAGAAGGTTATTGAGTGCTTGGATGGAAATGGAGAACAAAGTACGTTATAGGGTAAGAAGAAGGCTACATCAGTTAGAATAGTTACAACTATGCAGGAAAAGTGTAGTCACAGGAAAGGATGTGTATTGTTTGTAGTCATATTCCCAGTGATAAAGGTAAGGATGTTGGGGATGTCGAATTATTCAAGAGGTATCCAATTTTGTAGTAGCTTTAGGATGTACTCCCAATATATATTTCAAAATTTCTGCTTCCTAGGGAACAAAAATTTTCTATTGACTTAGTACCGGGGGAAGCACCAGCATCAAAGGCACTTTACAAGATGAACACTCTAGAGCTAGTGGAACTGAAGTTGTAGATGAAGGAAATTCTTTATAAGGGATAAAATAGGTGAAGTGTATCACCTTGGGGTGCACCATTGTTGTTTTTAAAGAATAGAGATGGTACTCTCAGGTTTTGTACCGATTACAAGAATTTGAACAAGGTAAAAATCAAGATCAAGTACCCTTTTGTTGGGCGTGGGATCCCCCAAGGGCAGTTTTGGGGCTAAGAGCCCATATTTTGGTCCAATTTTGTAATCCAAGTGTAAATACTCCGCATTTTGTGGGTGCGAAGCGCGTATATGTTAAAGATTCATAGGGTTGTCTGCCCTTATTTTGATAATGTAATGTCAGTTGTAAAATATTTACCCATGGTTCGTGGACCATGGGATTGTGTAGAGCAAAGCTCTAAGTAGTTAGAGGAAATTAGAATGGAATCATGGATTAAGATCGAACATGTATGAGAGATATCTCTGAAGTAGAAGACTAAGTCTTAGGTTGTAGCGTATGTAAAGGCTCTGCAGCTGAGTGCACAGAGGCCTAGAAGTCAGCAGCTGAGTGCGCAGGGAAATTCGAGTCTATAATCATCTGGAATTATCAATAATGAGAAGTATTCTTTAAATTCCGTGTCTTTATTTTCGGTTTATGCATCTGTTATATTGGGTATGAATTTCACTTCTAATGCTTATATGATGCACGAATGTGTATAATTGTATTGGTTAAGTGAATGAAAGTAAGAACATCTATTTACGTGAAGCTAACTAAGATCTGTTAATAAGATAAGTAAGATACTTAGCTTAGTTTGGGAAATATTATAGTTCGATGCCCTAGCAGTGCGAAAGCATATCCGCCCTTGGTTAGGGCTGTGTGAAAGCCGATTGTAACATTTCACGAAGGTACTGAAGTGTAGAGTAAAGGGATAAGCAAGCTGCGTGAAGGCAGGTATAGTTAGAATAAACTGACATCACAAACATCTCAAGGGTGCAGAAACTGTGAGACTTCAGTCCGTGCTCCTTAGGCTGATGCCAAAAGGGCCAGTAGTGTAGAGATTTGTTTAGCTAAGTAATGCTGAACTTGGGTCAGGCCCCCTAAAGCCAAAAAATTGTTTCGTTGCTGGGACCAGATCACTACAACAAAACAGGCAATTTGTGCCAGATTTAGCACCAGATTCTAGTGCATTTTTTTCTCAATTGGGATGAGCAACCTGGCGCTAAATCTGGCTCTATTGTACAATTTTTAAAGCGTCCTTTTTTGCACCAAATTTTGCATCTTTTTTACGCCAAATTTTCCATCATTTTCTGCATCATATTTTGCACCAAGATTTTCATTTGGTTTTACAACAGGTTTTGCTTCTAGTTTTGTGCCTTTTTTTGCATCTATTTTTGCATCATTTTTTGCTTCCTCTTTTGTGGAATTCTTTGCTTCTATTTTTGTGTCATAATTTGCATCGATTTTTACACCATCTTTGACATCTTATTTAGCGCCTTTTTTTACATCCAATTTGTGCCAATTTTTGCATCTGGTCTTATGCCATCTTTTGCTTCTAATTTTGTACTTATTTTTACATCTATTTTTGTGCCAATTTTTCTGCCTTTTTTTACACCATCTTTTCCATCCAATTTTGCACCATATGTTGAATTTGATTTAGTGCCAAATTTCGCATGCATTTTTGCACCATTTTTTGCATCCACTTTTGCATTTTATTTATCTCCCTTTTTTGCATCCTATTTTGCACCATATTTTGCATTTAATTTTGCATCATTTGTTGCATCCAATTTAGCATCATTTTTAACACCATTTCTTGCATCCAATTTTTCATCCTTTTGAGCATCTAAATTTGCATCCTATGTTGAACCATATATTGCATCCACCTTTGCATCCCATTTTGTGTCTATTGTTACGTTCACTTTTGAGCCATTTTTTCGTCTACTTTTGCATTTGTTTTTGCACCAAGTTTTGAATGATTTGTTGCATCATTTTACATCCAATGTTGCATCCAAAATTGAGCCATTTTTATGCCCATTTTTGCACCATTTTTTCTTCTTTTGTGTCCAATTTTGCACCATTTTTTATGTCCAAATTTGCATCCTTTTTGGTATCTAGTTTTTCATCCTTTTTGGCTTCCAAATTTGCATCCTTTTTTTCTGCCACATTTTGTGTCCACATTTGCATCTCATTTTGCACCTAGATTTTAGTTGGAATTTTCATCTAGTTATGCATCATCTTTGACATCCTTGGTTTCACCATTTTTTAGTCCCATTTTGCATCTTGTTTTGTGTCTTTTCTTACATCCTTTTTGCATCCTAATTTTACACCATTCTTTGCATCCTCATTTTGGTGTCCATTTTTGCATCCTTGTTTGCACCCAATTCGGTATCCTTTCATATGCTCTATTTTGTTCCCTTCTTTGTGTCTAGTGTTGCACCCTTTTTTAATTTTACTTTAAAAACCTTTTTGTGTCATTGTTTGCATATTGTTTTGATGGCTAGTTTAACATCCAATTCTACTCCCAATTTTTCATCCATGGTTAAATCCACTTTTGGCTTCTTGTTTAGAGTTTTACTTTTATTTCCATTTATGACCACCTCTATGGGTTCATTTTACTAAGTTCATTTACATAGTGAAATATATTAAATTTTCTAAATATCATTTTGCTGTAGGATTTAATGCATGGTTAGATGAAAACAAAACCCTCTCAGTTTATCTCAGAAACCTAGGACAAACCAATTAAGAGAAAGGTTGTTCTAAGGCTTAGGATTCTTAGTAGATCAAGATGTAGAGTATAGATTAAGAAAAAGAGAATGAATTCTTGTGAGTCCTCGCATGCAGGTCTTCTTGGAGTTTTTCGTATAGCCAAGAAGTGCTCCTAGCTAGCTCCAAAGCTTGGTCCTACACATAAGAGAGAGAATAAAGCAACCTTCACAACATAATATCTTAATAATCAAAACTATAAAAAACATATAAATATTATTGAATAAATAAATATAAACCAAAAACCCATGCATACATTAGTTAAATAGAAGAAGTGAAGAATGAATAGAAACATATGGAAGGAAGAACAACTGATCTATATGAATAAAGGAGTTGGAGGAAAGTTACAACAATCAGATATAGTTGCAACATCACCTCACCCAACTCATAGCTCCAAAACTCTCCCTCTCAAGACAGATCTCAAGAGCGTGACAATACAAAATTCCCATCATTTTTTCAATGGCCAAGCCTCTAATATATAGGAAAGTGGAGGCTATGAAGATTTCCAAAATTCCTCATTAGTTCAATTTGGGAAAAATCTTTTGGGTGAATAATGTTTCCTCATATAAAAAAGGAATTTTCCACTTTTTAGATGCTTTTGTGCTTAGGAAAAAGCTTCCCCATGCTTTATGGCTCTTTCCCACTTTTGTATGCTTTTATTTTTTAGGAAAAAGATAAAGATGAGGATAAAGAGATTACATTCCACCATATGTTTCCGAAAGTGACCAAGAATGTCAATTTCAAATTCTAGTTTGCTTATGTTTTAGTTTTTTTTTAAATATATATTTAGTTTTAGTATTTTTTTTTTTCTAGAAAAATATATTTAGTTTTTGGTATATTTTTCTATAAGAAAAATTATATTTTGTTTTTATAAAAATGGATTTTAAACATTCCATTCATGCTAAATTTGTGATTTTATGATAGGAGTTTAAATTATATATAGTAAAGTAACTTAATGTCATGTGTCGTGTTGCTGAGATGGGTGTTATACATCTCTTTCTTGCTAAGTTATAGAATGTGCTTGGGTTTTCTTAATGCAATAAAACTAATTATGTTCTTCATGATATCTTGAAATGTTCATCTTGAACCAGGCTAATAAAACAATAAAGTTAAAATAGGTTTTCCTTTGTCCTTTATAGATCTTTGTCCCCATTAATCTTGGTCTTAATAGATTAATTGTCTTGTGGTGGCCTTGAGTGGTCACTTCCATTAGTTGCATGCTTTGTAGTTTTCAGTTAGTGACATTTTTTAGGCTTGATAATATGTTATTTAATTTATCAAAATGTGTTATTGTCCATATTATTGTTAAATATTAATATTAAATATGTTGATTTTTAAGCATGTTTTAGCAAAACTTTCCCAAAATGTTTATAGATTGTATTTTATAATGCAATGATTCTTTGCTTGATGAAATTGTTTTGGATATTTTTTTTAATGATTCATTGATTGATGAAATTGTTATGGATATTTTTTTTAGTATATTAAATTGTATGTGATAAAGTCAAAAATCACCTCTTTTTTAGATTTTCATTGATCAATTTCCCTTAAGGCCATCAAGTTCACCATTTGGTCCCAGGTTAAGAAAATATAGGAGTCATGAAGTGGAATTGTCCAAGCACTTAAATCTTGAGACATGTTTCTTTTTAGTCACTTTATACTTTCTTTCTATGTAAATTTTTGATGAAAATAGTCTTCGAACATGAGGGGCATCAATAGTAAGCGAAAACAAACTCCTAAAAGAAAAATGGTATGCAAAGCACCCATAAATAATGTTGATATAAGAAGCAAAAATATTAAGTGAGGTTCAACCTCATATAATTAGAAAATGGGGGAGGAATTTCCAAGTAGTAGTGATTGATGCTTAGAGATACTTGGGTGGAATGGTTATTATTTGAAATGATTAAGACATCAAGGTTACCAATATGTTTACCTCTTTTCGCATTATGACAATACAATTTTAGTTAATTGACATTGAGGACTACTACCATGTATCCAATGTCTATGACTCCAATATCGCAAATGGAAAACCTCTATTTCTCAATTCTATTTCTAGCACAAGTAATTTATACTCCCCATCTCCATGGATTGTTGGGAGTGACTTCAATATTATAAGTGTCTCGAGGAAAAGAAAGAATGAATCGAAATGTTTAACAAGATATTTTGTAAGCTATACCATTAAAGCCACAAAGTAGTCTCCATTAAAGTTGTCAAGAAATGAGTCTCCAACCCACACATGTGGATCAATGAGATGTAATACATGTGTGTGTGGTTACGAACTCAATACACCTCTATAATAACTCCACAAACTTATGTATTTCACTCTGTCACATAAATTGACAGTAGTGTGACATAAGTAAACCAAGAGTAGACATGAAAGCCTTAGGAAACAAGCATTCCTTAGATCCTCAATTAGGTGCTTAAATGATGAAGTGAAAATGCAAGGAGAAAAGAAGAATTCATGATTTAACCATCACATACATGTGATCAAGTGTGACTAGGAGTGTATATATTCATATATTTTCCAAAGAGGGAGTGAATACATGAGTTACCATTTATTGGCCCTTATTTTTCTTTCTTTTTCATTTTCTTATATATAAGACTTAGGGAATAAGGTTTTCATAAGTTTGGCACAACTCATAGATATAAGATTTACATGAATTTTCACTTCAACCTTAGAGTTTAGACTTAGATAAATCAATATAGTGTATGTTTAATGATTTTGGCTTTCACTTTTTTATTGTATTTCATCACAAATACAAAAGGGGAAATATTTTGCCACAAATCTATGAATGCTTAATCATAAAGTCGTCATGTGATGAAAACAAATTAATGATGTTATTCTCTACGAAAATGACGGGTATTCTTGAGAAAATCTTATGCTTGTGGATGTTTCCTCCCTGGTTGAGAGGGAGTGAGGGTAGACACCATGTTATCCATGTGTCATGTACTATGGCTAGGATTAACAATCGTAAGCCTAGTAAAGGCACTAGTAGGGATAATGGTGGATTGGATAAACATCTGGGACCAATATTCTTTGAGAATTTAGACATTGACTAGGACTAATCGCCATAAGTCAAGTACATTAATCCAAGATAAGAATAGTCATGAGGATTGACATTTTCTGGTGTCAAATATTATGATAGTGGATTAGGAAATGATCATGTGAGGACATACCTGGTAAACATCTTGGTGGGGTAAGTGCCTTGAAAGGCAGTGGTGTCCAAATTTATGCCTCCCAACATTGTGCTCTGATCTAATGGAGAGATAAACTTGTTAGTCAAGGCGTTACTATTTTGAAAATTTTGGCTATGATGATGTAAATCATCATTGATGCTTATCAATCTAGATCCCTTCTTATATGAATATTTCAACTTGAGAGTACTTTTTTGTCTCATTATGAGTACCTCGCTAGTTTAGAGGGAGGGTCATCATCTTCATTATTGCCATCATCACCACCATCAATGTGATCATTATTGTCATCATTTCATTATCATCATAATCACCATTCATGTCTTCTTCATGATCATCATCATCATCATGATTTTGTATATTGTCGTCAATTGTTCATAATTATAGGTATCATAAGAAATATCACCAACCTTAGGACACATGATATATGAAAGAAAAATAACCACTTTATTTTTTAGAAATGATTGATGATCATCGACATCACTACCATTATCATCGTCATTATAATTGTCATCGTCCCCATCATCATAACTAATATAAGTTTTATCATAATTTTTGTCATCTTCATCATGAACATCATAATCATCATTCATGCCATTATTGTTCTTGATTATGACCAAGATGAAAATAATGATAATGATGATCAGATGATGATGACTTGGAAGATGACGCCAAAGATAATTATTATGATTTTTACCATGATAACATTTAAAAATTGGGAGGAATGGCCAAGGTCATTAGCATCATCATCATTGTCATTGTAACTCCCATCGTCTTTATCATCATTGTCATTATCATAACAATCGCAATTCATGTCATCGTCATCATCTTCATTATCATCATCGTTATAATTATTGACATTGTCATCAGTTGTTCATAATTTTCAATGTCATAAGAAATATAATCAATGCAAAAGATATGATGTGTGTTGGAAAATGGATGCAAAAGTAAACAAAAAAATGGGGGTAAAAATAGACGTAAATTTGGATGAAGAGTGGACACAACATAAGTAGATGCAGAACAAGACAGAAAAATTGAACAAAAGTGGATGAAAAAGTAGATGCAATAGTTCATACAAACTTGAACACAAAATAGGACTCAAACATGGATGAAAAAGTGGAAGAAAACATGGGCACAATAGTAGGCATAAAACTTAGCATGAATTGTGGTGAAACAAATGTGGATACTCCAATGAATGTAAAAAAAAAGGGACACAAACTTGAATGCAAAAAGGAGGAAAACTTGGATGAAAAAAGGGATGTAAACATGGGCCAAACATGGGTGCAATAGTGAACACAGAATTAGTTGCAAAACTAGACAAATCAAAAGTGGATGTAAAAGTAAATTCGAAATGGGATGCAAAAAACATAAACAATATTTGATGCAAACTTGGACACAAAAGAGGATGCAAATATGGATGCAATAGTGGAAGAAAATGTGGGTTGCAATGATAGGCATAAGATATGGCACAAATAATAGCACAAAAAAGGTGGATGTAATAATAGACACAAAAAAATATGCAAACTTAGATGCAAGACAAGATGCTATAAGGGATGTAAAAGTGGATGCAAACACGGGTGCAACATGAGAAACAAAATTGGATGCAAAATATGGATGAAATGGAAGTACATGCAAAAGAAGATACAAAATGAGATGCAAAACCCAACACAAAAGTGGATGCAAAAATAGATGAAATATTTTATGCAAAAGAGGATGTGAAGATGGATGCAAAATTGGAAGCAAACGTGGGTACAACAGTATGTGCAAAACATGGAACAAATTTTGTCACAACAAAAGTAGATGTAATGATAGATGCAAAAAAAGAAGCAAATGAAGATGAAAAATAGGATGCAAAAAGGGATGTAAAAGTGGATGTAAACATGGGTGCAACAATGGATGTAAAATAGCTTTTGCAACTTATTTGAAAGAGCAATTTTGTCCCAACAATTAGACTTGTAGCATAAAGAACATGGTTAATACATATGATTCGACCAAAAACTAGTTACTACCAAAATTCAACCAAAAAAAATATTACTGCATAAAAATAGAATTAAAAACAAAAAAAATAAAAACAAAAATTTCCCAAATTAAAAATAAATAAATGATAAACATTTTTTTACCAAAATTTAGTGATTTTTTTAGTGCTAATACTAACATCACCATTACAACAAGATATTTTTTTAGTGCTAATACTGCCATTACAACAAGATATAAGAGGGATATAATGCAAAAAGTTTAATAATAATATGTATGTAGAAGATGGTCTTCAGACTGGTGAATTCATGATAATCAATGGGACTACAGTCAAAATAATTGGATGTTATTTACTTTTTTACATAGATTGTCAAAATAATTGCATAAATCGATTTTTTTTAACCAAAATTTAACAAAAACTTTGCTAGTGCTTAGAACCACCATTACAACAAGATATCTTTCTAGTGTTGACAACACCATTATAGTAAGATACCTCAAGAGAGATAGAAAATTTAAAAAGTATGATAGTAATATGTATCTAGAAGATGGTAGTGAAACTAGTAATTGTTCATTCTCATTATCATAATCATTGTCATCATCATCACCATCATCCTTGTCATCGTTATTGCCATCATTACATTATCATCATAATCACCATTCATGCCATCATCATCAGCTCCATCATCATCATCATTATGGACATTGTTTGCAATTGTTTATAATTATAGACGTTGTAAGAAATATCATCAACCCAAAAAATGTGATCAGTGCTAGAAAAGGGTTGTTTAGGACACATTGATATATGTAAGAGAAATAAAAACTCTATTTTTGAGAGATGATCGATGATCATCATCATCACCGCCATTATCATCGTCATTGTCATTTTTATCATCCCCATCATCATCATTAATGTAATTTCTATCAACATTGTTGTAATCATCATCATCATTCATGCCATTATTGTTTTTGATGATGACCTAGATGAAAATGATGATGATGACACCAAAGATAATGCTTATGATTATGACAATGACAACATCTAAAATTGGGAAGATTCGCCAAGGTCATTAGCGTCGTCATCATCATAATCATTGCCATCATCATCATTAATGTCATTGTAACCACTATCGTCTTTATCATCATAATCACAATTCATGTCATCGCCATCATCTTCATTTTCATCATTGTCAATATTATTGACATTGTCATCAATTGTTCATAATTGTCAATGCCATAAGGAATATCATCAATGCAGAAAATATGATGAGTGTTGGAAAAGGGATGCAAAAGCGAACATAGAAATGGGGGCAACAATAGAAGTAAAATTGGATGAAAAGTGGATACAACATAAGTAGATGCACAACAACATGAAAAACCTAACACAAAAGTGGATGCAAAAGTAGATGCAGTTGTCAATGCAAACTTGGATGCAAACATGAAGGCAAAAGTGGAAGCAAACATGGGTCCAATGGTAGGTGTAAAACTTGGCACAAACTGTGGTGAAACAAATGTGGATGCAACAACGGACACAAAAGTAGATGCAAAAATGGATGAAACAAAAGTGGATACAATAGGGGATGCAAAAACATACACAATATCTGATGCAAACTTGAACACAAAAGAGGATGCAAATGTGGATGCAAACGTGGAAGCAAATGTGGTTGCAATGGTAGGTGCAAGATATGGTGCAACAAAAGTGGATGTAACAATAGACAAAAAATATGCAAAATAAGATGCAAAAATGGATGTAAAAGTGGAAGCAAACATTGATGCAACAGGCAAAACAAAATTGGATGAAAAAAATGGATACAATGGAAGTAGATGCAAAAGTAGATACAAAACGAGATGCAAAACCCAGTGCATAAACCTGACACAAAAGTGGATGAAAAAATAGATGCAATATTTGATGCAAAAGAGGATGTGAACATGGATGCAAAATTGGAAGCAAACGTGGATACAATAGTGAGTGCAAAACATGGTGCAAATTATGGCATAACAAAAGTGGATGTAATGATAGATGAAAAAAAAGAATCAAAGTATGATGCAAATGAAGATGTAAAAAGGGATGCAAAAAGTGAAATTTAAAATGGGTGTAACAGTGGATGCAAAATTGTATGCAAAAGTGGATGCAATAGAAGTCGATGCAAAAGTAGATGCAAAACGAGACACAAAACCCGATGCAAATCCTGGTCCAAAATTGGATACAAAAAGGGATGCAAAAATAGATGTAGTAGTTGATGAAAACCTAGATGCAAATGAGGATGCAAACGTGGATGCAAAATTATAATCAAAAGTGGGTGCAAAAGGAGGTGCCAAACTAGGCGCCAATTGTGGCACAAAAATATTAGATGCAATAGTGGGTACAATAATAGATGCAAAAGAGGATGTAAATATGGATGCCAAACAAGATGGAAAAGTGGATGCAACAAAAGTAGATGCAAAATTATATGCAAAACTAGACACAAAACTCGATGTAAAACGTGGCGCAAAAGTGATGCACAAATGGATGCAAAAAATGATTTAAAAAAGGATGCAAAAAAGGATGCAAAAGTCGATGCAAAAGTTGATGCAAGTGTAGGTGCAAAAAGTGGATGCAAATGAGGATGCAAAAGTATGTCAAACAAAAATAGATGCCAAAATTGATGCAAAACCTGGAACAAAACCTGGTGCAAAGGATGACACAAAACTTGGCATAAAATTTGGTGCAAAACGTGGTGCAAAACCTATTGCAATACCTGGTGCTAAACTTGGTGTAAGATTTGGTGCAAAACTTGATGCAAATTTTGTGTCAAGTTTTGCACCATATTTGATAAATGGATGCAAATAGCACCAAAAATGGGCTCTAGATGCAAAAAAAGAAGTAAAAAGGGACGCTAATCACTAGTTTTGTTGTAGTGAGAATCGACATAATAAATGTGTGATGTCGTATCATTGGAATCCAACTAAGAAAGAAATCGAAGGCTAGTTGGATAGAAGGATTCATGAGTTCACAACAAAGGAAAAAAAAACCTGCGACTATCAAAAGAATAATGGCTAGATAGCTACATGTATATGGAGATCCATGAAATCTTTTTTGCCTCTTTCCCTACTGAGCTATACAAGTGGATTGCGAAGCTAGCTGATAGCCAAGGAAGGTGGAAACTTGATGGTTCTATTGTGTGGACCCCAGAGCTAGAATGAAGGTTGGAAGCATCAGAGGATAAGATCACGCATGTTGTCGATCATTGGCTCGATCACATTATAGGAGGATTTGTTACTAAGTTCGTGGTCGAACCTTCAGCTAGCTATAGTGAGGCAGAGTGATGCTTTTTGAAAGGACTGCGAGGTAAGTACATGAAATATTTGAATACTTGGATTAAAATTTTGTTGTGTAAAAAGCAGGTTATGTAGCTACCTTGATGTTTGAGTCTACACGAAGCAGAAAAATTTACATAAATGAATGAAATAAGGGTCCAGAGTATAGCCCCTTGATTTCACCTCCACGAGGAGACAAAGAAGGGATCTCGAAGGTCTCTCCACAAAGTGCTATTCAGCTGATAAGGCAAGGATTTCCATGAATTCCACCTCTGCCCACACCATGATTGGCTTCACCTCCATCACCTCCAACTTCACCCGTACCACCTCCACCACCACTGTGATTCCGTATGGTGAACACAGTGAAGTTGCGTTTGTTCAAAGGCTTGGGAAATGATGACCCAGACCAATTTTGGTTCATTGTGAGGGTTGTATGGGAAGCTCAAGGTGTTACAGATGACCATATAAAGAAAGCAACACTGGTTAGTGCTTTGCAAGATTGCATGATAACCTTGTACATTAAGTACTCGATCAATAACCTGAATGCTAGAGTAGCGGACAGCCAAGCAACACTGAATGGGGAATTTAGCAGGCCTAAAGCTGAAGCGCAGTTGATTGTTGGATTCAAAGAGATCACGATGCTACCAGGGGAGATGCCTTGGGAACTAGATCAGAGGCTCAAATGTATGATCCGCGAAGCCATCATGAATCTAACAGAGGGATAACATCACGAGTGGTTTGTAGCTTCACTACTACCACACTTAAGGAGTGCACTGTCACAACAGAAGATAACAACTCAGGCAGAGGCCCTAGAGATTGCCATGAGACTACACAAGACTCCAATGCAGGATCCTAATCTAGGAGTTCAGCAGATCCATGCGCAGCTGAAGAATATGTGCCTTGAGATGCAAAGCTTAAGGCCAGATAGGACAATTTGATCTGAAATATGCGAAGAGGTCTGGTGCTTGAAATGCAAGAGTCAGTGCCATGACAAAGACCATTTCCCAGTCTTTACAAATTACCTTGCAAGAGGAGGACTAATGCCTTTAAGGCTGAAAGGTTAAGCAGGATCTAGTGTGGTGCCTACTTTGTGTTGCGCTATCTATCAAATAGCTGGAAAGCATGCCATGGATAACTACCACTTGTTACAGAAGTATACACAAACTCTGCAAGAGTTGTTCTGTAACTTTTGTAGATCAGTGGGACATGATGAGCATACTTGCAGGAGCTATGAATTGATGATGGATAGAATGTCTACCTACAAAATTTAGACTGAAACGTGGCCCCTTGACCAGAATGTAGGTATGGCGCGGACAGGATTTTAGGGGTGCGGACGAGGCCGAGGCAAAGGAGGACCTGGTAGAGGTCATGGACAGTTGATTTGCTACAATTGCAGAGGGCCAAAACACTATGCTCGCGATTGCACTAATCCAACGCGTCCATCGTGCAAGTATTGCACACTGTTTGATCATCAAACAAAAGATTGTCCTATGCTGATAGCTAGAATACGTGACAAAGGGGTGCTACCACCTCCCCCAACTCAGAACTTGCAGATGATGAGGTCTGAGCCATGTGAGGAAGATTTGAATGTAAATATAGTGCTCCGAAGTGGAATAGCGACAGGAGATGACAAGGGGAAACAATTGAAAGATAGTACCTGGGTTTGCAAAGCCCCAGTGAAATAATTTGAGTTTGATTTGGAGCATGCTCGGGAAACCTTCATGGAAGCTAAGAAGAGTTGTGCTGAGGCCTCCACTTTAGGAGGCAAAGATAAACCTAAGCCGGAGATGGACCCCTCCATACTCACAACTTTCTTGGAAAGATGTATGAAGCTACTGTGCGACAGTAAGGCTGTGAAAGGGTTACAGGAACTCATCAATAGATGTGTTGGGACCGTGCTAGGTGAACCGCACGTAGTCCACAATATTAGAAAGCATAAGACAAGGACGAGACGTGAAATGAGATTCACCATGCAGATTGGAGAATATGAGATGGATGATGTCATTCTAGATTTGGGATCAAATGTGAATGTTTTATCGAAACAGGCATGGAAGCGAATGGGGTGACCTGCGCTACAATGGTCACTGATTCATCTGAGGATGGAAAATCAATAGAAAATCATAACCATGGGGCAATTGTAGGGAGTAACCGTGGATATTGAGGGAGCGAGCATGCTGGTAGATTTTGAGGTAATATAGGTTTTTGATGACAACAATCCCTACCCTGTGCTCCTGGGAATTGATTGGGATACTGATATAAACAGGGTAATCAATCTGAAGAAGTGAAAGATGATCTTTGAGAATATATCACTACGCATAATAATACCCCTGGATCCTGCTGAGGGATCTCGATATACGGAACCAATCTGCAACTATGAGAGTGATGATGATCTAGACTACATCTATAAGATAACAGTGCAAGACCAAGACTGGGTGAATCCCACTGTGGACGGGTAGATTACATGGGAGCACGAGAGTCCCGGCACTTCGGATTCTGATGAAGAAGTAGAACGATGGAAGAATCCGTTACATGAAGTAACTATGTTGAATTGCAATATGATGACCTGGTCGTTGCACTGCATGTCATCGGAAGAAAGGAATCTGCCTACTTATGATGGTATAAATGAGGTAGATACCTTCTTGGATGCATTTGAAAGGGAGGTGCCAGAAAAGAAATGCTTCCAAGCCTTGGACTGGGTGTTGCATGCTATGCCCGCAAGATGGTGGGGTACACACAAAGGAAGCTTTGATGATTGGTGCGAATGTAGGAGAATGATGTGAGCATAATTTGGGAAGCCTGAGATACGACTGATAGAGTAGTATGATGGGCAGAATGATCCATGCACATGGATGTAGGCCTATGAAGAAAATCCCCAAACTAAGCAGGTGCACCTGTACTCTGCACTAAAATACCTAGTCAATAAGCCTATGTTGGGGGGGTCGAATTTGCAGAATGCTCCTATTGTTCCAAGAGTACTATTTTGAGGTTGTTGTACAACTTTTACAATTGAACGCAGGACCAAATCACCTATCACGCATCGAGACAGGGGAGGAACCTACTAATTTGGAGGAAGGATTACCTAACATGCAGCTCTTTGCTATGCGCATCACGGATGGACATTTTGATGATATAATACACTTCCTAACAACTAGAACTACGTCGGAAGGATACTTGGTCCATCAAAAGAAGGAATTAGTGGTGCACGTGGCAGACTTCTCTATCATTGCTAGGCATCTATATAAGATGGGGAATGATGAAATACTGTGAAGGTATGTACTTGAGTTTGAACAAAGTAGCATCCTTGTGGACGCTCATCGAGGCGCTGTGGGAGGACATAACGTAGGAAGAGAAACTGTGTAGAAGATTCTACACACCAGGTTGTGGTGGCCAACCCTTCATTAGGATTCAAAATCATATTGCAAGGTGTGTGATGTATGTCAAAGAATAGGTAGGCCATTGTAGAGGGATGAAATTCCTTTGAATCCACAAATGACATTGCAGCCTTTCGAAAAGTGGGCAATAGATTTTGTAGGACCCATTAAACCTCAAGGAAAGATAGGCACAAGGTATATTATCACTGCAACAGAGTATTTGACTCGTTGGGAAGAAGTGTAGCCAGTGAAAGATTTCACGAGCATAACTGTTGTGAAGTTTCTATTTGAACATATACCAACACGATTTGGTTGTCCAAAGATCTTGATGAGCGATCATGCTACGCACTTCCTGAATGAGACAATCATCACACTAACTGAGGAATTTCAGGTGTATCACTAGAAGAGCACACCTTATCAGCCACAGGGCAGTGGAGGCATTCAACAAAGTGCTTGAAAATACGCTGAGCAAGGTATGCAATGCTCAGCGAAGTGATTGTGACCTACGCATAACTGCAGTGTTATGGGCTTATCAGACGACATGCAAGAAACTGACAGGACAGGCACCTTTTAGGCTTGTCTATGGAGTGCAAGTTGTAATGCCTATGAAATACATCGTGCCTAGTCTAAGCATAACAACGCTTATAGGTATGACATGGAAGAGAGGCTCACATATTTGGATGAGCTAGAAGAAGAGAGATTTTTGTATGGATTTTACTAGTAGGTCCAAAATCAGTGTGAGAAGGCATGGCACGATCAACACATCAAGTTACACACATTCAAGGTAAATGATCTGGTTTTGTTGTATGATAGTAATTTTAACAAATGTTGGCTTCTATGGGCCTAACCTAGGTTCAGAGGTGATTTAGCTAAGCAAATCCTGGTACTACTGGCCCTGTCGGCAATAGTCCGTGGAGCATGGATCGAGGTCTCACCCGAAGTAGTATGGGAGGGTGCTAGAACTAGGTTTCCACACCCTGGGGATGTCTGATGAGCTTCTGGAGGTCCACGGTTTGCTCCTGCGTGCATGTTGCTACACGCACTTGCTATTCCTTCGCAACTTGCGATGTTTCTTCCACGCAACCCTACTCGGGGTGTAACCCATATAATACCCAAGTTCCTTGCTATTCAATCTATTATTACCTGGTTACTTAACTTCTCTGTGTAAGACTAACGATTATTATAGCATATTCAACAATCATATCAGTGCGCGCGATAACTAAAACTGTATAAATGTGAAGAAGGCAATGCACAAGTAGATACACAGAAATAGGAATCAAATTCTCTTTATTATTCTTTGATCAAGATTACAGACTCGACACTGCCCTGCGCACTCAGCTATGAACTCTACTAGGCCTTTGTGTACTCAGCTGCAGAGCCTCTTCCTACTACTACAACCCAATACACTTAGATTATTCCTCTATTCTCGAACCATTTGTATTCTTCTCTATTCCTTATTCCCTTTACTTACAACTTAGAGCCTCCCTCTATTTATACAATCCCATGGTCTGCAGACCATGTGTAGGCCGACATGACTTTACATTACATTACACTATTTTAGGGTTGACAACCCTATGACTCATCCTATACTTCGTGCTCCACTCCCCTAATTCGTTGAGTCTTTACAATACACTTAACCAAAACTCGGGCTTTGAGCCCCAAAACATGTTGTGGGGGGATTCCATGCCCAATGGGCCCCCAAAAAAATCATTGTGACTTGTCTCGAGTCACTCTGTTGGTGTGGCAATATTAGCACGGAGCCCCTCCAACTGGTCTCGTACTTCTCAGAGGTCCATGGTGCTCTGTTCTGCGGTTTTTTGGACCTACTGCATTCTTGCTTCTAAATTGTCTGTGTCTGAATCGTGTCCTTACATTCGTACCAGCATCTGGTTCATGTGTTTATAGTCCTGCGCCCACGTCTGGTTCCTCGAGTCACAAAGATTGTGCTTTGACAAGGTAGTCAGAAAGCCGGCCCATCCATGTAGGGTTTCAAGCAACTGCCGTTTATATTTCCTGGGAAGGGTTCTCCATTTAGTTTGATTAGCTGGACCACGCCTCCGTCTATGACCTCCTTTACCACATATGGTCCCAGCCAGTGTATTCTAAATTTTTCTAGAAATTTTTCAAACTTACTATCATACAGCAATACTAACTCATTTACCTTGAAGGTACGCAACTTGATATGGTAGTCGTGCCAGGCCTTTTCACTATGCTTTTGTACCTGCTGATGAAATCCAGCCAGAAACAATTCTTCCTTGAGTTCTTCTAATTGCACGAGCCTTTCATCCAGAGCTTCGTGGTCCGTCATGCCTATGATCGTTGCTATTCGTATACTAGGTATGATGTATTCCATTGGCATGACAGCTTCCATGCCATAGACTAACTGGGAAGGTGTCTTTCCTATCAATTCCTTGCACTTTGTCCTATATGCCTATAAGACAACAGGTACATGTAGGTCCCAGTCGTTTTGCTGTGGATTACATACTTTGGTCATCACAGTCTCCAATATTTTGTTGAATGCCTCTACTGTCCCATTGTCGGGTGGGTGGTATGGTGTACTTTTCTGATGATACACCTAGAACTCTTCTATGAGTGCGCTGATGGTTTCATTCAGGAAATGTGTTTCAAGATCCCTCATTAAGATTTTCAGATATCCAAATCGTGTTAACACGTGTTCCAAGAAAAACTTCGCAGCCATAGCAGCCATGTAGTCCTTGAGCGGCTGTGCTTCTACCCATCATGTCAGGTACTCCGTCGTGGTGATGATGTAGCATTCACCCGTCCTTCCCTGAGGTTTGACTGGACCCACAAAGTCAATTGCCCATTTTTTAAACAGCTGCAGTGTCATTTGGGGATTTAGTGGCATCTTGTCCCTTTGTGATGGTTTTCCAGTCCTTTGACATATATCGCAGGCCTGACAGTGCGCTTTCAAATCCTGGTGCAGGGTCGACCATAATAACCCTGCACAAAGAATCTTCTGTGTGGTTGAACGTCCTACATAATGTCCTCCTACAGTGCCCCCATGTGCTTCCGTGAGGATCTGACCTCGTTCAAATTCAGGTATGTATCTTCACAATATCTCATCATTGCCCATCTTGTAGAGGTTCCCTGTGATGACAGAAAATTCCACCGCACGCACCACCAATTCCTTCTTTTCTTGGACTGAGTATTCCTTTGGTATAGTCCCTGTTGTTATAAAATGGATTATATCTTTGAAGTGTCCATCTGTGACGCACACTGCAAAGAGTTATGCATTAGGTGGTCCCTCCTCCAAATTCGTGGGTTCCTCACTTGTCTCAATTTGTGACAAGTGATTCGGCCCTGCATTTAGGAGTCCGGGCTTGGCTATGACCTCAAAATCATATTCTTGAAATAGTAAGAGCCATATGCATATGTGTCCCCCCAACACAAGCTTATTCACCAGGTATTTCAACGCGGGATCATCGGTATACAACTTGAAATGTCCTCCGAGTAAATAGTGTCATTATTTTTGGAGCGTGTATACCATTGCCAACCCCTTGCACTCAGTGGTAGAGTAGTTCTTTTCTGCTTTTAACAATCTTCGACTCGCAAACACAATCAGGTGATCCACACCCTCCACGCCCTCTTGTGTGAGCATGACTCCCAATGCGATACACAACGCATCAACATGTACATGAAATTCCACATCCTATTTTGGGAAGACCGAGATTGAAGCAGAGGCTAGTTTCCCTTTTAGGACATCCAAACTATTCATGCAATCATTATTCCAACAATATGTAACATCTCTTTTCAATAGCTTTTCCATTGGCGCAGTTATTTGGGCATAACTTTTGATGAACTTCCTATAGTATCCAATGTGTCCCAAGGTAGCGCGCAGTTGTTTAACACTTGATGGTGCTTCCAAATTTAGCATAACGATAATCTTTGCAGGGTCCACCATCATTCCTTGTTTGTAGACCACATGTCCTAGTAGGTTTCCAAAAGGAATGATGAATGTGCATTTTTTAAGGTTCAACGCAATCTGGTGTCAGTGGCAAGTATCCAACATCAAGTGTAAGCTTGCTACATGATGCTTAACTAATCCATAGACAGTCCAATCATCCAGATAGATCTCCAAGAACTTGTGAATGTATTCTTTGAACGTGACCACAATGATGCACGAAAATATAGTTGGTGCATTCTTTAGTCCAAACGACATAATGGTGTATTGAAAGCAGCCCATTTCTATTGCGAAGGTCATTTTGCTCCTATCCTTTGGCACGATCTTGATCTGATAGTACCCTGAGAACCCATCCGTGAACGAGTATGCTTCCTGACCGCCAACATTCTCTAGTACTTCATCTATGAATGGTGTTGGGAATGGATCGTGTATGCATGCATTGTTTAGCTTCCTAAGGTCTACGCATATTCTTATTTCACCCTTCTGTTTTTTCTCCTGTAATACCATAGGACTCACCCAGTCGGATTCTTCCACTGGTTCAATAATTCTGGCTGTGAGCATTTTGTCTAATTCATTGTGAACCTTTTCTTTATATTTTGGATTCAAGTGGTAAGGCCGATGCTTAACTGGCTTCACGTCGGGTTTCAGGGTGATCTTCATCATCCCTAAATTGCCAATGATCCCTGTTAAGTCCGTAATTTTGGTCGGGAACAAGTCTTGGTATTCGCGGAGTAACTCAACGACCTTATCCATTATGGCATCATCCCAATAGTCCCCAAGCATTGCATACTTCGGCTCTGTCTCCATTCCAATGTTGACCTGCTTTGTCATTAGCAGTGTGGTGATGTTGGGGTCTTCAAGTGATGGTCCGTGAATCTCATGACAACCTTCTGTTTCGAAAATGTTAATGTTTCATGGGTCATCATCATCCTCCTCAACCTTTACGTTATAACACTCTAGTGCGCAGCTCAACTGTGTCGCGCATTCTGGCTGAAGTACTTCCATTGGCTTCTGGGGTTTTTTGAGATAGCTATTTTTATTTCCTGTAGCTCATTGTCAACAGCATTTGACCAACGATCTTCAAACGTGAAGGTTAACAGAAATCCCTCACACAAGACATCCCATTCTCTTATTCCATGGTGGAGCTTGGTCTTAGTATACCAATTCATGGGTATGACATCTAGGGTATGATAGAATAAATGTACCCATTCAGGCTATGGCTTTTTCCCATAGACCTTGGTCCATTTCATGAGGTGTGTGCATGGATCATCTCGTCCATCATATTTGTCTACTAGCCGTATCTGTGGTTTCCTGAATCGTAGGTGCATCATTCTTCTACATTCACTCCAGTCCTCAAAATTTCCTTGATGCATACCCCACCATCATGCGAGCATTGCGTGTAGCACCCATTTCAGAGCATCGAATCGCTGCTGTTCTGGTACTGCTCTTTCAAATTTTCTCAGAAATTCATCCACGTTGTTAATCCATCATATGCCAGTGGTTCCCTTGACTCTGTTGTCATGCAACGCAGTGATCTAACCATCATATTGCAATTAAGAATTGTTCATTCATGTAGCCGATTCTACCATCGTTCTACTTCTTCGTCTGAATCTGAAGTGCAGGAGCTTTCACACTCCCACAAAATTATTCCATCTGCAGTTGGATTCACCCAATCCTGTTCTCACACAGTTATCTTGTAAATACAATTGAGATCATCATCACTATCATCGTCGCACACCAGTTCAGTGCATCACGCTCCTTCGGCTGGATCTAGTAGTAATACTAAGCGTAGTGACTTTTTCTCAAAGATCATTTTGCGCTTCTTCAAATTTATGACTTCGTTCATATCGATGGCCCAGTCTATTCCTAGTAGCGTGGGATAGGGATTACTGTCATCGACAATCTCTATCACTTCAAAATCCGCCTGCGTGCTTGCACCTTCATTATCAACTAATACCCCTTGCAATCTTCCCATGGGCAAAATATTCTGTTGATTCGCCATTCATAACTGAATAGGGGACCATTTTAACGTGGGTCTGCTCATGCGTTCCCATGTTTTATTTGGTAGTAAATTCACATCTGAACCCAGATCCAGGATTACCTAATCCATTTCATACTCGTTGATTTGCACAGTCAACCTCATTTCCCTTCCTGTGTGTAATGCATGCTTTCCAAGTTTCCAGACCACGCACAGTTCTCCTGATCCCACGTACCTAGTGATAATTTCATGTAGTCCTTTGACTACCTGGCTATTGCGCAACAGTTTCATGCATGTCTCCATAAAGGTAGTGAGCATTGAAGGATCCATCCTTGGTTCTAGTTGATCCTTACTACCTGAAGTGGAGGCTTCCGTGAAGCTCTTCTTAGCTTCCATGAATGTCTCCTTCGTGTGTTCTAAATAAAATTCGAGTTCCTTTGTAGGAACCTTGTGAACCCATGCACTTTCTTCTCATTGCTTCCTGATATCATCGCTAGTGGTCATACCGCTCTTGAACATCATTTTTACATTTGGGTCTTCTTCGCGCGGCTCAAACCTCGTCATTTTCAAATTTTGAGTTGGAGGGGGCTGGAGTACCCCTTTTTCATGCATCCTTGCTATCAGTGACGGGTAGTCTTCTATCTCATGATCAAACTGAGTACAGTACCAACATGATGTCCTTGTCATGTTTGTACAATCGCGGGCATGGTGCCCTGGCCCCCACAATTGTAACAAATTAGTTTTTTGAGACCCCTTCCTTGTCCCATTCAGCCTCGACCTCGACCGAGCCACTAAAATCCATCTTGCGCCATCCCTGCATTGGGGTCGAGGGCCTGCATTTTGGTATGCACCCTATAGGCAGGAGTTTGATCCATCATTAGTTCGTAGCTTCGGTAGGTGCATTCATCATGACCTACCAACCTGCAGAAATCACAAAACAATTTTTGGGACATCTGCGTATACTTCTGCAACAGATGACAATTGTCTATAGTGTGTCTTCCTCCTATCTGATAGATCATGCACCATAATGCAAATGTCGTGCTTGACCCTGCCTGTGCCTCGGTCTTAACAGAATCGACCCCCCCTTCCAAGTAGTTCACGAACACTGGATAGTGGTCCTTTTTGTGCCCTTAGCCTTTGCATTTTATGCACCATACCTCCTCATGCATCTCCAGCAGAGGTGTCCTATCTTGTTTTAAACTTTGCATTTCTAGACATAGATTCTACAATTGCGCGTGGATTTGTTGGACTCCAAACTGGGGTCTTGTATAGGGGTCTCATGTAATCTCATTTCCATCTCCAATGCTTTGGCCAGGGTGGAAAGCTTTTGTTGTGACAACGTCGTCCTTAAGTGTGGTGTAAGTGATGCCACAAACCATGCACGATGTTGTCCATCCGTCAATGCCATATTCGCTTCACAAATCATACTCTTCAGCCTTTGGTCCAGATCTCAAGGGGTCTTGCCCAGGAGCATAGCAATCTCCTTAAACTCGATGATTGATTGTGTTTCTGATTTTGGCCTGCTAAATTCCCTGTTCAACGTGGCCTGGATCTCTGCGATTCTTACATTTGGGTGGTCATTAGAATGCTTGATATACCATGTTAATTCGTGATCCTGCAGCGCACTCACCAACGTATCCTTCTTAATATTGTCATCCATGATGCCTTGTGCTTCCCATACTGCTCTTACCACGAACTAGAATTGGTTCGGATCTTCATTCCCCACTCCTCTAAATACCAGTAGTTTGATCACACTCGCCATACTGAACTGTGGTGGTGGCTGAGGTGGGGTGGGTGGATATGGAGGTGAGGAGGATGAGATGGGTGGTAGTGTGGGTGGAGGTGGTAAATGAAAAATTTGTTGCCTTATCAAACTGACCATGCTTCTTGGTGAAACTTTCGCAAGCTCTTCTTCGCTCTTCCACAAGGGTGAAATTAAGGGGCTGGTTTCTAATTCTCCACTACCTCTACTTCTTTAGATCTTCCCACTTCGCGTAGCTCCGAACATTAATTTATTTGCATAACCTACTTTTAACACAATAGCATCTTAATCCAAGTGTTCAAATATTTAATATAGTTACCTTGCGGTCCCTTGAGGAAACGTCGTTCCACCTCACTTTAGCTGGCGGTCATGTCTACTGCAAACTTAGTGATAAATCCTCCTATTATTTAGTCGATCCAATGGTCCACAACTTATGTGATCTTATCTCTTGACACTTATAGTCTGCACATTCATTTCGGAGTCCAAACTATTGGTTTGTCGAGCCGACACCTTCCCTGGTTGTTTGCTAGCTTTGCAATCCACTCATATAACTCAGAAGGAAAGAATGCAAAGAAAATTTCGTGGATTTTCATATACAAGTAGCGCTCCAACCACTGTTCCTTAGATACTCACAAAGTGTTGTTTTCCTGTGTTGCGAACTCGTGAATCTTCTTGCCCAACCACTCTTCAATTTCTTTCTTTGTTAGATTCCAATGGCACGACATTAGACATCCCTTATGCATATCCCGGTCCCAGCAACAGAATCATTTGTTGGCTTGTGTGGGCCTGACCCAGGTTTAGAGGTGATTTAGCCAAGAAAATCCCAGTACTACTAGCCCTATTGGCAATAGTCTGCAAAGCGCAGACAGAGGTCTCACTTGAAGTAGTATGGGAGGGTGCTAGAACTAGGTTTCCACACCCTAGGGATGTTTGATGAGCTTCTGGAGGTTCATGGTTTGATCCTGTGAACACATCGCTGCACGCACTTACTATTCCTTCGCAACCTACAATGCTGCTTCTGCGCAGCCCTACTGAGGGTGCAACCCATATAATACCCAAGTTCCTTGCTATTGAATCTATTATTACCCAATTACTTAGCTTATATGTGTAAGACTAATGATTATTATAGCATATTCAACAATCATATTAGTGGACGCGATAACTAAAACAGTATAAATGTAGAGAAGGCAATGCACAAGCAGATACACAAAAATAGGAATCAACTTCTCTTTATTATTCTTCAATCAAGATTACAGACTCGACACCACCCTGTGCACTCAGCTGCAGGGGTCCACGCACTCAGCTGCGGACTCTAATAGGCCTCTGCGCACTCAGCTGTAGAGCCTCTTCCTACTACTACAACCTAATACACTTAGACTCTTCCTCTATGCTCGAATATTCATATTCTTCTCTCTTCCTTGTTCCCTCTACTTACAACTTAGAGCCTCGCTCTATTTATACATTCCCATGGTCCATGGAACATGTGTAGGCTGACATGACATTACATTACATTACACTATTTTAGGGCGGACAACCCTATGACTCATCCTATACTTTGCACGCTCCCGTAATTCACTGAGTCTTTACAATACACTTGACCAAAACTTGGGCTTTGAGCCCCAAAACATGTTGTGGGTGGATTCCATGCCAATTCCCAAGAATGTTTAGGATGAACTGGTTAGGGCCGTATATTATTAAGGAGATTACCAACGGAGGCATGGTACAATTGGTCAAGTTAAATGGAGAACCCTTCCTAGGAAAGGTGAATGGCAATTGCTTGAAGCCATACACTGGCAATCTGGTGACGTGACTATATGAAAGTGGCACAGTCTTAGTGCCTGAGGCAACTGAAAGGAGGCGCAGGACTATAAACTACACTACCTAGGAGCTACACGATGTCAGGACTGTGCGAACTAGCGAAGTGTCATGGGGTCCATGACAGTGTTAAGATAGTTGCGCTGGCACGCAAGTTTGTCGAAAAGTGACCGTTAAATTCACTATTCACGATTTGATGGTTGGTTTGTGGCCAAATGGAGTGGGCGGCAGGCATTTAAGGAAAACTTTATGGGTTAGATTCTTGGAAATTTGCTGCCAATCTAGCATTAATGGGCTGAATGTGGAGGAATAGTTGAATTCAATTTCAAAAGGCCCTATAAATTACAAGTGGCTATCCAGTGAAAAACACTTGGCAATTTGAGAATTGAGTTGTTGCGCGCTCAAGTATTCATGAACCGAGACTTATTCGAGACTCTAAAAGTGAATTCGTTGTTTGAGCAACTACCAGAGACACTGAAATAACTATGGAATAGCGTTACGTCAGCACCCGAATAAGCCATGGACACAGGAGTAGTGACACCCGAGGAAGCCACGCAAGAAATTGTGGAAGTAGAAGCCAAAAAAAGCGTTGGAGTGATAATTGAGGTCCCTAAATCACACTGTACACTTAGAACTAAGAAGGATAAGCAGGCTATGATCTCGGTGCATGTCTCGCCCAGAAACCCACAGAGGACAAAACTCACCTTGTATGAAAATGGGAAGGCCATCAATCTAGACGCCGAAGAAGAGGAAGAATTTGAAGAAATCTTGGTAGATGAGGATGATGTAGAGATGGAAGTTGAAACCCAGGGTGCAGACCCTATTACCTGGTTACCTAAATATGTTCCTCCATGCAAGGGTAAACCCAAGGTGTCAAAGGATATAGATGAGAGCAAGAGCTCTCTACAAACTCTGCTGCTCCTAGATGATATTATTTTTGAGGGACCGCACTTGGGGCAAGTTCCTGTGTTGAAGTTTGAAGATTGGGACCTCGTAGAGCATGAGAAGTTCCTGCATTTAGTGACTGAGAAGCAAATGCGCCAAAATATGGATGCGATGGCTGGAATGATTGAATTGGAGCCGCGCAAATGGCTTAGAGGTGTGGACAAGGCCATGTTGCTTAACCTGCTCTGGGTGCCACATTACCACCACGCCCTAGTGACTGTCTTCGTCATTAGGTAGTTTCTTTTCTTGGTGCATGATGGGTGCTTGTGGTTGGAGGAGCTCATCCCCATCACAAACCATCTGATTCACCGGATTACATGGATACCTTACTCAGGAGAGGATCCAGCCAACATTTCAAAGGGAAAAGGTGGCGAGTTGGCCCTCGCAGAAGTGATCAAAAAGAAGTTTATGTTGGAGAAGAAGAAGCGAGGGTATGCAATCTCCAACATTAACAACCCTGCAGTCAAGGTCGTGACAAAAATATTGGCAGGGAAGGTGATGTAGAAATGCCACACAGATGAGGTGCATGCATGAGTGGTTGCACTAGTGGCCCAATGTACGGAAGGAGTCCAGTTCAACTAGGTGAACTATCTATGCGGTGAGTTCCTTGTGAATTGTCATGAGGCACAGGAGCAGGACAAAATGTTTCATTACATGTGGCTCCGGTTGTCAATAGTATTGGTGTCATGGGAGTTGCCCGAAGATAGCCAATTCCCTTCGGTCATGCTGGAACTTCCAGAGGCAGCGAAGTATGCTTCAATATGGGTGACCAAGGTCACACAACATATCAGATAAAGCAATGTCTTTTGGGTCTTAATGGAGGTGAATATACGGATGGGGATCAATTGCAAGCCACGGTTTTTGCCCATAGTATACAACAGTTTTCAGAGCTTTGCAGAGTTCAAAGCAGATTTCCACCATGTCTTCATTAGGGCGCAAAAGGACCCTATGAAGACGTGGCATGATTTACCATACCTAGCCACTGGTGATGTGATATTCGCAGTCCTTGAGTCTTGGCCACCGGAGTGGTGCACTCCAGCTGGCTCCGTGATGGAAACAGACGAGTCCTTCATGTAGTGCAAGAAGGAAAAGACAATGCTTTGAATGGCGCAACTAGAAAAAAAGCACAAAAAAGAGGAAGCAGCGGCTAAGGCCCAGGCAGCGCATGACACTTGGAAGTTGGCAGAACATTAGAAAATAGGAGAGGAAGAGCGTGAAGGACATAAGTCACCTTCACCCGAACCAAAGACAAACACAAAACAAGGTGGCGCAGACTTGCAGATGACATCCACCCAGCTCAAGAATTCATGACCACGAGAGCAAACAGTGCCACGAAAGAAAATAAAGGCATCAAAGACTTATTTTGATCCAATCACCCTCATTGAGGGGGATTTTCATGATATCAGCGAAACGATGAGGGATGTCACCGCAGAGGCCCTCAAACAATTTGAAGAACAATAGCAGCTAATTTTGGGGGCTCTCCAGATAGAAATATAGGAGTTGTAGGTTCGCACTCAATAGGTTGGCACAGTTTCCACTAGCCTCACAGTCAGCACTTCAGCTGCTGAAGAGATCTTGCACAAGGGTGACCAACACAATAGTGCTACCAGATGGGGCACTTACTATAGAGTAGGAGGTCAACAGACCAATGGTGAGCAGCTTGAAAGGGGTAGTGTTGAACATTGTTGTGCTCCCTCGGGAGACGCTCTACCTCTTACAGGATGGAGTCCCAGAACTTCAAGCCAGGGAAAATCATGCTCTATAGATAATGAGTGAGCAGTGCATCAACATTGAATAGCTAGGCCTACAACGCAAAGAGGCAGTGGAGGAGAAAAAATAGATAATGCAAGTCATAAAGGAAGCCTACCAGATGGTCCCAGAGTTGGACATTCAGGCACAAGAACCGGTGGAGGCGCGCGTCTGTAAATTAGCTACAGGAGTGTGCAACACAAGAGCAGAGATGGCCAGGGTTCAGATGGAGTTGAACCTGCAAATCACAGAGTTTTAGTTGAGGGCTCATCCTTCAACTCTACTAGAGGTTAGAGAACAACTAACCACTGAGGCCATAATAGCAATAACGGCGATTGACAGTGTAGTGGTAGACTACATGCAGCTCTTCAAACAGTCATTCGAGGTTCTAACCACCCTGCAAGAGGACTCAAATATAGAGCACCTAGAAACAGAGGCGTGTGAGCTACAACAGAGGTATGACGAGGTAAAAGGGACCGTGCAGTCAGTTTCCCTTACACAAAGGCTTGCATGGATGTAGCAGGCAAAGGCGCTCAAGGAACAGGTGGATGCCACTCAGCACAAAGAAGTGGTCTTAAAAGCATGACTACAGCCATGGATCGATGAGCCTTATACAATTATAGCCTGCATTGAAGCAAAGCTCGTGCAACTCCAAGAAACTTAGTAGAGGATTCAAGGCAGCAGTTCAGCAGTCGCGGTCACCAAACAGTGCATGGAAGAAGTTTGGTAGGTGGCTGCTCAGTGCACTACCAAAGTTGCAGCGATTCAAACTGAGCTGGGAGGTCTTCGCGCTAAGATATCCACACCTATAGAGTGACTCAAGGGTGAGTCACGATGTTCGTGTTGGGGGCCTATTGGATGTGGGATCCCCCAAGGGAAGTTTTGGGGCTAAGAGCCCATATTTTGGTCCAATTTTGTAATCCAAATGTAAAGAATCCGTATTTTGTGGGTGCGGAGTGTGTAGATGTTAAAGAGACATAGGGTTTTCCACCCTTATTTTGATAATGTAATGTCAGTTGTAAAAGATTTACCCATGGTCCGTGGACCATGGGATTGTATAAATCGAGAGAATCTTTAAGTAGTTAGAGGCAATTAGAATGGAATCATGGATTATGATCGAACATGTATGAGAGATAACAATGAAGTAGAAGTCTAAGTCTTGGTTCGTAGCATAGGTAAAGGCTCTGCAACTGAGTGCGTAGAGGCCTAGATGTCCACATCTGAGTGTGCAGACCCTTGCAGCTAAGTGAGTAGGGCGAGTCGTGTCTATAATCGTTTGGAATTATCAATAAAGAGAAGTATTCTATAAATTTTGTGTCTTTATTCCATTTTTATGCATCTGTTATATTGGGTATGAATTTCACTTTTAATTCTTATATGATGTGTGAACATGTATAATTTTATTAGTTAAGTGAATGCAAGTAAGAACATATGTATACCCGAAACTAACTAAGATTTGTTAATAAGATAAGTAAGATACTTAGCTTAGTTTGGGAAATATTGCAGTTCATTTCCCTAGCAGCGCGAAAGCATATTAGCCCCTGGTTAGGGCTACATGGAAGCCAATTGTAACATTTCACGAAGGTACTAAAGGGTAGATCAAAGGGATAAGCAGCCTACATGAAGGCATGTATAGTTCGAATAAACCGACATCACAACCATCTCAAGGGTGCAGAAACTTGGTTCCAGCATCCCCCCATACTGCTTCCGGTGAGACTTCAGTCCGCGCTCCATGGGCTGGTGCCAAAAGGGCCAGTAGTGTAGGTATTTTTTTGGCTAGCTAACACTGAACCTAGGTTAGGCCCCCTTAAGCCAACACCTTTTCCAAGGATCGATGACTTGTTTGATCAGTTGAAGGGAGCAACAATTTTTTCGAAGATTGAATTGAGATCAAGATATCATCAGGTATTCATCAAAGAAGAGCACATCTACAAGACTACATTTCAAACCAGGTATTGGCATTATGAGTTTGTTGTGGTTCCTTTTGGTTTGACTAAGGCTTTAGCTACATTCATGTGTTTGAGGAATAGTGTGTTGTGTTCTTGTTTGGAAAAGTTTGTGATTGTATTCATTGATGATATATTGATATATTCTATGAATGAGGAAGATCATGTCGAACACTTAGAAAAAATTGAGATTTCTAAGAGGGAATCAGTTCTATGCCAAGCTTAGTAAATGCAGTTTCTTTCATATAGAGGTGCATTACTTGGGACATGTTGTTTCGAAGGAAGGCATAGTAGTGGATTCGGAAAATATCAGAGCTCTCATGGAATGGGAAACTCCTAGGAATGTGGATGAGGTAGATAATTCATGGGGTTAGATAGTTACTACAGGAGGTTCATGAGAAAATTCTCATGGATTTACTATCCTATTACATCATTGCAAAGAAAAGGAAATAAATTTGAATGGATAGAGGAATGTGTGGCTAGTTTTGAGTAGTTGAAGTAGTTGTTTAAAAATCATCCAATTCTCAAGATGGTAGATCTAGATAAAGAGTTCGTGGTGTGTATAGATGCTTGCAAGATAGGACTTGATGGATTCCTGATGTAGGAGGGGCAATTGGTATGCTATGACTCAAGAAAATTGAATGAGAACAAGAAAAATATGTAATGCATAATCTTGAGTTTGCAGTGATCATTCATGTATTGAATATATTGAGGCATTATATTCTTGGCAGGAGGTTTTGTTGATGAGTGGTCATAGTGAGATGAGATATTTGTTTGACCAATCGAATATAAATCCTAGGAAAGCTAGGTGTTGGCCACTCTGAATGAGTTTGTTATGAAACCAGCTCAAGAAAAGATAGATCAACGCCTTAGAATTCAGCCTCTTCGAGGGGGAAACCTCCTTTACATTACACAAATGAACAATTCTTGGATTATTCAAATGACAAAACATCCTTTCTATATATAGGAGTCTAAGGAGTCACAATATAATCCAGCCGACCTAACAATAATAATATAAAGCCACAAAAATAACGATAGAGGGATTCTATGGGGCATAGTAATAACAATATGGGGGAAATAGGGGCACAACAATATTAATAAGGGGTATAACTACAATAGTAATGGGGTAATCACTAGTATTATAGGGACCAAACATGCACCTCTCCTTCAAAAAAGTGTTGTCCTCAACGCTTGAGTAGTTCTAGATACTTCTGCATAAAATTCTCATCCTCCCATGTGGAATCTTCAGCGGATAAGTTCTTCCACTTGATAAGATACTCTAAAATTGATCGATTTTGTAGCTGTCGAGTTCTTGTTTCTGTGACTGCTTCCGGTTCCAATATAATTTTTCATTCCTCGTCAAGTTCTGGAAATATTGTTTGAACTGGGAGCTTGTCGCCTATAACCTTCTTTAAACATGAAACATGGAAAACTGGGTTCAATCGAGAAGCTACAGGAAGCTCCAATTTGTATGCCATAGTACCAATCTTTTGCAACACCTTGTACGGACCATAATACTTTGGTGATAATTTATTATCCTTCTTAGCTTGCTTGAGGGACATTTGCTTATATGGTTGTAGCCATAGGAATACCCAATCACCTACATCAGAACTTCTTTCATTGCAATGTCGATCTACCTGTTGTTTCATTCTATTCTGTGCCAACACGAGGTTATCCTTTAAGAGTTGGAGGACTTGTTGTTGATGTTCGATGTGATGTTCCATTGCCTGAACCTTATAATTTTCTCTTAAATATGATGTGATGGATGGTGGTTGATACCCATAAAGTGCCATAAATGGGATCATTTTTGTTTCTGTATGGAAGGAAGTGTTATACCACCATTCAGCCAGAGGCAACCATTTGACCGATTGTGTCTGTTTATCAGATACAAAGCAACGAAGATATCCTTCCAAACATTTGTTTACTATCTCAGTTTGCCCATTAGATTGAGGATGATAAGATGAGCTATGAGCTAACTTAGTACCAATACAAGAAAATAATTCTGTCCAAAAATTTCCAGTGAAAATGTGATCTCTGTCACTTACAATAATCTTTGGGTTTCCATGTAGCTTTTGAATTGTTTCCATAAATGCAGTAGAAACTGTACTGGCTTTAAATGGATGTGATAATGCACAAAAGTGTGCATACTTGGTAAGTCTATCAACTACCACCATGATGACACTCTTTCCCTCAGACTTGGGTAAACCTGTGATAAAATCCATTGAAACCTCTTCCCAACGTTGGCTTGGAATGGATAAAGGTTGTAATAGACCCGGTGTCTTAATTGTTTCAACTTTATTTTGTTGGAAAACCAAACATTCTGCTACAAAATTTTGAATATATGATTTAAGGCCATCCCAAAAAAATTCCTTCTTAACCATGTGGTAAGTTTCTAAAAATCCTGAGTGCCCTCCTAAGGGAGAAGTGTGCAATTCCATAAGAATCTTTTGTTTTAGCTGGGAATTCTTACAGAGTTATAAGCGATCTTTGTACCATAACGAATCATTTTGCCAGCTAAATGTATCAGACGTACTGGAATATTGTTGTAACTTTCGAATAAGTGCCCACACTTCTTTATCATTCTTCCATTCCTCCCTTGCTTCATTTATCCAATCTGGTTGGATAATAGAAATGGCGCACAACAATGCTTCCACATCCTCATCCTTTCTTGAGAGTGCATCTGCCACCACATTTTGCTTCCCTTTTTTGTAGATGATTTCAAAGTCATAACCCAACATCTTTGTGACCCACTTTTGTTGCTCTTCAGAGGATAATATTTGTTCTAAAAATTATTTAAGGCTATCATGATACGTTTTTAACTTGAAGTGTCTTCCCATTAGGTAGGGTTGCCATTTCTTAAGTGCATGGAGTATTGCCAACATTTCCTTCTCATAAATAGCTTTGCTTAAAAACTTTCCCTTGATTGGATGACTTTCAAAAGTAATGGGTCTTTCATCTTGCATTAGAACAGCACCAATTCCATTTCCTGAAGCATCACATTCCACAATAAAGGTTTTTGTGAAGTCCGGTGTAGCTAAGACCGGTGCTTGGCACATTGCCTCTTTAAGATGTTCAAAGGCCTTTGTTGCTTCTGGAGTCCATGAAAATGCATCTTTCTTCAATAATGTTGTTAGAGGTGCTGCTATTCTCCCATAATTCTTAACAAACTTGCAATAATACTCTATCAACCCGAGAAATCCTCGTAGATGCTTTATGGATGTGGGGATTTTCCATTCCTTAATGGCTTTAATTTTGCTAGGGTCTACCTTAACTCCTTCATGAGATACAATATGACCCAGATATTCCACCTCATGGACTCCAAAGAAACATTTGGATCTTTTTGCATATAATTGTTTCTCCTCCAATAGTTGTAGTACCCTGTCAACATGTTCAACATGATCCTTCCAAGACTTGCTGTAGATTAGTATATCATCAAAAAATACTAACACAAATTTTCTAAGGAATGGTTTGAAAATTGAATTCATCAAACATTGAAATGTTGAAGGTGCATTGGTAAGGCCAAAAGGCATGACCAAAAATTCATAATGACCCTCATGAGTTCTAAATTCTGTTTTCAGAATGTCTTCAGTCTTCATTCTGATTTGATGATATCCTAAACGAAGATCCAACTTGGTGAAGTAAATTGATCCATGCAATTCATCTAGTAATTCATCAATGACAGGAATGGGGAACTTATCTTTAATAGTGAGCTTGTTGAGCTCCCTATAATTCGGACACATGTGCCATGATCCATCCTTCTTGTGCACCAATACTACTGGAGCAGAGAAAGAACTTTGACTCGGTTGAATTATACCAGCCTCTAGCATTTCTGCAACCATACGTTCAATTTCACTCTTTTGGACATAGGGATATCTGTACGGCCTGATGTTTGGAGGAACACTTCCTGGAATCAGATGAATAGCATGATCATGATCACGCATAGGTGGGAGACCTTTGGGAGTCTCAAATACCTTGGAATGATTGTCCAGGACTTTTTGGAGATCTAGAGAAATAGATGATTCTGATGTGGAAACATCTAGCGAACATAATTGTGCAATTACACCTCTTTGCTCCTTTTTTAGAAGCTTTGTCATACCATTAGAGCTGATTATCTTTCCCGATTTCCCTACAATGCCCCTTAATTCAACTTCCTTTTCTTCTGTAGAAAATTTGATGAAAAGTTCTTGAAAATTAAAAGCTATTGTACCCAAGGATTGTAGCCATTGGACTCCTAGTACAACATCAGCACCTCCCATTGGAATGGAAATCATTGGGCTAGTCAATACATATTCTCCCATGGATAGCTTGATATTATGGCACTTTCCAGAGAAATTTATTGTTCCTCCATTTGCAATCATCACTTGACACTCTGGTGCTGGATATAGGAAGAAATTCAATTCTTTTGCTACCTTACAATGAATAAAATTGTGGGTGCTTTCTGAATCAATCAACACTATTACCTTTTCCTTCTTGATTTGTCCTTCTATCTTGATGGTTTGAGGAGTGGTAATTCCCGCCAATGCATTACAAGATATGGTTAGATTTATTTGTTCTTCATCTAGGCTTTGTTCTTGGAGTATATCCTCTTCTTTTGACCTTTCTTGCTCCTTTTCTTCTTCCTCTTCACAATCTATGTAGAATAATTTCTTCTCAGCACACTTATGACCTTTAGTGTATTTGCTATCACAACTGTAACAAAGCACTTTCGCTCTTTTTTCTTCCAATTGTTGTGGTGTCAACCTTATAGGTTGTGGAAGACTAGGGGAAACAACACTTCCGTCTTTATAGTTGTGAGTGGTATGCTTCCTGGTTGCCATAATTTTGCTTTCCATTTTTCTTGCTAACCTGAATGCCTTCTCTAATGAATCAGGTTCCCAAAGGCGAACATCATGTTGGATATTATCCTTTAAAGACCCTATGAACACATCAATCCTATGCTCCTCTGGAATATATTTTACCCTTATTTTCAATTTTTGGAACTCCTCAATGTGCTCCATTATTGAACCCTTTTGTTTGAGACTTATCAATTGGCTAAAAAAAGTGTTGCTTTTTGTATCCTCATAATGTGCTATCAATTCTTCCGTAAAAATTGCCCAAGTGATAAATTGTTTACGAGAGCAAAGCCATTGATACCATACAAACTGATTTGGTTCCAAATATAAAGTTGCCATACATACCTTTTGTGTGTTTTGCACATTATTGAGATCGAAGAATTGCTCCATCTGTAATATCCATGTGGCGGGATCCTTGCCATCAAAATTCCTCATATCGATTTTTGGAATATGATGAGTCTTCGATACAACATTATAGTCTATGGAATCATGATTAACATTTCTTTTGTTCTCATCATGAGTTTCCTTTAGTACCCTTTCACCCTTAGTGACCATTTCTTGTAACAGCTTATTCATATTTATCTTCAATTCTTCCATCTTATCATCCATGCCATCAATTTTAGCTTCTATGCCTTTCTTTAAACAATCCATCTTAGCTTCTAAACCTTTCTTTAAACCATCCATATTAGCTTCTACATCTTTCCTTAAACCATCCATCTTAGATTCTGTTGCTTTTTGTGCAAGTGACACTTGTTGCACTTGTTCTTGTAATTTTGATATATCATATAGCATTTCTTCTTCTTCTTCGTGAGTCATGCTAGAGCTTTCAGGTTCCTTACTAGGTGTTTGCATTTTCTTTCCTTGGGGCATCAGTTACCGATAATAATGCTCTATTATGCCCTTTGAATTCCTTCAAAATAAATTTTCAAACCAAGCTTAAGCAAAAATTTAAAAAAATCTACACACCTTTTTTCACTTTGTAGGAGCTCGATATTGCCTCTGATGTATCTCTATACTTTCTGATCATCTAGTTCTGAATTTGTGATGTGCAGTAGCCCTATGTGTCCTATTTCCAATGCCACAAGTCTGACCCAAATTGGATTCTCCAAGGAAGAGTTATGCGAAATCTCCCACAGTGACTTGATTATAGACTAGTTCAGTAGAGTGAACTTGTACGACGTGCCACGAGTCACTGTTTTGACCTCTGGATCTGAAAAGTGCATACAAGAAACTACAGTCCATCCTCTTTCTGTACCTTCTTACAAAATTTCAATCTGATCCCCAAAGAGAAAGTTATGACGATTTTCCCCAGGTCACCTGTTTGGAATGTAATTTAGGAGTCTGCAAAAAGACCAAATTCCTTAGATCATAACTCCGCAAATATAGCGCGAAAAGCTCTGAAATTTGGACCCAAGGTTCAACGCGATTTCTTCTCAAATGGATTTTTTTTGTAACTTTTGAAACATTGCAGAAAAAAATTATAGCAAAAATTCCACGATGACCTGTTTGGAGCAACGAAACCCTAGAATCCAAAGCTCTGATACCAAATGTTATGAAACCAGCTCAAGAAAAGATAGATCAACGCCTTAGAATTCAGCCTCTTCGAGGGGGAAATCTCCTTTACATTACACAAATGAACAATTCTTGGATGATTCAAATGAAAAATCCTCCTTTCTATATATAGGAGTCTAAGGAGTCACAATATAATCCAACTGAACTAACAATAATAATATAAAGCCACAAAAATAAAAATAGAGGGATTCTATGGGGCACAGTAATAAAAATATGGGGGCAATAGGGGAACAAAAATATTAATAAGGGGTATAACTACAATAGTAATGGGGTAATCACTAGTATTATAGGGACCCAACAGAGTTTAACTTCAATATCAGGTACATTAAGGGTAAAGAGAATAGGGTTGCATATGCTCTTAGCAAAAGAGTGTAGGTAAAACATATAGCAGATATGAGTTTATATGGGACAAATTTACAATATTAGATCTCATAGGTAGGACAACAAGATGACAAGTATAGGGATCTTAGGCACAGGTTACAACAGTAGGGTATAGGTGAATAGGATGTGGATTATCATCTCACGGAAAATGGTTTGGTGAGATTTAGGGACAGAATCTATGTGTTGGACAACAATGAACTCAATAAGATTCTCTTGCAGTAATTTCATGTCAAGTTGTATTCAATTCAACCGAGATATTAGAAGGAATCTAATAGTTGTGAAGAAGTTCTACAACTAGCCAAATCTGAAGAAAGATGTAGCGGAGTTCATCACATGGTGTTTGGATTGTCAAAGAGTAAAAGTAGATTGCAAGCATCCATGTGGATTATTACAATCGATTCCAATTCCAAAGTGGAAATGGTAGGTCATATCCATGGACTTCATTATAGGTTTGTTGAGGACATCTAGACAACATAATTCCATCATGGTTGTGGTTGACATGTTGACTAAGGTAGCTCAGTTCATAGTGGTTATGTCTACTTATTCAACTAGTGAGGTAGCATAGCTATTCATCAAGGAGATATCGGGGTTGCATCATAAGGGTTTCACTAGTGGAGCAATACCATACCACATGGGTTCATATTGGGGGATATATATTGAGAAAAAAATGACATAATATATTGGGGATATATAGGGGTGAAGGATTTTTATATTGGAAGGTATAAAAAATGGATCTCAAAGTTAATGAAAAATATAAAGGGGTATGAAAAATGTTAATGAAAAAATGAATATCTACAATATCTATTGAAAGTAGGGGTTTCTTAAATTGGGAAGGCATATTGGGTTCATATTAGTAGGGGGTTAAATAATGTAAATTTTAAAGGTATTTTCCAATATGTTTTCAAATTAGGGGTATTTTTTATTATTCCATGAACGCACATGATATGTCAGAGGTTCACTAAGTGAAACCCCCATGGGTTTCATGATGTTCCAAAGAATATTGTGTTAAACAGAGACACCAAGTTCACGTCTAGGTTTTGGAAGGCGTTATTTTCATGTTTGGGTACAAATTTTGCCTTTAGTACAACTTATCATCCACATACAAATGGATAGAGAGGATCAACAAGATTTTGGAGGACCTATTGAGAATGTATGTTATACAATAGTATAGGAAATGGGAGGAGTACCTTCCATTGGTTGAGTTTGCTTACAACAATTGCTATCAAGACTCACTAAGGATGACTCTATTTGAGGCACTTTATGGGCAGAGTTGTAATAATCCTATCAACTGGAGTGTTCCAGTGAACAAGGTATTGATTGGACCAGACATGTTGGCAAAAATGGAACAAGAAATGTAGCTTATCAAGAAGAATCTAAAGGCATCATAGGATAGACAAAAGAGTTTTGTAGATTAACACATATAATTTGAGTTTCAGGTTAGGAATCATGTGTACTTGTGAATAAATCCCAAGAATATATTCTTGAGGATATGATCATGTGCGAAGCTAGCACCTATGTATTGCGGGCCTTTCAAGATCCTTAAGAGGATTGCACCAGTGGCTTACAAGCTTACACTGCCTCCGACAGTGAAATTCCATGATGTTTTTCATGTTTCATTTCTTAAAATATATGTGAAATATGTTGATCATGTGATTGAGTGGTCTATATTGTAGGTGGAGTCAGAAGGAGAATCCTAGCTGGAACCTCAGTGCATTTTGTATCAGAAATAAATCATGCTCCAAAACTAAGTAATCAAGCAAGTTAAAGTGCGGTGGAAGCACTTTGGGCCTGATGAAGCTACATGGAAGATGGTTGTTCAAATGTGGGCTATGTATCCTTCATTATTTTTCAGTTGAGGCAAAGGAGTTTTGGTATATGTATATATTTATGTATGGTTGTTATTGTAAATACCATAACGAGTTATATTTGTCATGTTGGTTTTTCTTTTCAGCAAGTTCATTATAAATGTTACATCGAGTTAATTTATAAATCTTTGTGGGTAGTAATTTTTGGTCTTCAGTGGTCTTACTGGTTGTAGGTGTCATTTAACATTGAGTATGGTGTTCCCCTTAGGGGAGGGGTCTACAATAGCCCCAAGTTAAAAGTTCATGTAATAAAGTTAATAAAGGAAAAATAAGACCAAGGCCATGGGACATGTATTCCGAGCTGAATGTTGGGAAAACAATTGTAGTGGTTGATCATTTGGTTTATTATGGATAATGAAATTAACAAAGGCATTGGCAAAGGCTTTAAAAAGGCAAAGAGGAATTAATTGGGATTTTATTTATGAAAATAATGTAACATTTGAGAAAAGTAAGGTGAAAGGTCACAGTTTGCATGTCAAGAATAAATTGAAGGAAAAATAGTGGAAACTGAAGAGAATAGAGTCCTCAATGATAATAAGGCTTATGGGGACATGTTCATAGGTTTTCATTAGTTTGGGTTATCCTTTTGACATTTTTAGGTCGCATCTCTCTCTCTACTCCCTTTCTCATACTCTTGCACACTTAGAACATTATTGGAGCACCCTAGCATCAGAGGAAGGAGGGAAAAGGAAGGACAAGAAAGCAAAGGAAAGTAAGGATCAGGCAAGGAAGAGTTGGACCAAGTGGCCACAATGGGATTACATGTAGGTACTGAGTTACATGTATGATTTCCTTACTATTTTTGGCATGCATGGTACATGCATTTCTGTATTTGGTTCTCTTATTGTCATTGGCATGGGCTTTGCTAGGTGTGATAATGGTTTTAACCTTGCCTTGCTATTTATGGATAGCCATCATGTGATGGGGTTCTTTCATTTGATTGAGCTTTGTATTTTTGGATGGTTTTGGAATCAGGTGATGTGGTCTCAGGAAAATTCTCAAGGACTTAGGAAACCCTTGACTAATTTAGGTGGGATTGCGGTAAAGCCTCGAGGTCGAAATAAGAAAATTCGTCAAGGTATTGGTGAATAAATATAGAGGCATCCAAGCTTTTTTAGGGCCTACTGATCCCTTGAATAGTTTTGTTGGGATTACAGTAAAACCTGGTAATGTATGTTTGTTTGGGCCTAGGAATCCCTTGACAGGTAATGGTAGGATTGTGGTAAATCTTGGTTTTATAGGTGTTTGTTTCAGGCCTAGGAGTCCATTGAATGGTTTTAACAGGATTGCGATAAAGCCTAAGGAAGTCCTAGTTCTTTTGTTGTGAGTCCCACTTTCATGCTTGGAATATGGCACGGGGGTGATTGGCTTAAATAAATATTTGGTTTAGCTCAATCTATGGTTAGATGGTGCGTGGAAGTCCCTGACTTGGTTGGATTTTCCATATGTTAACCAGGTCTCTTTCCTCTTCTATTTCATGAGTATTTATACTTGTTATTATGTGGCATTGATCATTATTCTATAATCGTTATCATTCTAGTTATATGTTAGTTATAAGTATGGTTTTATGATAGATTCTAGTATGTCTCTTATCATGTTTTGATTGGTAAATGATTGATTATTGAATACATGACCTAATAGATGTAATTGTAGCTATGGTTAGAGGGAATTCAAACTTCTTGATTATTTTTAGATAAGTATGAGACCCCTATGTTCAAATATGCATATATGACCTATAGATTACATGTTCATAATTTGTTTCACGAAATGAATGTCATGGTTAGGCCTGGTTAGGTCAATTTATTGACTAAGTTTTGTATTAATGGCTTTGTATTTATGTCATTCATCATCCTAGAAAGTTTTATGAAGTTTGGGCAGAGGTCTAGATACTAGCCTTAAAAAGTGGCTCAGAATTTGAGGTCACATGGTCGGAACTGGGAAATTTAGACTGTAGTCACTAGGAGGAAGGGTTATCCATGCATCTGGAGAGTTACAACCACTGTCTTACCCTATTATTCAATTGAATAGGAGACCAGATCACTAAAAAGGAAATTTGGTTCAAGGTTTGGGCACCTGGAGTGGTTCTTTAGCTCCTAGGGATCCATTAACTCCCAAGTTTGGTTAGTACAGTTTCGGTTTGTTGATTCCACTTCATTAAAATTACTTAGTATGTTTAGTCATATCATATTATTCATCAACTCATGTTTATCCTAGCAAATAGGTGAACATGGGTAAATGTAGGAGTGGTGGTTACACTTGAAATCACTAAAGGCTTTGGTCAGACAAAGAGCACATCGTGAGGGTTCTATGGTAGAGGGATATATGGTATATCAAACCATTGTTTATATTAGTCAATATAGTCCTGCAATGGGAAAAATTATTAATGTATTGGATCACATTTGGGATGCCAACTCGATGAACAAATTTTAAGGGGAGCACCTATTTGGGAATGGTAGAATGAGGAAAGTGAGATGTAAGTAGATAGTGGAGATTTATAGTACATTTAACTTTTTTTTTATGCATATTGTACTTATTTAATTTTTATTCTTCATGCATAATCCATGATTATAAAGATATAAAATGGTAACTAATTATGTGTGTGTGTGTGTGAATTGTTTTATTTTAATGCAATCTGTCGATAGTGGGATGCAATACATTTATACATTACAAACAATGTTGATTGGATGAAGGTATGGATTGAACAATGAAAACAAACTAATAATTGTAGGTTATCATGGTATGGTGTGTCTACATTGGTCAAAGAGGCTGAACATAGTGGAGATCCCAATCTTACATAGAAGGAAATCAATTTAGCATATGGTTTAAAAGATTATTAAGCAAGGATATTCACCCATACTAAGTTTTTTTTTACAATTATATTGATGCATATGGCGTGTTTTTTTTCTTAATTTGAAAATTTTCCAAGTATAAATATGTTTATCAATTGATAATGTATTTTTTATGTGTTTGGCATTTTTCAGTTAAAACACCACAAGAAAATGTGTTGCAATGGATGCAAATTTCGCATCAAAATGTTGGATGAAAATACGAAAAATTGTAATAGTGGGTTAACTATAGTATTTCAGGTTATCAATGTTGCCTCTATAGGTGAAAAGCATCCAAAAGTCTCTGATAATCAATATTATGGGTATTTGGATGATATACTTGAGAGTGACTTTAAATCCTTCAAACTAGTTATGTTCAATGTCAAATGGTTCAGGCTAGGAATCCATGAATGTGACCCTAATAGAATTGTTAGTGAGCATGCTAATGCAATTACCATGGTTAACACAAGGAACGTTGAGCCACGACTAGACCCTGATTTCTTCCAAGCCAATGCGAACATGTATTTTACGTAGAGGTTCGAGGTAAAGCGGGCTAGTCATATGTTGTTCAATATGATCTAAGAGGAAGGTCAATATAGTATAGTTTAGCGCAAGAAGATGAAATTGTAGAAGAATATGATGTAGAGGAGAAAGGGGTTGATGTGTTAGACAAAGATGTCGAAGAATTTCAAGGATATTCTAATCAAGATAATGTTAATATGGATGAAATGGATGATATTGACAATGTGTTAGACGAAAACATTGAAGAAGTTGAAACAAATGTAGAAGAGCATGTTTCAGGTGACAATATAGACAATGATGATGATGTTGATATGGTGAATCCTTTGAACATGAATTCTGAACTAGATGATACAAATGATGAGTTGAATGAGGAAGAATATTAATGATATCAAAATGTTAAAATGTACAAGGTATGTATTTATATGTTTTCAGTTGATTTGTTCTCTTTTGTTCACCTTAAATTTTATTTTCCTAGTTTTTATGTTTGATTGTTACCATGTTCTTTCAAATATTATAGCAGATAGATTTTGCATTGAGGATTTAAGGGTGATGTTATTGGGGGGAGGGGTCATATGAGATTTCACATTCATGTGGTTGGCTTTGTTCAGTAGAAAATATATTATTCTTGAAACAAAGAGAAGCTCATTTAGGTTTATACCATCATCTCCAATTTTAAATTTGGTTCGTCTAATAATTTCCAAGCTTTTCCATTTACTTATTAGTATAAATTATGCTTTGACCCCACATAGAGTGACCTATGAATGTAGTGAAAGGCAAACCTAATTTAAAATGAATAATTATTAGAGTTCATAAATGACAAACCTACGTTCAAAACAAAATGACATGACAAACTTGCATTCAAATAGTCGTCATCGTCATCATCATCATCATATTTTCATCAACATCGATATCAAAATCATCATCATCATCATTACCATATAATCACATATTTATCATCATCACCATCATCATCCATGTCATTTTCATCATCATCATCAACATTATGTCATCGTTTTCATCTTTGTGATCATCATCAAAATCGTCATCATCGCCATCATCTTTTTCATCTTCATCAACATCATCATTGTCGTCATCATCATTGTCATCATCGTCATATTTTTCATCAACATCATCATCAACATCATCATCAACATCATCATTAACATCATCATTGACATCATCATTAACATCAACATCATCATCATCACCGTTGTCAACACCATCATCATCATCATCAACACCACCGTCATCATTGTCATCATCATCATCATCATCATATAATTCAAGATACCTAAATTTACATTTCACAATTGTTTGATAGATAATGGTGCTACTAATAATATTATGCCTCTTTACATAATGGGAGAAAGTAGGTTATAATGTACTTCCAATTATGATTTTCCATGACCTAAAGAATATGATATGTGATGAAGAGATTTTAATGTAAATTTCATTCATGAACTAATCATTTAAACAACTAAGACCTCTATAATATAGGACTATATGTGTCACATGTATCAAATCACATTGGAAGGATAAGAATGATGGTAATTAAAGGGAGGAAAGACGTGTTTTGTGGGGATACTACTAATTTTCTTACCCATTAGGAAAATAACTTTCATTGGTCGACTGCATATCACTGGTTTTCAAATTTAACTCTAGAACATAAACCCAAGAATAGAATCTAGACTAGTGGTTTGGTGAATGTTAAATGTGTCCTTGACATTTTTTATTTCAGAGAAAAACAATTTGGGTTGTTGTTCAGGGGAAGAACTTGATCCTAGCTCACAAAAAAATAGAAAAGAGAGATCCACGCCTTAGAATTCAACCTCTTCGAGGGGGAAACCTCCTTTACATTACATAAATGAGAAATTCTTGGATGATACAAATGAAAAGACCTCCTTTCTATATATAGGAGTCTAAGGGATCATAACATAATCAGAGCCGACATAACAATAATAATGTAAGGGCACAATAACAACAATAGTGGGCTTCTATGGGGCACAATAGTAACAATATGGGCACTACATGGGTACATCAATATAATAAGTGGGTTGTACTAATAACAATAAGGGGTTGCATTAGTAGTATAGGGGCCTAACATGCCCCTCTCATTCAAAAAGCATTTTCCTCAACACTTGAGTAGTTCTTGATGCTTCTGTATAAAATTCTTGTCCTTGCATGTGGAATCTTCAATGGGTAAGTTCTTCCACTTGATGAGATACTCTAAAATTGATCGATTTCATAGTTGTTGGGTTCTTGTTTTTGTGACTGCTCCAGGTTCCAATATGATTTTTCCTTCCTCTTCAATTTCTGGCAATATTGTTTGAATTGGGATCTTTTGCAACTTTTGAATAAGTGGCCATACTTCTTCATCCTTCTTCCATTCATCCCTTGCTTCATTTATCCAATCTACTTGGATAATAGAAATAGCACAAAGCAATGCTTCCACATCCTCATCCTTGAAGAGTCTTCCCATTCGGTAAGGTCGCCATTTTTTAAGTGCATGTAGTATTGCCAACATTTCCTTTTCATATATAGCTTGCTTGAGATGTAGCAGTAAAAATATCCAATCACCTACATCAAAACATTTTTCACTACGATGTTGATCTACTTGTTGTTTCATTTGAGTTTGCACCGAAGTGGCCTTATCCTTTAAAAGTTGGAGAACTTGTTGTTGATGCTCGACGTGATCTTTCACTGCTTGAACCTTTTTCTTCTTGATATGTCCTTCTATCTCTAGAGTTTGAGAAGTGGTAATTTCTTCCAATCTTTTACAAGATATGGTCGGATTCATTTCTTGATGCTCGATGTGATCTTTCACTTCTTGAACATTTTTCTTCTTGATATGCCCTTCTATCTTGATAGTTTGAGTGGTAATTCTGACCAATGAATTACAAGATATGGTTGGATTCATTTCTTCTTTCTCGATGTGATCTTTCACTTCTTGCACCTTTTTCTTCTTGATATGTCCTTCTATCTTGAGAGTTTGAGGAGTGGTAATTCTTGCCAATGCTTTACAAGATATGGTCTGATTCATTTGTTCTTTCTCTGGGGTGGAGTCCTGGCGTATATCTTCTTCTTTTGATGTTTCTTGATCCTTTTCTTCCTCCTCTTCATATTCTATGTAAAATAATTTCTTCTCAGCACACTTATGACCTTTAGTGCATTTGCTATCACAATTGTAACAAAGCCCTTTTTCTTTTTTTTCTTCCAATTGTTGTTGTGTAACCCTTGTAGGTTGTCGAAGGCTAGGAGAAACAACACTTCCATCTTTATAGTTGTGATGGGTATGCTTCTTGGTTTCCATAATTTTTCTTTCCACTATGTCACAAAGCCCTTTTACTCTTTCCAATTGTTGTGTTGTTGCTCTAAAGAAGGTGTTGCTCTTTGTATCCTCATAATGTGCTATCATTTCCTCCATGAAAATTGACCATGTAACAAGTTGTTTACGAGAACAAAGCCCTTCATACCATAAAAATTGATCCAGTTCTAAATATGAAGATGAAATACATAACTTTTGTAACAACGGTACACCATGTAGATCCAAATATTGCTCCATCTGAAGTATCCAATTTACCGGATCCTTGACATCAAACTTCTTCATCTTGCTTTTTCTTGATTTTAGGAGCTCGATCTTGAAACTACTATAACTCTGTACTTTTGGATCTTTAAGTTCTGAAATTGCAACTTGTAGTAGCCCTCTGTGTCCTCTTTCCAATGGCATGAGTTTGATCCAAATTGGATTCTCCAAGAAAGAGTTATGCACAATCACCCAAGATGACCTGATTATAGACCTTTCCGGAAGAGCGAACTTGTATGAAGTGCCACGTGTCACTAGTTGGACCTTTGGCACTAAAAAATATACAAAAGCAACTACAGTCCATCCTCTTTTTGTACCTTCTTACAAAATTTCAATCCGATGCTCAGAGAGAAAGTTATGACGATTTTCCCCAGGTCACCTGTTTGGAATTTAATTCAAGAGTCTTCAGAAAGACCAACTTTCTCAGATCATATATCTACAAATATAGCGCAAAAAGCTCTAAAATTTGGACCCGAGGTTCAGTGTGCTTTCTTCTCAAGTGGGTTTTTTTCTTAGCTTCTGAAATGTCCCAGAAAATAAGTTATAGTGAAAATACCACAATGACCTATTTGGAGCAGCGAAACCCTAAAATCCAAAGCTCTGATCCCAAATGTTATGAAACTAGCTCACAAAAAGATAGAAAAGAGAGATCCACGCCTTATAATTCAGCCTCTTCGAGGGGGAAACCTCCTTTACATTACATAAATGAGCAATTCTTGGATGATACAAATGAAAAGACCTCCTTTCTATATATAGGAGTCTAAGGGATCATAACATAATCGGAGCCGACATAACAATAATAATGTAAGGGCACAATAATAACAATAGTGGGCTTCTATGGGGCACAATAGTAACAATATGGGCACTACATGGGTACATCAATATAATAAGTGGGTTGTACTAATAACAATAAAGTGTTACACTAGTAGTATAGGGGCCTAACACCTTCTCACACCAAAGGTTTTTATAATAATGTTATGGCTTTCTAACCCAAACGAAGGCCTCAAGATTCCAAGGTACATTCTTTCCTAAAATCCCATAGTTGTGGTTTGAATTTACTGAAGGATTTCATGATTCAATCTACTCAACTTACTACTAATGTTATGGAAATTTACATCTCTTTATCAGTATATCCCTATGAATATTTATTTTGATTATTTTCGTAGTTGGTGGGACATATAATGTAACCCAAAATCTGTACTAAGTTTTTTTCTTTTTATTTGTTGCTAGATTGTATTTGTAGAAATCTACAAATAACTTTAGAACTACCTCCTTCTCTAATCTTTAGAACTACAAAGAATTGGAGATATGTTTTCTCAAGATCAACATATTTTGATCCATTGAAGGGAGGGCTAAAATTCAACATCACATCATTCAAATTACATATAAACAACTTGAACAAACAATTGTAGAAAATGGAAAAAACATTTCAACAAGGATGTCCTCCTTCTCCACTCATTTTCCTTCTAGTTGTGGAAGACCATAAAATATTGATAATGAATTGGATGGGAAATGGAAAGCTGAAATGTATTGTAGTTAGTCCCATTCCCTACATTCACACTTATTATTTTTATATGATATATTAATAATCTGTGAAGGAAATACTAGCCTATGTTAATCATTTGGATGTACTTCATAACATTTCTTCCAAGCCATAGGAACGTTGACAAACAAATATGAGTCCTCTCTATTTCTTTGGGTCTCCAAGAAGAGGAAAAAGAAAAAGAAAAAATGCATTTTATATCTTCATATTGAATATATAGGGTTTGGGTTCAAGAACTTGGGATTCATATCAAAAAATATAACTATCATAAAAATGATTTTCTTTTTCTGCTTTCCACATTGGAAAAGTGCATTCCTAGTAAAATGGTTATCGAAAGAAGGTCAATTACCTATGGTAAAGTTTGATCTAGAAGTTATCACAATATATTAGGCCTCACATGCATGGATACCAAAATATAATTTCAGCAAAATCCATTAGCTATATTATTAGTTCATTTGTGAAGCGTACGAAGACAAAAGGCCCCTAGTGTTAGCTTCCTAGAGAAAATATGCTACCCAAAAAGCTTTAGAAGGATGGAGCCTAAAAAATAATTTTATTTTCTCCAAGGAACTATCAACTAAAATGTATGGAGTTTGATCCAAGGTTTGGGGATTTAGACCCATATCATCAAGGAAAAATGCTTCCCTCAATACGAGAATGTTGAGAAGTGTAGCAAGAAAGTTGCAATTTGACTTTGCCTTGGTTAAATTGAGAAAATACAAATTTCCACATCAACAGACAACTTGGAGGAAATTAACTTGTGTGACATGGCTCTTTTCACTCAGTTAGCTGAGTAAAATCGAGTTAGAGGTCTTGGAGTTTAGTTAAGCATGCATGATTTCTAATTTGTAGCAATCTAGTTCAATTATTTCCAGTTGTATTCAATTAAACTAGTTCTAGCTGTTGTTGAATTAGTGGAAGGTCAGCTGTGCAGTGGGACAACAATATAACTAAGAGATCATCGATTTAACTAATCAATCATCTGAAAATAGCTAGTGCATGCAAGGAATTCAAGTTCCTTAGATGTGGTGGAGATTCTAAGGTAGTGTAACAAGAATTTGTAAAGTAGTTTGAGTGTATAAGTGTTGCATGCAATCAAAGATCCTACCTCGGGAATTGTGCAATCAATTAGAGGAAAATTCCTATAGAATAAGGCCTAATTCCTCAGGAATTACACAAGGAGATAGGTTCAGAGCTTCTTAGTGAGAAAAGAGATATTTGTTGGCATTATGACACAGGTGTTGTCCTTGATGGCAACTCACTTAGATGAAAAATCACAGTACAACATCTTAACAACACAGAGTTAAAAATCAAACTTCGCAGAATGAAGAAAGAGATGTATATGCAGGTTCATCATTGGACAAGACACATATACAAGTGGGTTCACTGTACAACAAGTCACGTATACGTACACGTGCACTTTCACAAAAGGAAAAGTGCATATACCTTGGAAAACTAAGTTTTTGGCCCGAAGTATTTGGTCCATGGTATTGTGATACATGCTATTGGTCTAAGGTATCGAGTTCGAGGTATTGACCCTAGGTATTTGGTCCAAGGTATTGGTCCTAAATGGTTTTGGTCCATGGTATTGAGAAAGGGATACAAACTATAAAAGGAGGAGAAGATCATTAGGCTAAGTGTGTAAGTATCGAATATCTAATGAAGTGTGAGATCTAATATGAAGGTTATTAGCTTATGGTGTTGCGCTTGATCTGCACCAAGGATGAACCTTAGCATTCGATGAAGGATAAGATCTAATGATGTATCAAGATCTTAAGGCTTGAAGTGAATTATCTTTATGTGGTTTGATCATGTATCTAAATAACTGGCACATATGGTAGTCTGTAAATATGATGATCTGGGTATGACTAAAGTCTAGAATAGTAGTAATGTTTGAATCATCATTTACAAATTTGTACGTAGGTTCACTTTATAAAAGGGACATATGCACGCTATTCCTGCATATCAAAGCAGCGTATATGCTAGTTTTCTTTGAGTAAAGCATGTACGCGTGCAGGTTTGACACATGGAAGTAGCGTATACCTCATAAAATATGTTTTAGTTGCTTCTGTTTGTTGTGGTAGTGTTTTTGGTTCTAGCTTGGGTTCTGGTTAGTGTATTCTGGTGACAACATTCTGAAAGATTAGCTTGATGGGTTGTCAAAGTGATTTATTGATTCAGTTGTGGTTGTTTCAAAAGGAGATTGGCTGATGCAGATATATTTGATGATTGAATGATCTTGTTGATGGATCCAATCTGAAAATTTATGAAACGTGGTCCCTGGAAGAAAAGAGAAGGTTGTAGCCTTCTATAGGCCAGCACCTACGTACTAGTAAACATATCAGCTAGTACAAGAGCTAGGGGGTTGTAGCTCCCTTCCAGTAGAAGCTGGAGAATGAGAGAAGGTTGTAGCCTTCTACATGTAGAATCTTGCATACTAGTATAAGACTGCTCCAGTACAAAAATTGCAAACATATTTTTTCTTTTTATTAAAAGAAGATAGAGACAATAGTAGCGGGTGGTTTTCACCCACATTGGGTTTCCAACTTATATCATGATGTTCTTGTGTGTTGCTTATGTGTGATGCTTTATTCTGCTTTTATTCCACTGTCTAATGAATTCCTGATATAATGGTTAAAGTTCAATGCATGATAATTTGGGTAAATCAAAAGATCTTTGCATACACACTGGTTGCATTAAGTATAGTTGTGTATACACGCTAGTTCACTAAGCTGAAGTAGCATATACAAATTAGTTTTGCAAATTAAATTATTGATCTGATAACACTGATTTACCCCCCCAGTATTATTTCCAACAATTGGTATCAGAGCAGGTCCTTCAAAAGAGGCTTGATCGCTTGAAGGAAGATCCATCATCATGAGTAATAAAGGAAGCGGGGGATCCATCAGACCGCCAATCTCTGATGGAAGCAACTTTGTTTACTGGAAGGTAAGAACCACAACCTATCTTCAATCTCTTGGAACAGATGTCTGGGAGAAGGAGGATATACATTTCCATCAGTAATTCCTACAGATACGGTAGGTAAGAAGCAATATGAAACCAATGCCAAGGCTGTCAATACATTATTGGGAAGTCTGTCATAATCAGAGTTTGTCAAAGTTATGCAGCTCAAATCTGCCAAGGAAATATGGGACAAAATCATTCTAAGCTACGAAGGAGACTCTCAGGTAAAACATGCTAAATTGCAAACTCTTAGAATTCAATATGAAACTCTCAAGATGCACAATTATGAAATTATAGCTAGTTAATTCTTACGTATAGATGAGATTGTTAATTGCATGAAGAATTTGGGTGAAGAGATAAACGAAGTTACCTTAGTTGAAAAAGTTTTAATATCCTTGTCTGCTATGTTTGAATCGAAAGTATCTGCCATAGAAGAAAAGCAGGATCTACAGACTATTACTATGACACAACTGCACGGAATCTTAATTTCCTTTGAGATGAGAAAAGGAGGTCCTTAAGATATGAGAGAAGCAACATTTAAAGCTTCAGCAAAAGGAAAAGAAGAACTCAGTGAATCAGGACATCTTTCAGAAGAAGAAGAGGAAGAAAACTTTGTCAAGAAGCTTCAACAGGGTTCCGGAAGATTTAGAGGTAAACTACCTTTGAAATGTTTTGTCTGTGGTAGAGTCAGTTATTATGCTGACAAATGTCCCCATAAAGATAAATATGATAAAGGGAAGGAATCTTCAAAATGGAATAGAAAACAAAGTGTAAGTAAAAAGAGCTACTATACTCATGAATATTGTGATGGTTTATCAAATAGTGATGAAGATGAAAATAGTAATCACTATAGACTTCTGATGGCTTATGAAGATGATGATTTTTTGGATGCTTTAGATGAATATGACCTTTATGAAGAAATCTCTAAACTCAAAATCTGTTTAGAAGAAAAGAATATGATTATAGATACCTTGACATACCAACTTGCTGAAAGAGAAAAACACAATGAAAAACTAGAATGTGAAATTGTGGGTCTAAGAAAGGATCTTGAGAAAAAAAAAGGTTTCAATCTTAGACTTTCTAAAGGATCAGAAACCTTAAATGAAATTATCAAAGTTTAGTGTTCTCCTATGATAAAGACAGGTCTTGGATATACTGAAGAAGCATCTCAAGCACAGAAGTCGTCAACCTCCACTAAAAGCTATCTTGATGTAGCAAAGAGCAGTGAACAGTTTGACAATTGTCAGCAAAGGCATAAAACATACCACCAAGTAAATTAGGCTCAATTTACTTCAAGGATGAACAGAAGCCACAACTAACCTCAGGCAAATCGTACTCAATTTTCTTCAAAGATGAATATCGATAGAAACTACAATCACCAAGTCAGTAGATTTGATAATTGCAGGAAATTCTTTAATGATCAATGTTTCTCATGTCATAATTATGGACACAAAGCTACTCAATGTGTTGCTTAAAAAACCATCTTGAATAGAGAAGCACAAAATCAAAGGAATATGACAGGGATCAAGAAAATTTCCTATAATAACTTTTCTCTTCTTGAAAATGAAGTAAAATGCTCAATCTGTAACAACTTTGGCCATGAAGAATCTGAATGCAAGAGTAAATTTCGAAAAATGTCTCAAAAGAAAAAAACTCCATTAAATCCCAAAATATGGAGAAAGAAAGAACCACAAATAGAAATATGTGGTATAGCCTTGTATGTAGAAGGACAAGAAAACTAGTGGTACATCGATAGTGGATGCTCAAAACACATGACAGGTGACAAAGAAAAACTACACTCATATAATGCCTTAGAAAAGGAAAAGAGTGTCTCATTTGGAAATGACACTCCTGTTTTTATAAAAGGTAAAGGCTCTGTTTTCTTGAAAGAAAAAGTTAAAGCTGGGAATGTCATGTATGTTGATGGTTTAAAGCATAACCTGTTGAGTGTGAGTCAAATGTGTGATCAAGGAAATGAAGTAGTGTTTTGATCAAATGGATGTGTTGTTCGCGAGCTTGATACCGGAGAAACCATGATTAAAGGTACAAGAACTCCAAACAACCTATACATACTCAAGGGAGGACAACAACAGTGTTATCTAAGAAAAAATGATAAAAACTGTCTATGGTACAGAAGATTGGGACATCTAAGTTTTTCTCAAATAAGAAATGCATGCAGATTCCAGGTTGTTCGTGATCTTCCAGATATCAACATTCCTGAAAATACTATATGCAAATCATGTCAATTCGGTAAGCAAACCAGATCTCAATTCATCGAAAAGGAAAGGTCAGCTAGTAAGCGTCTTGAACTTGTTCATACTAATATATGTGGACCATCAAGGAAAAAGTCACCTGGTGGAGAAGAATACTTTATATTGTTCATTGATGATTTTTCCAGAATGTGTTGGATAGGTCATCTAAAGCATAAAGATGAAGCATTTGAAAAGTTCAAAGCCTTCAAAGATTTGGTTGAAAATGAATCAGATCTCAAAATCAAATGCCTCAGATCTGATCGAGGAGGGGAATTTACCTTAGATGAATTCTTTGACCTTTGTGAACAACATGGAATAAAAAGGAAGTTCTCCACTACAAGGAATCCTCAACAAAATGGAGTGGTAGAAATAATGAACAAAATTGTTCAACAAATAGCTTGTGCTATGCTAGATGAATCTGGAACTCCTGCAACCTTCTGGGGTGAAGCTACATTCGCCATCATCACTATTCTCAACCAAGCAAATATTTGGGTAAACATCACTCAAACTCCACTTGAACTTTGGTATGGAAAGACTCCTACTATAAAATACTTTAAAGTTTTTGGAAGAAAATGTTACATAAAAAGGACTGATGAAAAACTTGGTAAGTTTGGACCTAGAGTAGATGAAGGTGTTCTTCTTGGCTACTCTTCCAGAAGTAAAGGATATAAATGTTATAATAAAAGACTTATGAAAATTATTGAAAGTATTGATGTTGTAGTTGATGAAGCATGCAAAAATCCAAAAGAGATAAAAACCGAAGATTATGACAATGAAGAAGGTGAGGATCATTTTCCCACATCAAATCACACTGATTCTGAAGAAGAAACCAATGAAGCACCAGAGGAAGAGATAATGATAGAAGAAAAGACTTCGTCCAGGTATGTTCAGAAAAATCATCCAGAAACTCAAATTTTAGGGGGAAATGGGGTAGGTGTGCAGACAAGAAGAACTATTGTCGAAGCCTCAAGCTATCTAGCATTACTATCTTCCACTAAACCTCAAAATGTAAATGAAGCATGTAGATATGAATGTTGGGTCAAGGCCATGAATGAAGAACTTGAACAAATTGAAAAGAATAATACTTGAGAATTAGTTCCTAGACCTCATGATAAGAATATCATAGGAACTAAATGGATATTCAAAAACAAACTGAATGAAAATGGAGAAGTTATTAGAAACAAGGCTAGACTTGTTTGCAAAGGATATGCTCAACAAGAAGGTATAGATTTTGAAGAAACTTTTGCACCTGTTGCTAGACTTGAAGCCATAAGAATGTTTTTAGCTCTTTCTAGTTTTCAGAAATTCAAAGTATATCAAATCGATGTAAAATCTACCTTTCTAATGGAGACTTAGAAGAAGAAGTCTATATTGAACAACCAGAAGGATTCATTCTTGGAAATGATGCAAAACTTGTATGAAAGCTCAGAAAGGCTCTCTATGATCTAAAATAGGCTCCAAGGACCTAGTATTACCATCTTGACAAATATCTCCACCAACAGGGTTTTTCAAAGGGGTCAGCAGATAGCAATCTAAATACAAATATTGACATTGGTAAATTGCTAATAATTGTTGTTTATGTTGATGATATCATTGTTGGTAGCAATGAAGAATCCATGAGTCAGAATTTTTCTTTAGTAATGCAGCAAGAATTTGAAATTTCCTTGCTTGGTGAGCTCACCTACTTTCTTGGTCTACAAGTTCAGCAAAATAAAGATGGTATTTTTCTTTCACAAACCAAATATCTCAAATAGATCCTGAAAAAGTACGGCATGGAAGATTCTAAACCAATATGTACCCCAATGGTAACAGGATGCAATCTCAGCTCAAATGATGAATCAGCAGCAGTACATCAACCAACTTACAGATCCATGATTGGCATTCTGCTTTACCTAACAGGTACCCAACTTGACATCATGCATGCAATAGGAATAGTTGGAAGATTCTAAGCAAATCCAAAGGAATCAAACCTTCAGGAAGTCAAAAGAATTATCAAATATCTTCAAGGAACACAGAACTTTGGTTTATGGTATCCTAAAGATATAGATCTTACACTTCATGCATATACAGATGCAGATTGGGCATGAAGTGTTGATGACAGAAAAAGCACTAGTGGTGGTGCATTCTATATGGGTTCCAGGTTAGTGTCTTGGTTGAGCAAGAAACAAAGTTCAATTGCATTATCTATAGCTAATGAAGAGTACGTGGGTGCTGCATCTTGCTGCACACAACTACTTTGGATGATGCAAACCTTGAAAGACATTCAGATCACATGTACCCCACCCATCTCCATTCTATGTGATAATACAAGCCCCATCAATATTTCAAAGAATCCAGCCATGCACTCCAATACCAAGCACATACCCATCAAATATCATTTTCTATGCGAACAAGTGCTTGAACAAAAGGTCAAATTGGAGTATGTTCCCTCCAAAGAACAGGTTGCTAATATATTCACTAAACCACTACCCAAAGAGACATTTGAATATCTCAGACAAAATCTGGGAGTAGTTGCTGCATCATCTTGTTGTTAAATCCTATCTTATTCAGATAAAGGTGGTTATACGCGAGTTTCATGAAACATAGTCACATACATACGCTGGTTTTTGTGGGTATAGTCACGTATGTGTTGGTTTGAAGAAAAGTAGTGGACCAGATTCAGGAGAAAGGGGTTTGATATGGTTCAGTGAATTATCTTCTCTTCTTGATGATGGTTACAATCTATTGATGACATGTGGAAATATGTTGGCTCTCATAAGTTGTTGATAAATTGATGTATATCTGATTGATGATGATGCCTTGATAACTCTTTTGATATATGAAATGATCAGATCTGACAGTGAACATCTGACATAGGTTCAAGGGGAGCATATGCTTCTAATAGTGTGTTGTTGGCATTATCTTAGAAGATCTTGGTATAGATCCACATAGTTGTTTTTTATTCAGGTGGAACAGGTTCAGGGGGAGAACATGGTTTCTGGTCTGGATGCTGATTGATAGATGCTACTGATGATAGTTGCTGATGACTATAATGGTCTTATTTAAGATATTTGGTCTCTATGTCATGTATATCATTTAATTTAAAGGTCATGAAAAGACCTAATTTGTAACCCCACTATGCATGGGATGGATGATGTAATGTTTCTTGTATAAACAATTGGTATATCCCCACTTGGTTGGGTGGATGAGTCAAATTTGGTATATCCCCATTTGATTGGAAGATGGATGCATGTATGAGTCTTTGGTGATAGGAAAGTCATTTGTGATGTATGTATAGAGTCATGTTTTCTTTTTGCAGACCTTGCTTGTGCTCAAGGGGAGCATGGACTCGATCATAGGAGCTCAATCAGCACACTTTAGCATATCAGAGAATTCAGCATGTACTTAGGGGGAGCATGACCCTTTGCCCTTGATGACAAAGGGGGAGAGTGACTTGGTGTTGCCATCAAGTCCAAAGGGGGAGATCGTTGGCATTATGACATAGGTGTTGCCTTGATGGCAACTCACTCAAATGACAAATCATAGTATAGTAGGTTAACAGCATAGAGTTACAAATTAGACTTCACAGAATGAAGAAAGAGAGGTATACACAGGTTCACCATTGGCCAAGATGTGTATACACACGGTTTCACTATAAAACAAGTCGCATATACGTACACACACACTTTCACAAAATGAAAAGCGCGTATACATTGGAAAACTAAGTTCTTGGTCCGAAGTATTTGGTCCATGGTATTTTGTTCCATGGTATTTGTCTAAGGTATCGGGTTTGAGGTATTGATCCTAAGTTTTTGGTCCAAAGTATTGGTCCTAAGTGGTTTTTCTCCATGGTATTGAGAAAGGCATACAAACTATAAAAGGAGGAGAAGATCATTAGGATAGGTGTGCAAGTATCAAATATCTAATGAAGTGTGAGATCTAATATGTAGGTTATTGGCTTATGGTGTTGCGCTTGATCTAAACCAAGGATGAACCTTAGCGTTTGATGAAGGATAAGATCTAAGGATGTATCAGGATCTTAAGGCTTGAAGTGAATTAGCTTTATGTGGTTTGATCATGTATCTAAATAACTGGCGCATATGGTAGTCTGTAAACATGATGATCTGGGTATGATTGAAGTTTGGAATAGTAGTAATGTTTGAATCATCATTTACACATTTGTATGCAGGTTCACTTTATAAAAGGGACATATACATGCTATTTCTGCATATCAAAGCAGCGTATATGCTAGTTTTCTTTGAGGAAAGTGGGTATGCACACTGATTTGACACATGGAAGTAGCATATACCTCATAAAATATGTTTTAGTTGCTTTTGTTTGCTGTGGCAGTGTTTTGGGTTTTGGCTTGGGTTCTGGTTACTATATTCTGGTGACAGCATTCTAAAGATAAGATTGATGGGTTTTCAATGTGATTGATTGATTCAGTTGTGGTTGGTTCAAAAGGAGTTTGGTTGATGCAAATATATTTGATTATTGAATGATGTTGTTGATGGATCCAGTCTAAAAATTTATGAAACCTGGTTCCTGGAAGAAAAGAGAAGGTTGTAGCCTTCTGCAGGCCGACACCTACATACTAATAAACATATCAGCTAGTACAAGAGCTAGGGGGTTGTAGCTCCCTTCCAGTAGAAGCTGGAGTGTGAGAGAAGGTTGTAGCCTTCTACAGGTAGAAGTATGTGTACTGCTATAAGACTACATCGGTACAAAAATTGTAAACATATTTTTTCCTTTTATTAAAAGAAGACAAAGATGACAGCAGCAGGTGGTTTTCACCCACATTGGGTTTCCACCTTATATCTTGGTGTTCTTGTGTGTTGCTGATGTGTGATGCTTTATTCTTCTTTTACTACATTGTCTAATGAATTCCTGATATACTGGTTAAAGTTCAATGCATGGTAATTTGGGTAAATCAAAAGATCTCTGCATACATGCTGGTTGCATTAAGTATAGTTGCGTATACATGCTTGTTCACTAAGCTAAAGTAGCATATACAAATCAGTTTTGAAAATTAAAGTATTGATCTGATAATACTGATTCACCCCCCCACCCCTCTCAGTATTATTTCCAACAATATTTTATTCACTTGCAGGTTGAGCTCAAAGCGAGCTAGCAATTGTAATACATTCTCTATTCATTTTATTAATGCAATTAGGCTCAAGGGGTTTTTCGTAAATGCTTTCCCCTAGACAATAACTTTGCATGCATGTTATTTCTTATTGCATGTCTTCAATTGTTGTTCTAAATTATGAACTAATTTTCGTAGAGCAGTAGAGTAGAATTGTGTCTCTTGATTTAGTCTAAAATTTCTTGAGTAGTTGCAATTCTACACCATATTTCTATATGGTATCAGAGCAGGATTCACATTAGAACAAGAATTTAAAATTTTTCCCTCGAGAGGTTTGAATTTGCAACTTTAGTGTAGCAATATTTCCTTAGAGTTGGGAGAATGACCTTCAATGGATTGAGATTAGAGTATGCCTTGGAAGGAAAATCAAATTGCATTGCTTAGAATGATTGCATGGAGGCAATGCTTGACGGCAATGGATTGTTGGAATATGTTAAGATAAACATTCCAAAACCACGATCAACTGATGCCCAAAACCTAGCCCAATGGAACAAATATGTAGCCAAGGGAAGGAGAATAATCTTGGAGGGAGTTAGAGACCACATAATCCAAAATCTTCAATAGAAAGAAAATCCCTTCATAATGTGGAAGCCACTAGTTGAGGTATTCAAAAATAGCAGTGACCATAGAAAATTGTCCCTCAAAGACAAACTTCGAAACATTAAGATGTAGAAGAATGATACTATTTCACATTATCTTACCAAATTTACACAAGTTCACGATGAGCTTAGAGGGGTTGGTGTGAATGTTGCAAAATATGACCTAGTGAGACTAACTCTTCTAAGTCTTCCTAAATCCTAGCATACCTACAAGGACTGAGTGAAGGAGGGGGATAAATTACCGAATTGGGAATGCTTGTAGTCTAATTTGGGACAAGAAGAAATTAGGCGAAATACCAGAGATGGAACTTCATCCAAGGTATAGGATGAAGAAAAATTTTCCTTGGTTGGAAAGGGAAAGAAGGGAAAAGGGAAGAAATTTCAAACCAAGCCAGAATCTAGCCAAGGGGGCAAGAAGAAAGACTTGTCTAGAATAAAATGCTTCAATTGTCATGAATTCGAACACTATGCTACAAAACATCCACACAAAATGTCTAGCAAGAAGAACTCGGGAGGAGTAGAAAATGAAGCATTGGCTTCACAACTCAAGTTTGAATTCACCCTGATCACATGCATGGGCAGCATTGTGATGGGGAGTGTGTCGTACTTGGACTCAAGTGACTTGTTCCACATGCCAAGGTGTAGATATTTTTTCAATGATATGGATGAGAAAGATCTCTAGATGCATATTGAATTTGGGTATGATGGAAGGTATAGTGCTACCAAGATTAGTACAGTAACCTTTCATAGGGAGTTAGGATCCCCTCTTCACCTCAAAGATGTTCTGTTTGTACCAGGCCTAAAGAAGAACCTCATATTTGTAGCATATTTCGAAGACCGTGGCTATGATGTCATCTTCAGTAAGAGGAAATCCTTTCTGAGAAAAATAACTACTAGGAAAGAGAAGCAAATTGGAGTCAGAGTGGAAACCTCTACAATCTAGAGGTAGATTTTTCTATGCACGCAGTTGTACCTCTAGATGTGAGGTGGGGCGATATAGATCCTTCATCCCATAGTGGCATAAATTTAGGTAGGATCCATTGAGGTTTTATCCTCATGGATCATTACCTTGATACAGGGGCCCACAATATTTAGTAGTAGGAAGATCAATGTCAGTCAAATAGTGAGGAGTGTTAACAATAGAGCAGGAGGCTCAATAGCAGAGTAAAAAACAACACATTTTTCCCAGTAGATAGTTGCAGACACAATTGATTCAGTTTTTTGTATGCTTCTCAGTTCCCATTGTTGCAAGAGTAGCAACAATAGTGAGAGGTGTTGCAATAGCACATTCCACAACTGTAGGATAGGGGTTGCTAAAATTCCCTTTCTTGCTAAGAGGGATTATTGATAATTGTAGAAAGAATATCTCAATTTGACTTTTCCTTGGTGAAATTGAGAAAATTCAAATTTCTACATCAGTAGATGTCTTGGAGCCAATTAATTTGTGTGACATGGTTCCTATCACTCAATTAGCTTAGTGTATTTTTGTTAGAGGGCTTGCAGTTCAGCTAAGCATGTGTGATTCTAATTTGTAACAATCTAGTTCAGTTATTTCCAGTTATATTCAGGTAAACTGGTTCTAACTATTAATAGAATTTGTGGAAGGTCATTTGTGTAGTGGAACAACAATCTAACTCAGAGATCATCTAGTTAGCTTATCAATCTAACAAATATAGCTAGTGCATTCAAGGAATTTGAGTTCCTTAGCTATGGTGGAGATTCTAAGGAAGTGTAACAAGCAGTTGTAAACTAGTTCGAGTGTACATGTGTTGCATGCAATCAATGATCCAACCTTGGGAATCACATAATCAATTGGAGTAAAATTCCTATAGAATAGGGAAAAATTCCCCAGGAATTGCACAAGGAAATATGGGCTCAAGCAGAGGCATAAATTGACTAAGTCTGGGTTACAGAGTCTCAGTGAGAAGAGATATAGGTTATTCACTTATAGGTTGAGCTCATAGCGAGCTATAAATTGTAATACATTCTCTATTCATTAATTAATGCAACCAGGCTCAAGAATTTTTAGCAATTGCTTTCGCCTAGAAAAAAATTGTGCGTGTGTGTGATTTCTTATTGCGTGTTTGATATTGTTGTTCTAAATTGTGAATTAATTTTTGCAGAGCAATAGAGTAGAATTGTGTCTCTTGATTTAGACTAAAATTCCTTGAGAAGTTTCAATTATACACCACGTTTCTACAATGTCAAGTAAATAAGAATATATTGTAAGAAACATTATAATGGTTCCAATACATTGATGTCAATTCTAAATGCATTTCCTCTCCTCCTATGTATTATTTAGATAAATGGAAATGAGGAAAAATTAATCGTAGAGAAGGATTCCTTGATAGGATACCAAGACAACAATATCCTTCTAGTTTTATTCATCAATAAACTTCATAGACAAGGATTGTTCTACTTAAATTAAATCATGAGGATGGATTATGTGAATGGTCAAATTTGGTAGATAACACGGGGGAAATTTTAATCAAAGGAAATAATTCTCCTGTATCAAGTAACTATATCAAAACAAATCAAAATACCTTCATCTCTCTTGTGGACCAAGACAACGAATTTCTCTACCACCTAAACCCATCAAAAAATTACAACTCATAGTTAGGATACTCAACTCTTGTCTAGAATCCCAAACTTAGTCTTGATCCTTTGTGGGAAATAATATTTTGGATCTAAAACTTCTTAAAAAGTAAAATATGTGTTCATGTGGAATCTATTGCACAATAAATCCATCACATATGACAAGATGCACACAAGATGATTTTATGTGCTTGGAAGATATTGTCTAGTTTTCCTCAAAATGGGACCAACTCTAATTTATTTATGGAATGTATTTTTATCAAAGGATGTTTGGAATGAAATTAAAAGAATAGTAGGGTCATCTTATGTGTGAGAAGGATCTTGTACTATTCATGATGCTCTAAATATCTAGCAACAATCCACACTCTTAGAATTCATGTATCTTCCCTAACAATTATGTGGGTTGTTTGGAAAGCTCGAAAAAAATCCCTCTTTCAAGATAAGAATCCATCAGCTCGTCTAACTACTCCATAGTTTGTCCACTCTTGATTAATTCGCCAAAAAATCACAGCCAAAAACAATAACAAGCACCTAAAAAAATCATACTTAGATAGAGTTTCCTTCAACATTCTCTAATTATGTATCCCAAGGGGACTCCTCCATTTGGGATGTTGCAGACATTCTTCACCTCTCAATTAGAAATACTATCTGCTTCTTAATTAGGTTTAGAACAATAAAAAACAACTTTAGTGAACTCATAACACTCAAAGTCATCATGCAACTAGGCAAGAAAAGCACAATATCTTAGTTGCATATTCATGAAAACTCCTAATTAGTCATAAACTACTTGAATGGGGATTATGATCTAGAAAATTATGTGCTTTTGAAACATTATAAAAATAACAAAAGAAATATGATGCATTTCACTCATCTAGCTTGTAAACATGTCAAATGTCAATAAGGAAACAAGGAAATGACCTGCTATCCAAAATCATACTAGAGATAGAACAAGATACATGGAAAACACATGAAAATTGAACATGCATCCTCAAAAATTCTTCACAAATCTTGGCTTGTCCTTGCATGACTTCTCTCTAATATTGAAACATATAATATTTATAGAGTCTTTATAAACTTCATTTTTAAAAAACTAAAAAATCGTAACCAGGAAAGAAGTACTTATTATAATTATAATACAATTTAGTAAATTAAAATATTATGAATTATTTAATTACATTTTATTCAAAATATGTATATTTAATAATGTTCCAATTGGAAACTTGAAGTAAAGTATTATTAAAACAATTATATTTGATTATTTACCAAACATAGAATATGTTATCTTACCAACATTTTAATTCTGAATTTATTAGATATTAAAAGATAAATTAATTATGCATAAACTTTTATAATTGATATATTTTATATTTAATTTTTGGATAGGTAGAATATTAAATTAAAATTAAATTATTTTAGTTTTGGAATATAAGCCAATTTTAAAAGTTGTCTACCCCCAACTCACCCCCAACCTCACTCACTCTCATCATTTACACTCTAGTGCTTTGGTGGTTCACACTCTGCAATTTCAAATTTAGGGTTTTCCTTTATAGTTCTCCTCTTGGAATTTTTGGACCTCCAGATTGTTGAAGTTTAGAGAGGCTTTTTACGTTTAGAAACTCCCTATAGGATTAATTGTGACTCGGAACTTGCTTCAATCTCTCAAGCCCTGATCCAGGGCTTTATTTCATTGATTTACTAGTTGCTTCCTATAGGTAAACTTTTCTTTCACATTGCTCGGACTTAATTTTTCAAATTACAAGTTTATATCTTCTTCCAATTACAGCTCTTTTTTTTCTCTCTTTAATTTCTGCTTTGGGTAATTCTCACTCAGGTTTCCACCCTCATGGTTCCTCTAGGTCCTTTCTCTTATGGGAGTTTTGACCAGAGGTAATAATGGTCTCAATATATGCTATTTTCTTTAAAAGTATTTCTTATCTCTTTTCTTAGGCTTAATAATTTGTTCAGCTCTAACAATCTACAATAAAATTTTGTGCCCATGATGTGGTTCAAAATGGGAACTATTTATACTCAGGCAATTTCCTTTGAATGTAAATATTGCCATTATTTCCTACCTATTTAAGTATGAAGTTATATATATGGATAATCTTCTAATATGACTTTTTTCTGCTACATTTGTGTCCCTTCTTTGACCAAGGTTCCCTAAGTCTCATTCCACTCAACCAATGTTACAAGTATTTAGGGATAACTAACCCTTGTTCCCCGTTTTCTTTTTGCAGGATTGACTTCTAGTTATGCATGTTATTTACTCGCTTGGAATTGTTGTGGTTGACTAGAAAATGTATCATTTCTTTTGATTCATAGAATACTTAAAATTATCACATACTCCTATGGAAAACATAAGAATACAACGAGAAAAATATCGTCTTCCCAATTATTTGGATTTTACTGGAAGGAATTCCAATAATAAACCAATAGAGAGACAGATTCTTTTATATATCCACATATATAAATCTATATTATTAATATATAGTATTTCTTTCGGTCTATTTTGATAATTCAATTTTGTTTAAATTGAACTATACTTTCCATAATAATTTCCTTAAAATCTATGTATGTTTTGATCTTGGATAGTGTATACTATCCTTTCTTGAGTAGAGAGAAGAGAAAGCAAGGAGAATGATTAAGGAGGTTTGTGCGGCTTGGTGTATGCATTGAAAAAATGGTATTGCTCATTCCTATTGTGTTACACTCTATATTTTTTGGTGTACCTGCTTTCGAATTGAACCTGATTTTGGCCATGAATTCTTTATAAGGGTGTTAGAGGGTTGAGCAGAGGGCAGAGAAAGCAAGGAGGATGATTAAGGAGGTTTGTGCGGCTTGGTGTATGCATTGAAAAAATGGTATTGCTCATTCCTAGTTTGTTTCACTCTATATTTTTTGGTGTACCTACTTTCGAATTGAACCTGCAATTTTGGCCATGTATTCTTTATAAGGGTGTTAGAGGGCTTAAGAGGGTATAATTACAAAAGGTTTCATAGCATTAAATAATTCATCTCCAAATTATTTCATGAACATATCTTACATGTCTTGGTAAGTGTTGGTAAGTTGTGCCTACTAACTACATGTTAAATTCACCAAAATTCTCATCTCACACCACTAACTACCAAACCTGATTTGCAAAGCAACACCATTGAACACTAAACATGATTATTTACATTCTATATATGAGTCCATGGGAAGAATTTTATATAGATGAATAATTACGGTATTCACATAATTCATAGATCTATGCATTGATCTAGGTCTTTGGAGTCCACTTTCAAGTTTCCTGTCTCACACTCAAAAAAGGAAGATGAACCCATCTACAACTTTTTTTTGTAAAATAGATACTACTAAGTCAAGATTTCATCCTAGAATAAAAGTTGTTTTAGCTTCACCATTCTCTAGGATTAAAGTGTTGATTTCATAACCAGAAACTTGATATCTTGGAAAAAACTTTCACCAAACAATTTTTATTACAACACTTGGTTCCTAGATGTGCACCAATGAACCAACCACACAGTTTCTCCAAACTCGAGAAACAAGGTGAAGAAGGAGGGGTTTTAGGGCAAAAAAATATTGAAATGAAAAAAAGGACCATAATCCTCCTATTTAATCATAGAAAAAGGTATTTTTTTAGTGATTTGATCCAACATAAGATATAATTTGAGAAGACACAGAGATGTTAATTTCTGTGAAGGAGCTATTTACGAATAATTGATGTAGCTTAATGTGTCTAGGACTAAGACATCTATTGGTCCATATAGATGTTCATTTTTCTACCAAGATATTCACTAAATCAAGCAATGAAATGGGGTTCTCCATTCTCTATATGATTGGATCCTATAAAATCCCCACCCCCTCACCTCCCCCCATTTTACTCATGGTTATGAAGCGTGGTGTTAAAGTCTCTTGTTACAATTTAATTTGAAACAAAATCTTAATCCCTTAACTCCATTTTGAATTTCCAACATTATAATTTCTCATGATAAATTAGAGGCACATAAATATTAACTACATTGCAAGAGTTTTAGATAAGAGATGAGAGATACTTGTCACTAACCAATCATGAGAACACATAACTTTATTTAAATTTTAAATAGGGAAGTCCAAAGCATATAAATTCCCATCGATAAACCCCAAGAACTTGTTTCCCAACCATAATTGAGATTCCAAATGCTATTGTATTTATGGAGAACTTCATAGTCTTCCAATTTGTTCTCCTAAAGTAGGAGTTTGGTTTGTTATTGTTTGATCAAATCCCTAATTGATGCAATATTTATAGGACTGCATAATTCCCTTCAATTCTAGGAGATTATTTTCATCATTTTCCTAAAATTTTAATATTTCCTCTTGAGGGAGTAATCACACCATTTTGGTTCCTTGTATTTCATGTTCCTTTACTATACATTCCATCTGTTATAGCTTGGGTGCCTAATTCCTTGCCATTTTATATTTTTTCTTCTCACCTATCACTATTTAAGATCCTCCCTAACTTCCACGTCAAATTACTTGTAGTTAGATCTTGATCTACTTCCCTAACCAAGTTCCCATAAAATGGCATAAAATCATGAAATGGAAGTATATTGGAGTCAAGGGAATTAGTTTGGGAATGGTTTACCTCATCCTCATGATTTGACATGATTCCTTTTCTATATGGATGAGATTTAGAGATATCTTCAAGATGGATGTGTCAATGGATTTATCAACTTTATATGTAGAATCTCTAGTATTTGTCATGGCTTTAGGATTAATTAAATGAGGTAAGATTTCACACCTTCCAAAGGGATTATTATTACGTTTTTTATGAGTTGAGTGAGATGAAGATCTTGATGTGGATCAATATATAGATGTATCTTGATGAGACACTACTATTGATGGAATTTTTAGTTAGGAAGGGGCTACTTTCCTCATGTTCGACCACTTGTAGTTCAACTACTACAGTTGTTTGGAAGGATTAAACTTCCTTTGTTTAGGAATGGATTTGGGGAAGTTTTTGGCAAAGAGGACATATTCATCATAGACTTTTCACTTAAATGGGAGTTACTCTTAATAAATAAGCAGAATACAAGTCTAGTTGTCAAGGGCGAGCTATTTGAAAACCAAGCATATCTTTGTCTTATGTATAATATGTTACTTTTGTCTTTTGTGTGTAGTGTATTAGTCAAGGTTGAGTAATGACAATATTGAGTTAATAATGGATGTTTTTTTTCTTTTAGTGCAAAAACCTAGTTATTATTGTTTTCTTGTTGGCCTAGTTAGACTAATTGTATGTTGGCTATGTTTGTGCCATAATAAAAAAAGGTTTTATTATTCTTTTTCAAGGAAACAACCCCACCTAACCCTCATGGAATTAAACAAAGAATAAGGGTATTGGTGCCATTCTAACATTCATGAAGTTATCCCCATTTTCCCTAGAATTTCCAAAGGGAAGGCATATTGACAACCAATTGCATAGATAGTTGGCAACCCCAACAGTTGTCAATGAGATTTAATCTTTAGACCTTTTTGGACTTAGCCCAATAGGATTTTTACTTAATAGAGTTAACCCTTGGAGCTAGGATTTGATTGTATGATGTATCACATTGTTTTATCCTTATATGTTTAAACATATAGGGGTCAATTCTTTACTACACATAATAAATATGATGAAATTCCTAAATCTTCTTCATTCCAAAGTCAAATTCATATTATTAGGCATCATATATTAACCAAATGCAAGATTCTCTATTCTTAATATATGACCAGCCTCTTCTTACAAAGATTATATGAATCCTACTCAAAACTTACTTTATGCATTCTTAATATTTCACAGAATCATCTAGATATATGTATTAGATAATGAGACTGCAATTTGACCAAATGAATTCCTTCATCCTTTTAAGAGCATTGTTTACATATAATATGGAATATATATTAAGATTTTTCATAACACTTTTTCAGAGAACCTCCCAAACGATGGTTCTTATATGATATTGAGGATCCATCTCTGCAAAATGACTACTTATAACATAATGTTAGACAATGTATGGATGAACCTTATGCACAATGGTACTAAACTTCTCATTTTTGAGAGACTAGATGGTTCTCATTAAGAAATTCAATCGAGTAGACTCTAAATATGCTACTATCACATGCTTCTATATATGATGGCATAATCAATCAAGATTCATCTAGAAAACACAATGATGCATGCTTACTCGTTTAATGAATTTGTTAGCATCAATTACTTCAAGGTCCTTACTAGTCCCTCCTTTTATCATGTTCATCTTAAAAAGCACAAGAATTGATTTTCTTATCCATCCTTCTCATTTTTCTTCCTTCATTATGTATCTACAATATTCACCGATAAGTATAATCAAGCAAAATATACAAATAAAAAAGCATGATGATGATCTAGGGTTTCCATGGTTTTCTTAGAGGGTATATATAATAGCCCCCGTTAAAAGTTCACGTAAGAAAGTTAATAAAGGAAAATTAATACCAAGGTGATGGGACATGTATTCCAAGTTGAATGTTGTGCAAAAACATAGTGATGGGGTATCACTTGCGATTAATTCATGGCTATGGAAATTGGAAAAGGCATTGGAAAAGGAAAAGTGGCATTAATTGGCATTTATGAAATAAAGGAAAATAGGAGAAAAAGAAGGTGAAAGATCACAGGTTTGCATAAGAGGGAAATTGAAGGAAAAATGAAGGAAAATGAAGAAAATAGAGACCTCAATGATAAGAAGTCTTCTAAGGATCAATTCGTGGCTTTTGTTGGTTAGCATTTTGTCAGTTTTAGCTTGGAGCTCTCTCTTTTATTCTCTCACTCTCTTATACTCCTACACACTTAGATTATTCTTGGAGAACTTTGGCATAGATTGGATTTGTAGAAAGAAGGCAAAGGAAAGCAAGAAAGTGCAAGGAAATAATTGGATCAACAACTACAACTGGATTTCTTTGTAGGTATCAAGTTGCATGTATGATTTCCTTATTATTTTTGGCATACATGGTATATGCATGTGGTTATTTGGTTATGATCTACCATTGGCAAGGAGGATTGCCTGGATTGGCAATGGTTTTGCCTAGCCTTGCTATTTCCTAGATAGTCATGTTGTTATGGTTTTTCCTCTTGTTTGTTTTTATTAGTACTTAGGTTCCTTATGGTTGTGGGTTGAGTTACTAGTTGTTGGAGCTATTGGTTGGAACTAATGCTCTGGAAGCCTTGGTGCAACTTGGGTTGAGTTAAGAGTCCTGACGCCTAGGCTGGAAAAAATATTTGGAGCCCTTGGTGGGTTGAGTTACTAGTCCTAGAGCTGGGTTGGACAAATTCTTTGGAGCCCTGGAAAGTTGCGATTTGAGTTACAAGTTCTTGGAGCCACAGTTGAAACAAATGTTTTGGAGCCTTGGACAACTTGGGTAGAGACCAGTCTAGTTATGGTTATTGGTGTCCGACCGTGAGGTGAAATTGAGGGTTGAGGTTGTTGGCTTATGGAAGCCTTGGTTTGGTTTTGTTTGATTTATTCCATGAGATCCCACATTCACTCTTGGAATATTACATGAGGGTGATTCGCTGAAAGAGAGATTTGGTTCATCACAATCTATGTTCAATTGGTACGTGGAAGTCCCTAAATTAATTGGATTTTAGATATGTCAATGAGAGATTTGATCCTCTTATATTTCCATGAGTAATTGTACTTGTTATTATGTGGCTTTGATGGATGTTCTATCATGGTGAATATGTTGTTCATTTGATTATTATATGTTGGTTATAAGATGTATATGGGATATGCATCTTGATGTGTTTTCATTTATTGTTGAATGACTAATGAATTCATGAGCTAATAGATGTTATTGTAGCTATTATGAGAGGGCATTAGACCTTCTTGACAAATCTCGGATAAGTATGAGACCCCTGTGTTCATATATGCATTTATGACCTATAGATTACATGTTAAAAATGTGCTTGAAGAAATCATTATTATGGTTAGGCCTAGTTAGGTCAAGTTAGAGGTTTTTCCCTTCTTTCATTTATTGTTTTGGAAAATCTCATCAAGTTAGGCCAAAGGTATGGAGACTAGCCCTAAAAAGGTGGCTCAGATTTTGCGGTTGCATGCTCATAACTGGGAAATTAAGACTGCAATCGCTACCTTGCAGGCTTATCCATGTGACTGGGGGCCTACAGTTTCATTGATGGAGTCTTATTCCTATGACTGGTAGTCTAGGTCAATAAAACAACTATCCAACTCAGGATTTGGGCACTTGGAGTTCTTTTTTAGCTGCCGGGGGTCCTGTAGCTTCTAAGGAAGGTCACTAAAGTTTCAATTTGTCGACTCCACTTCCTTAATGAAGCTATGAGGTTAGGTCATGTCATAGTAGCTCCTCTTCTCATGTTTACCTTGGTAGGCCATGAAACTAAGTAAATATGGGAGGGTGGTTATAGAATGGTATCAGAGTGGGTTTTGTTTTGTTTAGGTGATATTTTATACCACGAAGTGGTATTAGAGCTTCCAAGTTTAAACACTTGGACTCGATGGGTAGAATGTTTTTTCCATGCATGCATGGTAGTTGTCTATGTGATTGTATGCATGCATTGTGATAGTGATTGTTGCAGTTTGTGTCATCATGATGCTAATGTGTTGGTTGAGATAGAGAAGGAGAAGCATATTATCAAGGCGAGGTTGTTGCACTGGACCTCGAAGTAAGAGCATATAGTCATACAAGTTTGTATGTTGCGCATGAAGGTATGATGGTAAATGGTTGTTATACATATTATGGTTATGTACATGTTTGTCATTCTGTCACTATTGTGGTTACATGCATGATAGTTGCTAGTTAATCAGTGCAGTCATATGCACATGCATCAAATAGTCATGCATAGTGGTTAACTTGTTAGTCTATGCATTTTGGTCATATGCATGATGATTATGGTCATTGCATTAATATATTGATGTTATATGTATCGTGTTAATCTATATTGGGCATGTAGATGGTCATAGTTATGATTTTCATGTATGAGTCAACATACTTTTGATATTGTATCATACTAATTTGGACTAACTGTGCAGATGTGATAGCCTCCCCTGGGATACATTGAGGTATGAGTTTGATTATGTGATCTATTTTGTTTACCTAACATGTATGTTTACAAGTTGTTTGAATGTTTAATTAATGGCATGATATGAGTATGTGTGTATAAGATTTCATCAAGGAATGATCTTGTTTTAATACAGTTGTACTAACATGATATGTGTTGAGACCGTTGATATGCACTTTAGTGTAAGTGGGTGCGAATTGTAGTAGTATGCCTAATCACTATTAGTTTATTATGACATTGTTGTTAGTCTTGGTAAAGGTTGATTTCAAATTAATAGATATAATGTCTTGATATTTGGAACAAGTGGCTCACATGTGTGAATAGTTGTAGGGAAATAAGTTTGGTATTAGCGTGACAAGGTAACAGTTGATTCATTTAAATAACTAACAACTGGGTAACGAGATAGCACATAGTAAGACCCAATTGTAACAAGGTAAAAGGTAGAAGAAAGGAATTGGGTGAGAATTCCTTTGGCTATGTTTGGAAAATGCAATTCCAAATGAATGGGTGCTTTGCATATAGGAATTCTTCTTAACCTTGATTTTGTTTGACATTATGTGGATATTTGATATATTCATGAACATGTATTTGGCAGGTCTATTAGCTAGTTTCTAGTCGTAGCTGGATCTGTCAAGGGAATTGGAGTCCCTTGAGAGATGGCATGGATGAGTTCAGTTACAAGGAAACGTGCTTAGCACAACAAGATAGTAAGGTAACTGGTGTACTGTTACATTTATTTATGCACTGACAGTTATGTGTTTATGGCAATATGATGTAGGAAATTACACATCAAAAGAGACTACCATGAAATCCTGAAGAAGGTCGAGGTTGAGATTTCCCTTGGAAGCATTGGGAACCCATGGGGATTGAGTCATGGTGTTTGTTGCTAGTTTTCTATTTCATATTTTGTGAATTTTTTGTGTTCTACTTGCATTTGTGATTATGTCTAGTGCGTGGCCGTGCCACTTAGTTTTTGATGTTGTATTGCTATAGGTTTTCCATAGTTTTCTTCTTGTTTGCTTGTTATTATTGCCTTTTATTTTTTAGGGTCTTGGGAATTAGTTGGGAAAGAGGAAGGTTAATGGATCTTGAGAAGAGACGAAAGAAACCCAACAGGTAATGTAAGAAACAGATGGAGCGTGATGCATGTACAAGAAAAACTAAGGGAAATAATATGACAACTGGTTGGATTGGTTGGGTCCATTGGGATAAATAGACGGTAGTAGGAAAGTCATGAGAAAGGTAACATGAAGGTAAATTAAATGGATTTGAGGCATCATATGCCTCAGAAATGTTGGGAACTATTATTTGCAATGTCATGCATGTTGTGCATAGATAAAGGGAGTTCTCTTAACCTTGACCTTCTGATATCTGGTCATTATGTTGCGATCATGATTATGTTGATGTTGATGTTTATATATGTATACATGTTTGTATGTATGTCGTGTCTGACAAAGTTGTCATGGTTCATGCTTGCTTTATGCTAGTGTTTATATATATATATATGGCATTGTCTAATAGGTCGTTAGGGATCATTATTGTGGAGGAATGATTACTTATGTAGGTGAATGACATGAAGAGGTTCTTGGTTTCATGAGGAGTCAAATGGGAAGAGTAGCCCTGACAGATCTATGAGGTAGTATCATGTCGATGTGAATTGATATTATGTGTTTATACTATGCCTATGTTTATGCTATTATATGTAATGTTGAGGGATATATCGACAGAATGAAAGCAGTGTGATCCGTAGCATGATGGGATAAGCATGGATATTGGAGAGACACTAGAAGCAAGGATTCTTGGTAGAGACTGTGTATTCTATAGATATGTAGTACTGATATTGTGTACCTATTATATATGCAATGTTGTGTACATATGGTGTTGTGTGTATGTTGGATATGTAGTGTTGTGTACATATGGTGTTGTGTGCATGTTGGATATGCAATGTTGTGTACATATGGTGTTATTTGCATGTTTGATATGTGATGTTATGTACATATGGTTCTATGTACATGTTGTATATGCAGTTTTATGCACATACGGTGTTGTGTGCATGTTGTACATGTGGTGCTATGTACATATGGTGTTGTGTGCATGATTGTACATGTGGTGTTTTGTTCATGTGGTGCTATGTACATTTTGTACATGTGGTGTTTTGTGCATGTGGTGCTATGTACATTTTGTACATGTGGTGTTGTGTATATGTCGTGCATGTGGTGTTGTGTACATGTGGTATTGTGTACATGTTGTGCATGTGTTGTAATGTACATGTGGTGTTGTGTACACATTGTACAAGTCATGTTGTGTACATGTTGTGCAGGTCGTGTTGTGTACATGTTGTGCAGGTGATGTTGTGTACATCTGATTTTGTGTACACATTAAGAAGGTGGTGTTGTGTACATGTGGTGTTGTGTACACGTTGTGCAGGTGGTGATGTGTACATGTGGTGTTGTGTACACATTGTGTAGGTGGTGTTGTGTGAATTTGATATTGTGTATACGTCATACACGTTGTGTTTTTAAAATGTTGTACGATGTTATGTTTTTTGTGTATTCATTGTGTTGTACTCTATGTGTGTATATGTGTTTAGTTGTACACTAGGTGTAGGAGTATGTTTTGTGTTATACACCAAGTATAGGTCTATGTGTTTTGATGTACACTGGGTGTAGAAGTATGTGTTGTGTTGTACACCAGATGTAGGTGTGTATGGTGTGTTGTACATTGGATGTAGGTGTATGTCTTGTGTTGTATATCAGGTGTAAGTGTATGTATTATGTGGTACACCATGTGTGAATGTATACATGTGATGTACAATGTGTGTATGTGTACATGATTGAAGAAAATGCATTGGGTGCTTTTGGGGTGTGGAAATTGATTTGGTGTGCATACGGAAAGGACAAGGAACAAAAGTAGAAGTAAGGCCCGATTAAAGGATAAGTAAGTATTTTATTTTAGTATTATTATGCATGTGATCTATGACTATGATTTATGATGGTTACATGTGATTTATGATTCTTATTTATGATGGTTGTCTTTTGAGCTAACTGAATGTGATATGTTTATACATGATGATTTAATCAGAGAGCTAGTTTGACATGTTGTGATAGGAAGTAAACAGAATTGCAATTGTACCTTATTGTCAAGCCATCAATGAGGTATGAATTGAATTCATTTCAATTCATTTTGAATCTAATGACAATTATGTGCTTGGTACAGGAAAGCAAGGAAAATGCTAGGTTGGGTGGTTGAAATGTCGAGTTTGGGTGTTTGGAACTAACTGCAAGAATGTTAGTAGTAGCAACGAATAGAATTGGAACAAGCAACAATATGTTGGTAAAGCACTCGAGGATTAGGGCCATTCTTAGACACTGGTACCCAATAGTTTCCATTGATTTCCATGAACATGTTATGACCAGTATGATCACTTTTAGGCAGGGATATGCCTTGGTTTTTGGACCTTTCAATGTGAGGAAACCTTCCAAGGGATGGATTTCTCGAGGGGCTATTTAGAAAAGAAGGGGATGTCAGCAGAACTTAGAAGGTGTGTGATTGCATGAAAGGGGGTGACCGTATTTCCGGAGGGACTGTGTTGTGGAGAAGGGAATGTAGGGGAATGAATTTGTTTTGTTCATTAGCATTTCCAAATGGGATTAGAAGCACATTGGTAGTGTGCCATGGAACAATGATCTAATAACTGTTCACTGAGAGAACAATTAGTGCAAGGATCATAGTGTTAGACATTAGATTTAGGTTTGACTTTGATAGTGGATTCTGGACATCCTAAGAAGGAAGTGAATCCTGGTATTACTTTTGACGGTGGAGGTATGAGCCTTTCGATTCCCTTGTTGATTGATATGGACGTCATATCCTTTTATTTTCTAGATGAGCAAATGTGCATATGTGTATATTATTGTAAATATTGTATCAAGCTATGGTTATAAAGCTCCATAGACAATATGATTATTTTTTGGTTGAAGAAAATGTGCATGAGAATATATGTGGCTGTTATTGTAAATATTGTAATGATTTGTGTTATAAATCTCTAGTAAACATTATGATTATCATGTTTTTAGTAGGAGATCATTATAAATATTGCAACAAGTCGTGTTAGAAATCTCCATAGGCAATTTTTTTGTGTTTTTTATTTTTTTTCTACGGCTTGTTGGTCATAGGTGTCATTGAACATTGAGGATAGTGTTCCCCCAAGGGGGATGGTTTTGTAACATCCCCAGTTAAAATTTCATGTAATAAAGTTAATAGAGGAAAAATAAGACTAAGGTCATGGGACATGTAATCCAACATGAATGTTGCGAAAAAACATAGAGATGGGGTATCACTTGTGATTAATTTATGGCTATGGAAATTGGCAAATGCATTTGAAAAGGAAAAGTGGCATTAATTGGAATTTTATTTATGAAATAAAGGAAAATAGGAGAAAAGGAAGATGAAAGGTCACAAGTTTTCTTGAGATAAAAATTGAAGGAAAAATGAAGGAAAATTACGAAAATAGAGGTCTCAATGATAAAAAGATTTATGAGGATCCATTCATGGCTTCTGTTGGTTATACTTTTGTGAATGTTAGCTTGGAGCTCTATTGGGTGTGGAGCCTAATTATCTACCTGATTCTGAGGCCTTGTTTCTGCTAGGTGTATACCCCCGAAAGATTTTACACCCCTCCACATGAGGGGGGGGCTTATAAAATTTGCTTGTACAATATTGTAATTTTGTATTCAATCTGGATCATTCATTAGGTGAATGATATGATAATAGAAGTTATGTTAATTTAGGGTTTTCTTCCATAGAAGGCAAAACCCAATTTATATGAGGGAATTGTATTGTGTCTTTGTATAATTATTCTAAGCGAGAAAGAGAGAGGATATTGTATAAGAGTGAAGATGAAATTACAAAAAATCTATTGTAGGTTGTATCTATTCATTTTCTTGGATAATATAAAAGGAAGGACTAGTTGTTTCTCCATGGACATAGCCCAAATTAGGTGAACCGCGTATATTTGTGTCTCTCTTGTTTTATGCATTTCTGTGTTTTTGTTTCTGCAATATTGTATGTGGTTCATCGCTCTGTTAATTATTTTCTAGCAACTGGTATTAGGATTGAAGGTCTATTTGGTTGATAAACTCACATGAGAGAAGGTTTTAAGATTCAAGTGGCAGAAATGGTGGAATATGGTAGGTTTAGGGTCGAGAAATTTAACGACCAAAACTACAAGTTGAGGAAGATGTAGATGGAAGATTATGTGTATCAGAAAGATTTGTACCAACCATTGAGCGGAAAAGCAAAGAAGGAGATGAGTATGATGGAAAAAGAATGGGATCTTCTCTATAGAAAGGAACTAGGAACAACACTGTTGTGTCTAGCAGCATTGGTGGCATTCAACATTTCAAAGGAAACAGAAACAGAAGGTTTAATGATGTCATTAGTAAAACTATATGGAAAACCCTCATCCTCAAATAAGGTATTTCTTATGAAGCGTCTACTTAATATTAAGATGTCAGAAGGTAGATTTTTTTTTTATCATTTAAATGAATTTAACACAGTTACCAGTCAGTTAGGTTCTGTAGGGGTAAATTTTTATGATGAAGTTAGGGCTCTGTTATTTCTATGCTCATTGCCAAAAAGTTTGAATGGCTTAGGTATGGCTATTAGTAAATATATCTTTAGATCTGGTACTTTAAATTTTGATGATGTTGTTGGTACCATCCTTGGCAAGCAAATGCGACAGAAAATATCCAATGAGACATCAAGTAATTATTTGACTGCGGAGACTAGGGGAAGAAAAATGGAAAGAGGAGGGAACACAGGGAATCATAGTAAGTCAAGAAAAGGTAGATACAAATCCAGATCAAGGATAGCGTGTTGGAAATGTGGGAAGAAATGACACCTGAAGAAAGATTGCAAATCTCAGAAGGGAAAAGAAGGAGATGGACAACAAGAGAACAATCATGAAGCAAATGTAACAGGTGATGTGTTGCAATATGCTTTGATTCTTTCATTATATAATATTATTGATGCTTGGGTGGTAGATTAAGGGGCTTCATTCCATGCCACACTTGATAGGAAACATTTTCATGACTATGTTCAAGGACAATTTGGACAAGTTCATTTGGGGGATGATAAACCCTATAAATTCATTAGAATGGGTAAGGTTTTTATAAATAAACAAAATGGAAAAAAATGGATATTGAAGGAGATAAGGCATGTTTGATATCTGAAGAAAAATCTAATTTCAACAGGGAATTAGGCGGTGAATATTGTGTGACTACATTCACAGACAAAACCTAGAAGGTCACTAAAGGAGCCCTGGTAATAGAAAACCAACAAAAGGTTGGTACATTATATTTATGCAATCATATTTAAAATTTTGTTAATTATTTAACTGCCACAGGAGCATATACGACATTGTGGCATCATAGGATCGTGCACATGAGTGAGAAACGGATGCATACTCTTTATTCAAGAAATTTATTGTCAAGTTTGAAGCTTGTTGATTTGGATTTCTGTGAAAATTGTATTTATGGAAAACAAAAGAGAGTCATATTTCTCAGAGTTGGGAAGAAAAATAAGAGCGAAAAAATAGAACTTGTGCATACTGATATATGGGGACCTACTTAGGTATCATATCTTTGTGGCTCTCCTTATTATGTTACTTTTATTAACGATGGTACTACGAAAACCTGGATTTATTGTATTTGAAATAAATCTGATGTATTTGATACTTTCAAGAAATGGAATGCTTTTGTTGAGAATGAGACAGGAAAGAAGTTGAAGTGTCTTAGGTCAGACAATTGAGGTGGATACTAGAGCAAAGTGTTTGATAACTATTGTTCAGAGCATGGAATTTGTAGAGAGAAGACAGTTCTAGGAACATCACAGGAAAATAGTGTGTTAGAAAGGGTGAATAGGCCAATCATGGAGCATGCAAGGTGCATGGGATTGCATGCAAGATTTCCCTTACAATTTTGGGCAGATGTTGTAGATTTGTTGTTTATCTAATAAAAAAAGGGCCTTCAAGTTCCTTGGATGGTGGTATTCTAGAGGAGGCATGGACAAGTAAAAAGGTAAACTACTCATTTTTAAATACTCTTAGTTGTGAATTATTTGTCCACATCAATAAAGAAAATAGAAAAAAGATTGAGGAAATATCAAAGAAATGTACCTTTATTGGATATGGTGTTAAGGATTTTGGTTATCGCTTTTATGAAAATAACAAAATCATTAGGAGCAAAGATGTCATATTCAATAAAAGATCTTGTATAAGAATTAGATGCTGGAAAAGTAACAAGAAATGGAAGATAAAGAATAGGAAATTCTTGATGAGATCACAGAAAAAATTAAGGTGCCTGAAAATCATAATGATTAGTAGGCACAACAACAATAACAACCACAATAGAAACATGCATCTCAAACAACTCAAAATGGTGTTAGAATATCTACTAGGATAAGTAGACCACATGAATGATACTCACCTTCATTATATTATGTATTCCTAATTGATTATGGTGAACCACAAAGATATGAAGAAGAAATGTAGGTAAAAACCATGAAGAAGTAGGAGTAATCCATGGAAGAAGGGATGAACTCCTTGATGCATGACCAAACTTGGGACTTAGTCAAGTTTCCTGCAAGTAAAACAACATTGCAGAATAAATGGGTTTACAAGTTGAAGGAATAAGATGGACGTAAACATTGTAGAATTTTGTAGAAATTTTCCTACAAATCAGCTAGCTTTGATACCATGTAGAACTTTTTCTACAAATTAGCTAGCACTGATACCATGTAGAAATGTCCCACTTGTAGATCAACATGGTAATGCAATGTACTAAAGCAAAACACTTGATCTACTTCTACAAACAATTTAGTGGAAGCTTATTCAAACATAAGCAACATCAATAAGAACACATATAACTGATATGGAGAAATCAAACACACATAACACAAAAGATATAACTAGAGAAAAGCACCAGCCTAAAACCCCATCTCTGTATTATCATACAAGTGGAAATATGTCTGGATTACACAAAGCCTTAGCTCAGAAGCTATCCAACTCTTAGTACAATCGCTCTGCTACTCATAGACAGTCAAAGGCTTCTCACAAACCTTCTCCTCTGCCCTCCAAGCCTCCTATTTCCTTGTGCAGTTTCCTTGGGGTTCAGTGCTGCCACTTGTGTGAATTGGCCTCTTCACACACTCACTAACCTCTGATCTAACTACACAAAACTGAAGGAGATAAATCCTCATCATGGATGAGCTTCCTTTATAGGAAAAATATTCATCCAACTAATAGTACATTGTCCCTTCTCTGATCTCAACTGGGTCTCTGACAGAACTGACATGCATCAGTTATCCATGAGTGAATACATAGTTATCTGAAAATAATAGTTGTCACATGCATGCGAGCATCAACAAACTATATCTCATTAATTTAACAACTTGTTAGATTAATCTAATTGAACTTGACTAAGTTAAACTAAGTCAACTGATCCTCTCAATATAGAACTCATCCTTAATTCCTCAATCAGTGGAGCAAATCAAGGACACATTCCCCAATTAGTGGAGAAATAATTGCATGTTCTCACAAAGACTTCAAGTTTGCTTTTCATTAACTAATTAACTCATGGAGAATTAATTAATTAATATTCCAAACTACTCGTAAGACCAAATTCAAATTTATTTCCTATAGATAGATCAGGGACTACTATAAATAGGAAGGGACCCAGAAATGCTATTTTTAGAAGATGCTATTTTTAGCAGTTTCACCTCTCACCCGAGGTGGCCAAAATTCCACACTAGCCAAACTACTATTTTTAGAAGTGCTTTTTTTCAGTAGTTCTATTTTTAGCACTTTCTAAATTTAGCATTTCTTGTTACACACTTTTCAACACTCCCTCTCATCAAGAAAGGCTTCCTATCGAACCCGATCCTATAACTCTAGAATGTTCTGCATGCAACACATCTACCAAGTGCGGTTGCTCTAGCAACACTCGGAACAAAAACTCCCAACTGATCACTCTGTTACGCTAGTAACATACTTTGATGCTAAAGCTCTACCTTTTGCTGACAAGTGCTCCCTCTCTGACCTCTGTGCTACAGCAGCATCTCCATGCATCTCGCACCATTGCACCCTTCTCTATGCTACCCTGCACTGTGCAACACACTTGTGCCTCTCACATTGCTGTAGTCTACATGCTCTGTGTTGTCTTGGGATTCCCTACACTATACCTCTCTCTACCGCTCCATCCACATCTATCTATACCCAGTCATTTAGTTCTTGCTACTCCACATCAGGGCTCTCGTAGCAAGGTCTCATCCAAGAGGTTCGGTACCTCAAGGATCCTGCCCCTCCTCCTTGGGACAATCACTCTATATCACCCCACCTCCTACCTAGAGGTATGGTTGCATGTGATCCCTCTGCCGACTTGGCTTGAATTTTCCCCTACTCAAGGTCTCTACATGAGTAGATGTCTCTACTTGATCTCCTCTCATCTTCTCTAGTTGTGGCTGCTCCATAACCTCCTGAAGTTGCTACACCAATCGTGGCTCCTCCACAATCGTTTGAGACTTCTTCTAGTGCTGTATGTTGAGAGGTAATATACTTTCCCTCTCAACCACCAAGTCCCTAACTTTTGCCTTGCTCCTCAAGGCTTTGCATGCATCTTGTACCTCAAGTGTATACAGGTTCTTGGCTAGCACACCAATCTATTTCCACTTTCTCGCCGTCACAGAATTTTCTAGAAAAAGAACTGATTTTAAATCAGCGATATCTCCCTCATCCGAACTCCGATTCAGTTGATTTTTTTTTTTGGTATTTTTCCGCAAGGAATCCAAATATTCTATTTGTTTCTGAAAATTTTGTACAGAAATTTTCAGATCCGCTCTGAAAACTCTCGGCCCAAAACTCAAAACTTTGAAATCTCCTCTCAGTATATTGTTCTCTCCTTTGATCACCTTTGCTCTAATACCATGTACAATTTTTCCTACAAATAAGCTAGCTTTGATACCATGTAGAACTTTTTCTACAAATCAGCTAGCATTGATACCATGTAGAAATGTCCCACTTGTAGATCAACATGGTAATGCAATGTACTAAAGAAAAACACTTGATCTACTTCTACAAACAATTTAGTGGAAGCTTAATCAAACATGAGCAACATCAATAAGAACACATATAACTGATATGGAGAAATCAAACACACATAACACAAAAGATATAACTAGGGGAAAGCACCAGCCTAAAACCCCATCTCTGTATTATCATACAAGTGGAAATATGTCTGGATTACATAAAGCCTTAGCTCAAAAGCTATCCAACTCTCAGTACAATCGCTCTGCTACTCATAGACAGTCAAAGGCTTCTCACAAACCTTCTCCTCTGCCCTCCAAGCCTCCTATTTCCTTGTGCAGTTTCCTTGGGGTTCAGTGTTGCCACTTGTGTGAATTGGCCTCTTCACACACTCACTAACCTCTGATCTAACTACACAAACCTGAAGGAGATAAATCCTCATCATGGATGAGCTTCCTTTATAGGAAAATATTCATCCAACTAATAGTACATTGTCCCTTCTCTGATCTCAACTGGGTCTCTGACAGAACTGACATGCATCAATTATCCATGAGTGAATACATAGTTATCTGAAAATAATAGTTGTCACATGCATGCAAGAATCAACAAACTATATCTCATTAATTTGACAACTTGTTAAATTAATCTAATTGAACTTGACTAAGTTAAACTAAGTCAAATGATCCTCTCAATATAGAACTCATCCTTAATTCCTCAATCAGTGGAGCAAATCAAGGACACATTCCCTAATTAGTGAAGAAATAATTTCATATTCTCACAAAGACTTCAAGTTTGCTTTTCCTTAACTAATTAACTCATGTCGAATTAATTAATTAATATTCCAAACTATTGGTAAGACCAAATTTGAATTTGCTTCCTATAGATAGATTAGGGACTATTATATTTTGGAAGGGACCCAGAAATGCTATTTCCAGAAGATTTTATTTTTAGCAGTTTCACCTCTCACCCAAGGTAGCCAAAATTCCACACTGGCCAAACTGCTATTTTTAGCAATTCTATTTTTAGCACTTTCTAAATTTAGCATTTCTTGTTGCACACTTTTCAACAAACACAGGTATAAGGCTAGACATTTTGTGAATGGGTTTGAACAAAATAAAGGTATATAATTTGATGAATTTTTTTCTCCTATTGGTAAAATGACTTCAATAAGAACTATTTTAAGTCTAGTGGCAGCAAAATATTTTCATTTTGAGAAGTTAGATGTAAATACAACCTTTCTCCATGGGGATTTGGAGGAAGAAATATATATGCATTAGTCACAAGGTTATGAGGTGAAAGGGAAGGAGAAATTAGTGTGCAAATAGAAGAAGAGCTTGTATGGCTTAAAACATGATCCAAAGCAGTGGTATCTAAAATTTGTCAAGTTTATGTATGAACGGGGTTATACTAGATTTCACTCTAACCATTGTGGTTATCTTAAAAAGAAAAATTATGGAAGTTATATTATATTTCTATTATATGTAGATGACATGCTAGTTGCAGGGTTTAACATGTGGGAAATAAATGTGCTCAAAGGAAAATTGGAAAATTCATTTGCAATAAGGGATTGGGGTGTTGCAAAACAAATCCTTGGTATGAGAATAACTAGAGATGGGAAAAATCACAAATTAACATTGACTCAGAGTGATAGAAAAGGTGTTGGGAAGATTTAATATGCATAATGAAAAACCAGTTAGTACGCCTTTGGCTAGCCATTTCAAACTCAGGAGATGTGTCACAAGACTCGGGAAGAGATGGATTATAGGTGTAAAGTTCCATATGAATCAACAATTGGAAGCTTAGTGTATGCAATGGTCTGCACAGGGCCTGATATTTCACATGCAATGGGAGTTGTAAGCATGTATATGAAAAATTCGAGAAAAGAGAATTGGATGGTAGTAAAGTGGATTCTCAGGTATTTGAGAGGTACCAAAAATCAAATATTCTTCTTTAGTGGTTCAAACATTGCTCTACAGGGATATGTTGATGGAGATATGGCAGGTGCTATAGATAATAGGAGGAGCACCATAGGGTATGTGCTTAATTTAGGTGGAACAACTGTCACTTGGGTTTCAAAATTGCAAAACATTGTTGCACTTTCAACAACGGACATAGAGTATGTTGTTGCTATAGAGGCTAGTAAAGAAATGATTTGGTTACAAAGGTTTATGGATGAATTTAGAAAGAAGCAAGAGATGGGTAGGTTATACAGTGATAGTCAAAGTGCCATTCATCTTGAAAATAACTTATCATTTCATTCCAAGACTAAACATATATAGCTCCAATACCATTTCATATGACCAATTTTGGAAGATGGATAGTTGAAGCTGGAAAATATACACACTAGTTAGAATCCTACAAATATGTTAACAAAGGTTGTAACTAGGGAGAAACTGAGTTTTTGCTCAGTTTCAATTGGTCTTACAGTGTGATGATGAAGATGAGAAATACTTAGTTCCAAAGTGGAAGCATTGTCCAATAAGTGAACAATGGTGGAGTTGCTATAATCAGTCTCTAAGTGGGGGATTGTTAGTTGTGGAGCCTGATTATGTTCCTGATTTAGAGGTCTTATTTTAGTAGAGTGCATACCCTAGGAATACTGTACACCCCTCCATGTCGAGGGGTGTGGAGGGACTTGTAAAATAACCTTGTCAAATATTGTAATTTCATAGTCAATCTAGGTCGTTCATTAGGTTGATGATCTGATGGTACAAGTTGTTAATTTAGGGTTATTTTCTCTAGAAGGCAACCATCAGTTTATATGAGGGAATTGTATTGTGGTTTTGTTTGATTATTATGAGAGAGTGAGAGAGAGGAGACTGTGTGCGAGAGAGGAGGAAATTACAGTAGATTTGATGTAGGTTGTATCTCCTCATTTTGTTGGATAACATAAAAGGAAGGATTGGTTGTTTTTCCATGAACGTAGCTCAAATTGGGTGAACCACTTATATCTATGTCTCTCTTTTTTTTGTTTCTATGTTTTTTTATGCATTATTGTGTTGGCATTATGGCTTAGTTGGTTTGTTGGCATTGATATCAAACTAGTATTGTCAGGGTTGGATGTTGCATTGATGATATTTGGGATTGATGTCAACCTTCTAGTATCTGATTATGCACATGGTCTCTGATGTGTATGCATATGGATGAGATGCTACAAGGTTTCTTGGTGCAGATCTTGGTGTATTTATGGCAAATTTTGATGGCTTGAGTGTTGGAGCAACTGATGGATGGCCGCCAAGTCAACCTAGTTTGACCTATATTGATCATGGAGCTGTTACAATGGATTTTTGGAGTGTTGCAGAGGCTATAGTAGCTTCCTGATGTTGATAAAGTAGTGAAATAGGTCTGGTGCAAGTATAAAGGAAGATACTTATGTTTCAGGCATGTTTCATCTCCAATCACATGGAAGGAAGGTTGTGAGAGTGACTGGAGCTTGTCTTTTGAATCCTTACACTGCAGAGAGTGATTGAGGAATAACATCCCTAGTCACATGGATGGAGGATCATTAGAGTGACTAGAATAGTCCAGTTGCTTGGAGGGCAGGTTCATTCAAGCAACCAACCCTTCCAATCAATTTGGGTTAGGCTTATGGGTGCGACCAAGAATCAAGGAAAAAATTTCTCTGCATTCCTCACGCTCATCAATTGCTTATTTTCTTTTCTAGCTCAACTTATTTGAGAGTCATCATGTAAAGGTTGGAAAAAGGTTTGTGTTCTTCTAGAATTTGGTTAAAAGATCATATTCACTAGTAAATGAAGTTAGTGGATTCATTGAGTCAAGAAGCATTGAACCAAGCCACTTCCATCATATGAACGGAGCTCCGCTACAAAATTGGAATTAAATATTTAGAATATTACAAATAGATGGAAATCATGAGTCTATTTGATTGGAAGCAAATATGATGGTTGTGTGGGCTTGGAGAATGTGAATAAGAGAAGTATGGTGTGTGTGAGTTGTGTAGGAATTTATGCAGAATATTTTCAGCAGATCACAGTGGTAGACGATGGAAGAAGAATTATGTTTCAACCTAGATCTTGTGTAGTAGTATAGTAAAAGAGTAGGAAGGATCTTAGATAATTTCCTTCATTCTTTCTTATCATATTTTCATCAAACTATCTTTGCTACATGTATTACAGTTTGGGTTGTTGCCGTGATTGAGTGGATGAGTTATGCATATTTGTTTTGATGAGATTATTATGATGTTTTGAGCTTATATCAGATATAGGCTATTAGGTTGTTGATGTTGAGCAGGCTTGAGAGCCCATTTTGAAAATATATGAAACATGGTTCACATGGAGGTATTTAGGGTGTGAGGCTTCATTATAGATATTGTGTAGACAAGGTGGGATCCTTCTAGTAGATAGATCAGAATGGAAAGTAGATTTCTCCAGAGTCTAATTGGAGTTGGGCAAGGCTCATTGGTGGTGGTGGCCTCTTGTGAATGGTGATTCATAGAGTCATGTGAGAAGAGTCTTTCTATTTGATGTTGCTAACAGAATGTCTTAGCATTCATGTTCCTACTGCTGGGTGGTAGCTCCTCTATGTAAAACTTATTCAGCATAATAGAATATTTGAGCAATAGAGAAGCAGGTGATTTTTTTCTATAGAGATGGTTTTCCACCAGAAAATATCATGTTCTTTTTTTGCGTGAATACTTGGTTATTTAGCATTATTCTCATATGTTTTTCTATATGATTTAATCTACTAAAGAGTTAATGAAGATTGTGTGGCAATAATTGAAAAGGAATTTAAAAGTTAATAAACACAGACACTACTGATTGACCTTTGTTCTCAGTCGTTAATACATTTCCAACATATTGCAGGTGTTTCATTGCTCCATTAATTATTTTCTAACAAGTTCTCTCTTTTATTCTCTCACTCTCTTATACTCTTAAGACTTACACACTTAGAGTATTCTTGGAGCACTTTGGCATACATTGGATTTGTGAAAATAAGGAAAGGGAAAGCAAGAAAGTGCAATGGAACAATTGGATCAATAGCTACAACTAGATTACTTCACAAGTATCGAGTTTCATGTATAATTTACTTACTATTTTTGGCATTCATGATATATACATGTGGTTATTTGGTTATGATCTATCATTGTGTTGATGCCCCTTTCAAGTGCTTCTTTCAAGTTTTCAGCTAAAGTAGGTTTCCCAGCCCTGCCTACAAAAATAGCTATATTGGCAGGTAGGGCGATTATATACCATTCGCTTCGGATTTGCTCACTTGGTTTGGAGGCCATTGGGATTTTATTCAAGAGTTTATTGAATCCACAGCAAGTGCTTCTTTCATGTTTTCAGCTAAAGTAGGTTTCCCAGCCCTGTCTACAAAAATAGCTATATTGGCAGGTAGGGCGGTTATATACCATTCGCTTCAGATTTGCTCACTTGGTTCAGAGGCCATTGGGATTTTATTCAAGAGTTTATTGAATTGGGCGTTAAATTCCTTAATTGGTTCCCTATGCTCTATCCTAAGATTGGAGAGATCGTTTATTAGTGTAGCCAAAGACCTATCATCTCCATACTTAGTAAGAAACTGCTCTTGGCAAGTGTTCCAACTGGTAATGGAACCAGAGGGTAAAGAAAAATACCAGGATCCTGCTGATCCTTGCAAGGTATAAGGGAAAAGTCTAACAACAACATCTTGTTCTATTATTCTTTTCTAGTTGACTGCCAAGATGAAGTTATTAATATGTTCCTTAGCTTGGGTCCCATCATCTGGGTTAAACTTGGGTAGCCATTTTTCAGGAGCATCAGGTAATGCATGCAATGGTGCAAGCATGTTGACTGCACCAGGCCTGGTCCATGGATCTGCCATTATAACAGCAGTAGTAGATGATACTACTGTTGAAATTCCAAATGCCTGGGAAGGAAATGATATTGCGGAGTGAGCAGGTTGGGATGTTAAAGTTCCTAATCCCTGATGAACAACAATATGTAATGGGGGAGTGGACGGTTGACTTCGTACAGGGGAAAGTGAGATGGAGGATGTGGATGAAAGCTCTTCACTATCAGATCCTTCAGTATATTTCTTCGCCTTTTTCCTTTTGGGTAAAGGGAACTCAGTGGGTTCAATACCAAGTTTTTCGCTCTGAAGTCTGGTGAGAGGGTGAGATAAATTGAACTGCGAAGTCACACTGCTTTGTGATACCTCAGATTTCTGTGGTGAAATCGAGAAGCTCTGAAGTTTGTGGATAAGAGACTGGCCTTCAGGGGATTCAAGACTTAATTGTTTTGGAGTATGATGGGTTTGAGCAGTGGTAGTTGATTCCTCTCCTTCTTGTTTGGATACTGGAGAACCAGCATGCAATTGGGAAGTACGAGGTGATACGGAGGGAGAATTACTCTTAGAATGGCCTGCAGATTTGGGTTTGCTTGCCATTCACAGTTGGGCACTCCTTCTAGCACCAAAAATGTTGATGCCCCAAAAATCGTTGTATCAACATTGGGGGATAACCACCCGGTCCGGACCTTAGTACAGCTCCTTTTCCGTTTGGAATGGTGGCTCCGACTGGGGATAATGGGACCAGTTTCCCAGTAATGAATAAACGGGATGAATGAATGATTGGTTCACTAATCTAATAATAGGCGAATAACTTAATCTATCGGTGAAATAAAAGAACTACTACTAATCCCGGGAACTATTGTATTTTTTAAAGTGTAGCGCTTGATGATCTATATTTATAAACAGGCATGTAGATGACTCTATTCAATAAACATGGACTTTTATTCATTCAAGAATTACTCTGTTTAAATCGTTAAACAAAGGGATTAGTGCAATGTTGCTACACTTTATATATCATCGATACATATATGATCAAAGGAAAAGCATCCCATAAACATCCAATAGTGGAGGGAATAAAGAAATGTTGTTAAAACACATACATATATTCGATAATAGCAAAGGCAATCAAATAACAATTCATATGAAAAGAATGAATTCAGACATAGATAATAGTACCATATGAGCCACTAGACACTCCCAATATCAATCGCTATTTGAGATTCTTCTTCCAACGCAGAAATACTTTCAAACAAAGACAGTAGTGCACATTTGCATAAAAGCTTCCTTGTCAAAATTAGAATAACTGGTCCAGTTTTATAAAAGAATATGGTTGAAGCACAATAGTGCAACTTCAGTCTTTAAGTCAAGTACAAAACTTTACGACCCTTTCCAAAACAATGAAAGGGTCTATAAATACTTAATTAATCTAACTATCTACGAAACTGAAATCCTATTTAATTGGTATCAATTAATTTTGATCATAATTTCCTCAGCAATCTGGCAGTCGGCGGCATGACTCATCATGTAGGCTGTTTGCCTTTGAATCTGAGCTAACTTATCGCAAGCATCGGCTCCACTTCGGGTGGTCTGTTGAGGCGAGAGCTAAGCTGGGCGGCATAGGTGGCATCCTGAATATCGGGGATAATATACCTGATTACATCTGTAAGGCACTTGAGGGTGGCTCTTTGAGTGTGTGGTTTTACCAAGAAGAACCAATAGGTGTCCCATGTTAAACTGTTAATTCCAGCAATTAATCTCCCCTTTTCCTCTAGATCTGGATAACATGACTACTCCAATGTTTTCATTGCTGTCAATTTTCCTGGCGTGCATTGGGAAATCATATTTGACAAGTAGAGAGTGTTATTAACTAATTCAACCAAATTGCTTGTAGTTGATTTACACCTTGAAACTGCCCTCTCTGCTTTCATTAACTGGGACTCCCAATTTGTAAATAATATATCTTTATGTGACTCTAAAATTCTTGGTAAATTCGCTGCTTGTCCTTGGTCAGTATCTTGCCAGTCAAGAAATGCAGCTATTGTTTCTTCAACTTGATCCAATTCCGTCCTAGCCTTTTCTACTTTCTCACTTATTGATGTCGCTAACTCACATAGTGGCTCTGCCTGGGCGATTTGTTGACATAGAAGTTTGATTTGTGCTATTAATGCCGTATTTATCTGTAGTGCTTCTACTCTGAATTCAGTTATTTGTGGAACGCCCTTTGTCTTCTCAAGCTTTGCTGATAGTTGAGCAATCTGCTCATCTTTTGTTTTCAGCATTTTCTCATTTGTTGCCTTCAGTTGTGCCAAGGCCTCTAACAATTCTTTCTGCTTTTGGATTGCGCTGTGGTCAATCCTTTGTTTCTCTGCCTGCAATTGTTGAGTTAGTTGATTGTTCACTTGTTGTTGTGTCAACAATTGTTGTTCTGCCTGCTCCGCTTTCTGCTTTGCTTCAGTTAGCTGTGCCTATAATAAGAAGATTTCCTGGTCTTTTGTTTTCAATAAAAGACTCACCTCTGATGCCTTGTCTATTGTTGCTGCTGAATAGGCTCCAGCATATTGTGACAGTTTTGTCAGGTCATCAGAGGGGTCAAATTCCTCCTTCCAAACCACATTGCCCGTGACCGTCTGTTCTGGGAAAAGGGAAGGTTGATCAGTCCTTCTTCTCTTCCTCTGTCGTTTTACTACAGCTTTATGCCTTGGGCTGTAGAAGACATCCAAGGGAGGAATCTCTTCTACCTGCAAAATGATTTGATCGGAGGGGTCCTTTGGTATTATTTCTACTTCCTTTGAAATGGGTGGGCCGCTGGTTCCACTTGGAACCTGTTGTGAAGTGGTTTCCTGTGTGTCTGCTGCTTTCGAAGTTTCAGCGTTCTTTGAACATTCCAAACTGTTGATAATAGAATCAAATTGCTGCCATTCCTGGAGCAATTTTGGATCAATATGAGTATCCACATTTACTTCAATGTTGGTCTGTTTCTGCTCTTTAGTCTGGGTCTCCTCCCGCACTTTCTCCTGCTTTTTAGTCTGAGTTTCCTCCTGTGGTTTTTCTTGTTCTTTTGTTGTAACCGGAGGTTCCTTTGACTGTTCCCGTTCAGGCTCGCTTGATGATGTTGTTGGGGTTGTTGCTAACAGATCTAGAGGCAGAGTTTGCAACCTATGTTCTCTAAGTCTGTTGAATTCAACCAACCCTTCATCTTGACATTTCATTCTGGAAAATGCCTTAACCTGCATTATTGACTTGGCTGAGGAGAACAGGTCATCGAACATATCTTCTTTATGATCAAATTTTGCCAATTTGGCCTGTTCAAGTGCATTATAGGCGACTTTGTTGGGATCAAATTGCCTATTAGGGAGAGTTGCTAGAGTTAATGATTTTATCTTTGTAGCTTCTTTCTCTGCATGTTTGAAATCATGCAACGTGTAGACACCGCATCTAAAAGGAAAAGAGGGCTAGCCCTGCTTCTTGTTTTTCTTGAGGTTCTGTGTGACTCCCTCGGCAATGATCTGATAAGCTATCTCCCTCGCTAGCAGTTTATCAGGTATGTACAAGGGAAGGACATGAGGTTCGGCTTGGCTACCGAAAACTCTTATATAAGTGAACTTTTCCTCCCCGAACCATCTTCCTACTGATGTTAAGTCAATCCCGGCTTGGTAGGAAATCTTGGGAGCAGGTTTATCAAAAATAGAGTAATGAATGGGTAACATAAAGCCATTGCAGACTTGGTATAAATGGTGCTTATAAGAGGATTTCCATAATTTCTGATGGTATATGTGAATAGGCATGGGGTCTTGTGATGTCCACCTCCAGCCGAGCACAGGAAATTCAGAATTAAAACACAAGGTATCTAAAATATAGGCACTGTAGTAGAATGGGGGAATTAACCTTTCAGTAACACGGGTCTTATTTCTAAACTCAAGAACAGCTGTTGCTAGTTTATCTGAGAGTATAGTTGCCCAATCCATTATTTCACTGTTACATGCCGCTTCCATCAAGGGAACCATTTCTATAGTGAAATTAGCGGAATCGTGTAACCCCCACAATCTACACATCATTATTCCAGCATAACAATAAGGAGAACATAGGGAATCAACCGAGTACTTACCAGAAGATTCATGTTTGTGTTTTTCCGAATTTTGTCTCCAATCCCGGATGGGTTCGGATTCAATTTCATTCTCTTTTCGGAATTTCTCCAAGAACGCCTTGTTGTACTTCTTCTCTGGCTCAGGCAAATGATACATTTGCCTTAAATCATCAGCCTTGAATGACCCGAAAATTCTCCCGTCTCTGGTGCAGAAGGTTCTGTCCATGATTGAGATTTCCTCAATTGCCCACCGCACTACATCCGTATATGGGAGAATTTGTTCCCGAGCTGCTATCTGATGAAGGAAGGAGTCAGCTAAGTCCTTTAAAGTACCATCAGATTTCCGAGTTGAATCTGCAGAGGCTTGTATTGTTGTCACTTCAGGTTCTTCGGCTTCAATCAAATTGTAGGTACTTTGCCAAGTAGTTTTGCCGAGACCAGAGCATGTCGTATCAGATATCAATCCTTTCTTTTTATTTGTTGGGTCAGCGACGGCTTGTCCTGTGGCTGGCGCAGCGAAAGCGACTATGGTTTTCTTAGACTTCTTCCCCATTCTGTTTGAGTTTTCTGCTTTGGAAGAATTCTGCACAGGCGTGAAAATAAGCGTAACACAGAGAATTGGTAGTGAAAATCGAATATGAGAGAGATATATTGATCAATGTGCGATGAGGGATTAACTTTAAAGTGGTTGCGGATACAATCTATGGGAAGATTTTAGGACTTACAATTACATTAAATGGCCGTTTAGAACCTGCCAATCCTTTAAATGCCCATCATATCATTAATCGGCCGAATGATTTGTTTAAGCGTGCCTGGATGTTTTGGCGGTTGAGCGCAGGTAAATCATTGTTCGACAGATCAAGCTTTTAATATGAATTGATCGTAATATCCCTCTGTCTTAACGGCTTTTTTGAAATTTGTGCTTTATCGCAATCGGGCATCGGGGAAAACTTAACTCCTTATATTGACACCTTTTGAAATCCCCGATCGCCGATAGCGATATCGCATCGCATCGGGAGTATGGGAATTCTACGAAAACATGGATAGCATATCGTCGATCGCCGATAGCGATATCACATCGCATCGGGGTGAATTACCTGGGGTGCTTTAAGAATATGCATAGTATATTGCCGATCGCCGATAGCGATATTGCATCGGGGAAAACCAATGGGCCGTTAAAGTATGCTTCCTATGTCATTTCAATATGCGATCTTGCGATCACTTTATCGCAATGATAAAAGATTGATTATTTGTATTATTAAGATCAAAATGGGTTTATCGAAAAGGTTTTCATAATGTTTTTCATTTTGTTTTCGGACCTTTTCTGAATAATACAATGTTGATACCAATCAAAACTAAAGGGACCCATTTCATATGATAGTTTTCCTAAATAAATAATGATATGAAATGGGGGGTTGTTGTAGAGCACAACACATTGGCATAGAGGATTGCCTAGATTGACAATGGATTTAGCTAGCCTTGCCATTTCCTAGATAGCCATAGTGTTTTGGATTTTCCACATGTTTTTTCTTATTGGTTGATCTGATAATCACCCTATGAGTGACCTCAGTTAAAGATTTATTGAATAAGGGTATTACAGACTTGTGGTGGTGTGTGTGTCTATGTTATTTAGGCAACGGATCAATCAGATTGCAAATACACAGACACTTGAAATGGAAAGATAGCAGAGAAATACAGTAAGCAAATACAAGAACACAAGAAATTAATAAGGAGTTCACCCTATCCTCTAGGGCTACATCTCTGGTCTAGCTCTCAGTGGTGGCCTAATTTTATTGTGTCTTAAGCAAATAATTACAATGCAGGAGCTCAATGTGAGTTTCCTGAAACAAATTTGCTTTGGCAAGGTGGTTCTTGGATTTCCCAAGACACTTGAGTGCACAGACTCTTTTCCTACCAGCTCTTTGACCTCTTTGGTCTAAAATATCCTCTTGGGGATGGCTTGAATCTCTCAAGTTATTTGGTGCTCAATTCTACCTTTGGTCAGCTCGGCCCTCTGTCTTCATTTTGCTTTTTTTGCTTCATTGTCTTCTTTGCTTCTTTGTCTTCTGTCTTCCTCTCTCTCTGTCTTATGTTCTTTGTTCATGGCTTTAAGGCCATTCGATCTCATGGCAGTTTGGTTCCTCTTCCACCTCCATCGAATCACCTACTGTAGCTGCGCTTGGAGTTCCTTGTTCGGCGTCATCATCAGGCTCACAGGGAGTGGCCGCATGTCCTCCTGTAAATAGCGCCAGCCTTCTTTGTCATTCTTGGGTTACGTCATGGAATGAGTCTTCTGCCACCTTGGTATTCAAAGCGGACCTCAAATCCTTCTAAATCGTGGCTTATTCCCTCATTAAATCTAGTCTTGTTGTTGGGCGCGATGTCAACTATCAGATCTGGATCCCCCAGATCCAATGCCTTCAACTCATTTCGCGTGGTTGACTCACTTGATCGTTAGCATGCGATGAGCGGTATTTTTCTCTCTCCTCCGCTTTCCATGCATCATTCACTGAGTCGGATCGCTCTATTTTCGCCAATTTCACTTACCGCTTGAGGGCACCCCCAATCAATACTGCCAGTTTTTCGGAGTGCGGGTCCCGCCTTGTCCTTTAGCCTTTTTGCCTTTTGTCCCGCAGTTTTCCCTGCTCTCCATGCGACCGAGCACTCAAGGCTTCTCCATTTTGAGGGTTTTCACCTAGCGATGCGTGATTAGCACTAAGTTCTAATCATGCATCAAAAGCTCTCTCTGTTTCCCGATATGGGCCTCCCAGGGGCTAATTTCGCCTCCCACATAGTCTCCATGGGCCTTAGTCAGTGCGCTTTGACCGAGGTCCTCATCATTCCATGTTGGCTGCCAACTGCCACTGGTTTAAAGGCATTTTTTTATCACTGTTCTCAATTCTTAGAAGTTTGTCCTAACCTTATACAGTCATGGCCCTTTTGATTTTTCTTCATGTATCCAATTCGGATCACAGCCTTCCCACTGAAAAGCTTTTGGACCACCAAAAGTTGGTTTTTAAGCATCAACTAAGTGAGGGTATTGTTTTCTCACTTGTCCAATATCAATCCACTTTGCACTGCTTGGCTTTGAACCTTTGAGCCCAATCCTGAGGTACTCCACATTTCCCCTACGTGTTGTCCTCACCTTCCTGTCCAGCACAGTGTCTTCTTGAAACTCATTAACATATTCAGGTAGCAGGTCATCAATAGAAGGCAATTGACTTTGCTCTTCAGGATCCTTAACCATTGAAGGTTTAAACAATTTCAAGCAATCTGCATTTATGACGGAGTAGATGTGCATGTAAGTTGGTAGATCAAGGCGAAAAGCATTTTCACCAATCTTCTCAGGTATCCAAAAGGGTCCATACTTGATAGGCTTAATCTTTTTACCTTCACCTTGCATCCCGTCCTTGTTGATATACAGCCAGACTTGGTCACCAACTTGAAAACTATGCTCCATTTGATGCTTGTCATGCCTAGCCTTGTATTTGGCTTAGCTCTTTTCCAGTTGTTCCTGTATTGCCTGGTCGATCTCCTAGATTTGTTCAATGAACCTAGCTGCCCTGTCCACATCATTGTGTCAAGCAACCATGGTATCTTGACCAAAGACAAAATCCAAAGGAGACCTTGGTGTGAAACCAAAACAGGTCTCAAAAGGAGATCTCTGTGTAGAAGAATGCTTTGCTCTATTATAAGCATGCTGCACATAACACAAATGTTCATAAGCTTAGGATGTTTGCTGAAATATTCTCTCAGTAACTGGATCACTGTTCTATTAACTACTTCTATCTGGCCATCAGTTTGTGGATGAAAAGTTATGCTTTTCTTCAGTTTGGTGTCCATTAGTTCCCACAGACTTGACCAAAAATTCCCCACAAATCGAGTGTCTCAAACCCATGAACCCATACCTGTTCAAAGAACAATTTTGCAGTCCGTTCAGTTGTGATCTGTTTATTACAAGGTATCAAAATACACATCTTGTTGAACCTATCCACAACAACATATAGATAATCATGACCTTTCCTATATTTAGGCAGTCCTCCAATAAAATCCATGGAAACACTTTCCCAAGGGTGAGAAGGTACTGGTAAAGGAGTGTACAAGCCTAGTTTTCTGTTACTGGGCTTGCTTTTAGCACACATAGCACACCCTCTTACATATCTAGAAATTGTCTCATTCATTTTCGGCCAATAACAAAACCTTTGCAATTGTGCAACTGTTTTACTTACCCCAAAGTGACCTGATATCAGAGAATTGTGTGTTTCCCTAATTATATTTACTCTCTCAGTTTGTGGAATGTAGAGTTTCCCACAATGGTATAAGATTCGGTCCTTCACATGATAATCCAATTCTTCTACTCTTTTGCCTTGACTCAAAGTTGCATATACATCTTTAAAGTCCATATCCTAAGCATATTGTTCAATGTAGCATTTATGTAGTACATAATTATGCTTAACCATGGTAGATGCATTTATAATGGGTCTAGATAACATGTCTGCAACTTTGTTATGTATGCCCTTTTTATATGTGATGACTAAATGAAATTGTTGTAGAAAACCCATCCATCTGTAATGTCTTGACTGTTGCAACTTAGTTTTGGAGTACAGATATTGAAGTGGTTGATGATCAGTATGTATTACTGTCTCTTTTCCCATTAAGTAATGTTTCCACTTCTTCACACTCTAAACTAATGCATACAATTCTTTATCATATGTAGGATAGTTAACTATTGTAGGACTAAAAGTCTCAGAATGATAACATATGGGTTTACCATGCTGAGTCAACATTGCTCCCATGGCATAGTCACTGGCATCTGTTTGGATCTCAAATGGTCTTTGCAGATCAGGCAGTGCTAGTACAGGGGCTGTACTAATCTTTTCTTTCAAGGTGTCAAAGGATTTTTGACGTTTACCTCCCCACTGAAACACCTTGTTCAATCCTGTTAAAGCATGTAAGGGAGCTGCAATTGAGGAAAAGTTAGAAATGAACTTCCTTCAATATTGTGTTGCTCCTAAGAAGCTTCTCACTTCTGTAGCAGACTTGGGTTTAGGTCAGTTTACAATGACTGCCACTTTAGAGGGATCTATTTTCAATTCACCACCCCCTACTATATGACCCAAGTAGTTTAGAGATGTTTTGCCAAATTCACATTTTGAGAGTTTAACATAAAGTTTTTATCTTTTCAAAACATCTAGTGTCTGCTTAACATGCTTTAAATGTTCTTCCCATGTTTTACTAAAAATCAGAATGTCATCCAGGTACACAATAACAAAATCATCAAGAAAAGGTCTGAGTACATCATTTGTTAATCTCATGAAAGTAGCAAAAGCATTAGTTAAGCCAAAAGGCGTAACCAGCCACTCATACAATCCCTACATTGTTTTGAAAGCAATCTTCAATGCATCTTGTTCTACAACTCTGACTTGATGGTATCCACTATGCAAGTCTAGCTTGGTGAAATAAATAGCTTCCTTCAATTGATCTAAAAGATCATCTATGTGAGGAAGGGGATAACGATTTTTTTTTTTTATCTTATTCAGTGCTCGGTAATCAATGCACATTCTCCACGAGCCATCTTGCTTTCTCACCAAAATGATTGGTGACCCACATGGTGATGTGTTGGGCCTGATGAGCCATTTCTCGAGCAACTCCTACACCTACTTCTTGATTTCATCATTCTCTAATGCAGACAACCTTTTATACCTGTTGTTGCGATAGTTGTTTCATCTCACAAGTCTGACCCCAAATCCTTCTGAATAGCTACAACAGTCTTCTTCTTCTTGCCCTCGGACTTCTTAGGTCTCAGGTCTAGATGCAGAATCCAACAATGCTCATCATCATGCCCATCCTTTTTATAGTGAGTGCATGAAGCTTTTCTTTTCTGTGCAATGTTAGCCTTCCTTTCTTTCCACTTCTACTTTCTTTTCTCCTTGATCTTGCTTGCAGTGGGTTGGGATGGTCCCCAAACTTCTAGATTTCCATTCTTTCCTCTAGCTTCTAGATGAGTAGCTTGTATAGATACCTCATCTATACTAGTGAGATTAAACATGAGGATGGTATGCCTCATGTAGCTATGTATACCACCAATGTACTTTAAAAGAGTCTCTGGTGAGTCTAATGAGATCCATAGAATCAATGCTCTCTTTCAAAATTCTTGAGTGTACCCTTGCACACTTTGCCCTTTTAACTGTCGAAGAGTTTGCCAACTCATCATGGCATGTTGCATGTAGGCCAATGTATAGAACTTCTTCTTGATTGCAGAAACAAAGTCACTCCAGATAGAGATAGTCTTACCATATCTTTTCATATCAACTTGGGTTCTTCCTTCCCACCAAACCAAGGCAGTGCCTCTTAAGCATACGCTTGTCAGCTGAATCTTGCTCTTTTCTAAGTCTATGCTCTATACTCTGCAATACACATCAATTTATCTAATCCAATTGTCCAACTTTTCAGCATTTAGCTTTCCATCATATATAGGCAAGTCAAATTTAACATCTAGCTTGATCAAAGATGCTTTCTTATTATGCACAAGGCTATTAGGAGGTGTGAGAAAGCTTTCCTCTTTCCCTTTTCCATTGGAGTGGTCATGGAAGTGAGACTCATCTTCTTCTTTATCTTGTTTAGGAAATGAGGAATCTTCATCCTTATGCTTTCTAAAGTCCTTATACATTTCTTCTACCATAGACTTTATAGCTAGGAAACTTTCTATGAATTGAGGGTCTGGCCCTACAGAACCTTCTTCTGACATTGTCTTTCGAGGATAAACTCTCCCAATTTCAGGATTAGTTTCCACCAACTCTCCTTCTCCTAATTTGAGCTTTGATATAGTGAGCATTCAACAACTAAACCAATGCAAGCTTGTCTAACCTTACAACCCTAAAGCTCTGATACCACTTGATCTTATAATCACCCTATGGGTGACCTCAGTTAAAGATTTATTGAATAAAGGTATTATAGACTCATGTTCTGGTGTGTGTTTCTATGTTATTTAGGCAACAGATCGTTCAGATTGCAAATACAAAAACACTTGAAATGGAAAGACAACAGAGAAATACAGTAAGAAAATACAAGAACACAAGAAATTAATAATGAGTTCACCCTATCCTCCAGGGCTAAATCTCCATTCTAGCTCTCAGTGGTGGCCTTATTTTATTGTGTCTTAAGTAGAGAATTACAATGTAAGAGCTCAATGTGAGTTTCCTGAAACAGATTTGCTTTGGCAGGGTGGTTCTTTGATTCCCCAAGCCACTGAAGTGCACAGACTCTTTTCCTACCGGCTCTTTGACATCTTTGGTCTGACGGATCGTCTCGGGGATGGCTTGAATCTCTCAAGCTATCTGGTGCTCGACATTGCCTTTGGTCAGCTCGGCCCTCTGTCTTCTTTCTGATTTTTTTTTGCTTCACTGTCTTCTTCACTTCTATGTCTTCTGTCTTCCTCTCTCTCTGTGTCTTATGTTCTATGTTTATGGATTTAAGGCCATTCGAGCTCATAGTTGTTCGGTTCCTCTTCCACATCTGTCAGATCACCTACTGCAGTTGCACTTGGAGTTCCCTATTCGGTGTCATCATCAGGCTCACAGGGAGTGGCCACATGTCCTCCTGTAAATGGCGCTAACCTACTTTGTCGGTTCAATTCTTCAGTTACGTCGTGGAATGAGTCTTCCACCACCATGGTGGTCAAAGCAAACCTCAAATACTCCTAAATCATGGCTTACTCCCTCATTAAATCTGGTCTTGCCATTAGACGTGATGTCGACCATCAGATCTGGATCCCACAGATCCAACGCCATCAGCTAATTTTTCACAGTTGACTCGCTCGATCGTTAGCTCACCATAAGCAACAGTTTTCTCTCTCCTCCACTTGCCACACATCATCGGCTGAGTGGGATCGCTCTATTTTTTCCAATTCCACTTACCGCTTGAGGGCACCCCTGATCAATACTACTGGTTTTTTGGAGTGCGGGTCTCGCCTTGTCCTTTAGCCTTTTGCGCCTTTTGTCCCACGACTTTCCCAGCTCTCCATATGACCAAACACTCAGGGCTTTTCCATTTTAAGGGTTTTCGCCCAGTGATGTGCAATTAGCGCATTAAAAACTCCCTGCGTTTCCTGATCTGGGCCTCCCAGGGGCTAATTTCACCTCCCATGTAGTCTCCATGGGCCTCGGTCAACGCGCTTTGACCAAGGTCCTCGTCGTTCCACGTTGGCTGCCAACTACCACTGGTTCAGAGGTGTTTTTTGATTGATGCTCTCAATTCTTAGAAGTTTGTCTCAACCTGATATAGTCATGGCCCTTTTGATTTTTCTTCATGGATCCAATTCGAATCATTGGTACTCAAGTTCCTTATGGTTGTGGGTTGAGTTACTAGTTCTTGGAGCCGTTGGTTGGAAAAAACACTCTGGAAGTTCTGGAATAGAATGGCTTTAGTTATTAGTCCTAGAGCCTAGGATGGACAAATGCTCTAGAACCCTTGGTGGTTTTAGTTACTAGTCCTATAGCCATGTTGAACAAACTCTCTGGAGCCCTAGAAGGTTGTGGGTTGAGTTGCTAGTTCCTAGAGCCATGGTTGGAACTAATGCTATGGAGCCCTAGACAACTTGAGTAGAGACTGATCTAGTTATGGTTAGTGATGTCTGATGGTGAGGTGGAATCATGGGTTGAGAGTTGAGGTGGTTGGCCTCTTTAAGCCCTGGTTTGGTTTTGTTTGGATTATTCCATGAGTTCCCACATTGACGCTTGGAATATGACACAAGGGTGATTGGCTAAAAGAGAGATTTGGTTCAGCCCAATCTATGGTTGGTTGGTACGTGGAAGTCCTTGACTTGGTTGGATTTTCATATGTTAATAAGAGCTCTTTTCCTCTTTATTTCCATGAGTAATTTTACTTTTCATTATGTGACTTTAATGGATGTTCTATCACGGTGAATATGTTCTTCATTTGCTTGTTACATGTTGGTTATAAGATGTATATGGGTTATGGTTCTTGATGTGTTTTGATTTGTTGATGAATGGTTAATGAATGCATGAGCTAATAGATGTTTCTTCAGCTATTATGAGAGGGCATTAGACCTTCTTAATGACTCTCAGATAAGTATAAAACCCCTATGTTTAGATATGCATTTATGACCTGTAGATTACATGTTCACAATGTGTTTGAAGAAAATATTGTTATGGTTAGGCCTAGTTAGTTCAGTTCCTTGAACAAGTTTTGTGTTAGAGGATTTGTCCTTGTGTCATTTATTATTCTGGAAAGTCTCATCAAGTTCTCAGCAATGGTATGGAGACTAGCCCTAAAAAGGTGGCTTAGATTTTGTGGTCGCATGCTCAGAACTAGGAAATTGGGACTACATTCACTACCTTACAGGATTATGCATGCAAATGGGCACCTACATTTGCATGGATGTAGTGTTATGCCTATTTATGGTAGTCTAGGTTAGTAAAATAACTATTCAACTCAGGATTTGGGCACCTAGAGTGGTTGTTTAGCTCTTGTGGGTCTTTTAGTTCTTAAGGAATTCCAGTAAAGTTTCATTTTTTCCCATCCACTTAACGAAGCTAGGAGGTTGGGTTATGTCATAGTAGCTCCTCTTCTCATTTTTACCTAGCATGCCGGTGAAACTAGGTAGATACGGGATGGGTACTTATAGTATATTCTAGGGTTATTAGGCATAAACCCTAAATTCCTTGATATTTCCCTTGGAAACAGTTTCCCTAGGGTTTTGATGTCATATCCTATATTTCATCCAATTTCACTCTCACTAAGTTTTATCATATACCCTAGATTATCTACAAACCGTAAAAGTGAAGTTTTAGGGTTTCTATGAAGGAACAAACATATTAAGGTTAGTATCTTCTAATCTAAGTCCTATCTAGATTTTAAAATCCCTAGATACCCACAAACCTTCAATAAATTGAATTCTATAAACCCTAGAACCAACCTTATTCTTTCTTGCAAAGAATTGGTCTCTAGATGACTTTCTTTGCTTCCCAAGGATAAAATATTGATCTCATAGATGTAGTACTACTTCAAATTTTCAAGTATGTTTTAGATTTTGGTACAGACCTTGAAGCTAGACTTCTATTACAACCCCTTGCTTCAAACTTGATTTGTCTGGGATACAACAATCCTTTATTACTTCGATGCCATTGATGATATATTTATGTTATCATTATGAAACTTTGACCCTTCTAGTTAGGGATTACCATAGTCACTATAAATGCCCCTTCAATTTACGGTCTTGTATATTCTACAAGTTGCCTTACTTCATTAGAATGTAGGGCTACTACTAGCCTTAGATTCCACAAGAAATGAGCCTATAGATCTCAGATTATCTTATCAAAAATTCATGGCCTTTGATTAAGTTTTATAGATATCGATATTTTTTAATTTTGTATGGTAGTTTCAGCCCTATGGTTAGGGATTTGATAACCACTGAAAAGGCCGAAAAAACAGGCCTAAAATACCTGCCAAAATTTTTTTTGTCCTTTCCTTTCTTCAAGGAGACTTATTCACTAGCTTAAAGGCTTCTTCTAGGAGAAGTCTAGGCTTTCCTTTAGGTTTTGACTTTCCTTGCAGTGTCCTAAGCCTATTATAGGCCTATAAATTTTCTTTTTAGATCTCCTGAAATCATGAAGTCACTGCCTGAGGTGAACATTTTAAGCCTCTACAAAACCCTTGGTACAATATTGAATATAACTTTGACCCAATTTAAAAAGTCTATCCTATTAGAATTATGATCTTCTCTTGATCATCTTCACTTCTAACCAGTTTGGCCTTTAAGGTATATTCAAAAAATATCTTCTTTTTTCCTTTTTGGAGTAATGCAAAACCCTTACAGTGACCTTCCAGTTGCCTATACTCTTGTCCTTAGCTCTTACAATGTTGGAAAATCGATTAGGGCTATTTTAACTTTTCCTTTCTTGGCAGTTATTTGTGATATTATGTTATTTTTCTTATGTTCTTATCATCAAATAAATGTCAAAACAATGAAGATCACATCCATACAAAAAAATGAACACAAGATATAAGCTTCAAGCTAGGGAAAAAACCCTCCAAGGGGAACCCAGAAAGAACTTATTTTCTTATAGAATCAATTCAAATGAGATTCCAAGGCCAAAATCTAGACCGGACCCATCAGCAAGAACCTCATGGGCCCATCACTATCATTCTCTTTACTTTTCTAGGACTTTTGTACTCCTCTCCAATTGCAGATCGAAATCAAGGATAGGTGCTTGATGTGTCTCTTAATAGCTTGAATATCCATATTTATATAGACTTTCCAAGAGGCTCCATTAGCCCTCCCTAGGCTAAATTTTCCTTGGCTAGCCGACTTGGCCTTCGGAGGCATATAGATATTTCTAATTTCAAAATAATATTTCTTTCCTTGATACAAATTCTTGAAAGGCTCTTTTACAATATGATTAGGACTCTGGACTCATGGAAAACCATAGGAACATTCAATGGCTTCTTAACCTAATGTAAAAGTGACTTGCATATGAAACCTATGCTTTACAAAAATGTTCGTCTTTCTTCTTTTGATAGATACATAATTACAACATGATATGAGTCAAATGACAATTATGAAGACCAGAACTAGTTACATTCTTCAACATATCGAAGCATGTGGGTATTTTTTTGTAATGGAAGATTAAATGCTTCCACATTATGTCGAATTCTCAAGTTACCAAGTGAGTTCATTGGTTAGGATGAATAAGTTCTCAAGTTTTTAAATATTACCTAAATATTTTAAACACAAATAACTTCCTTGTAAGTCACTTGTACATATATAATGTTCTAGTGGTTTCATCAAGATGTTTCTCAACATCCCTTATGACACTTTCTAACAGTTTCTCTCATGTCATGGAGTGTTATAAGACCTTCAACCAAACATACATTTTTCATATATATATATTTGACATTTGTCGCGTGACAAATTTCAGTTAGGATAGAAGAAACTGACCAAACATATGGTATGCCGTCTAGCAAAGCGAAGATCAACTAATGGTGAAAAGACTAGAATAAAATTCCATGTTCGCATGGAATTTTTTATTGCCAAAGGGGGTCATGTTCTTATGATAATGAGATCATAGATGACGTCGATGTCCCCTTGAGGCAGAAGCATCTAGTGAAACAATGGGTACCCTAGGATCTTCCTAAAATAAATACTGATTTTTTTGTCAATGAAAGGATATACCGCATTGCCCCATTTTCATTACATGGTTTGGGGCTATTTTCCATGGATGGCATAAAGATATGTTATGGTGGATTAATTAAATTGATGGAGTATGTTGAGACATGTTACATTTAGAATGATTAGGTACAACTAGTCCAATATACCAAAAGTATGCGAAGATATGGTGTGGCCACAAATTAAATACAACTAAAAGAAAATGATCAAAATAAAGGGGCAACTATGTATATATTGATGGAAGGCCAAAAGAAATAGGGAATTTGCAGGGTTTATAAATAGTACACAGATCACGACAACAAATAAGCAACCCAATTGCATATTCAAGGAGCGTGAAGGAATAGAAAATTATATATTACGGAGCAATGGAACACATAAAATATTGCAGAAATATAAACACAGAAAACGCACAAAACAAGAGAGACACAGATATACGTGGTTCACCCAGTTTGGGCTACATCCACCCCGAACAGCCAATCCTTCCTTTCTATTATCCAACAAAATGAAGAGACACAACCTACAGCAAATCTACTGTAATATCCTCTGTTTTCTCTCACAGTCTCACCTCTCTGTTTCTCGCTCACACAGAATACACATCTATCACACAGCCTCAAATACAATACCCTCATACAAAGAGAGGGGTTGCCATCTAGGGCAAAAAACCCTAAACTAAACATAAGTTCTACCGTCAGATCATCCGCCTAATGAACGGCCCAGATTGACTAGAAATTACTATACTTTTACAAGGCAATTTTACAGTTGTTTTTAGCTTCGGGGGCGCTGCCCCCGAAACCCCCCGCTAGGGGGGGGGGCTCCCAAAGGTCACAGCCACCCCCCCTGGACCCCCCCTGCAGTGAATATTTTACGAGCGGCGTTGTCGCCCCCATTTCAAACTGGGATCCTATGTGGTGATACCTTTGAATATAGAAGATAATCAGGCTCCACACCCAACAATCTCCCACTTGGAGACTGATTGTAGCAAATCCACCACTGCTCCATTTGTTGGACAATGACTCCTCTTTGGACCTGGCTGTTTCTCATCTTCATCGTCATCCTTGAAGACCAACTGAAACTGAGCATATTCTCAATTTCTCCCTGGTTACAACTTTTGTTAGCATATATGCAGGATTTTGGCTAGTGTGTATCTTTTCCAGCTTCAACTCTCCATCTTCCAACACTGATCGTATGAAATGGTACTTGAGCTGTATGTGTTTAGTCCTGGAATGAAATGTTGAGTTCTTTGCAAGATGAATGGCACTTTGGCTATCACTGTATAACGTGCCCATATCATGCTCCTTACCCAATTCACCCATAAACCTTTGTAACCAAATCATTTCTTTACTAGCCTCTGTAGCAGCAACATACTCTGCTTCTGTTGTTGAAAGTGCAACAACATTTTGGATTTTAGAAACCCAACTGACAGCTGTTCCTCCAACAGTAAATACATATCCTGTAGTGCTCCTCCTGTTATCCCTGTCACCTGCCATATCTGCATCAACATATCCTTGTAGGGAGATGTTTGAACCACCAAAGCATAATGCTTGATTTGTGGTACCTTTCAAATATCTGAGAATCCATTTCACTGCCATCCAATGTTCCTTTCCTGGATTGTTCATGTACCTGCTTACAACTCCCACTACATGTGCAATATCAGGCCTTGTGCAGACCATTGCATACATTAAGCTTCCAACTGTTGATGCATATGGAACTTTAGACATATAATCCATGTCTTCTTGGGTCTTTGGGCACATTTCCTTGCTAAGTTTGAAATGGCTAGAAAAAGGTGTACTAACTGGTTTTGCATTGTGCATGTTAAATCTTTTCAACACCTTTTGTATGTACTCATTCTGAGACAATGTTAATTTACGATTTTTCCTGTCTCTAGTTATTCTCATACCAAGGATTTGTTTTGCAGCTCCCAAATCCTTCATTGCAAATGAATTTGCTAATTTTCTTTTGAGCACATTTATTTTCTGCATGTTAGATCCTGCAACAAGCATGTCATCTACATACAGTAACAATATAATATAACTGCCATCATTTTGCTTTTTCAAATAAACACAATGATCAGAGTGACATCTAGTATAACCTTGTTCAGACATAAACTTGTCAAATTTTAGATACCACTGCCTTGGAGCCTGTTTTAAGCCATACAAGCTCTTCTTCAACCTGCACACTAGTTTCTCCTTCCCTTTCACCTCATATCCTTGTGGCTGCTGCATATATATCTCTTCGTCCAAATACCCATGGAGAAAGGCTGTCTTTACATATAACTGCTCAAGATGCAAACCTTCAGCTGCTACAAGACTTAAAATAGTTCTGATTGAATTCATTTTAACAACAGGAGAAAATATTTCATCAAAATCAATACCTTTCTTCTGTGCAAACCCCTTCACCACAAGTCTAGCTTTATACCTCTGTTTTCCTCCATCTTCTTCCTTCAGCCTGTAAACCCATTTATTCTTCAATGTAGTTTTTTCTACAGGAAACCTAACTAAATCCCAAGTCTGGTTATGCATTAAGGAGTCCATCTCTTCTTCCATGGCTACCTCCCACTTCTTCCTGCTTTCAACCTGCATTGCTTCTTCATAACATTCGGGTTCACCGGAATCAGTCAACAATAAATAATATAATGAAGGAGAGTATCGTTCAGGGGGTCTAATTATCCTGCTAGATCTTCTAACACTACTTTCAGGTGTTTGGGGTGCCTGTTGTTGTTGTGGTGGTTGCTATTGTTGTGGTTGTTGATTATTATTATTTTCAGGCACCTTTACTTTTTCAGTGATTTCATCAAGAACTGTGTATTCCTTGTTTTCCTTTTCCTATTTCTTTTCCTGCAACTGATTCTTATACAAGACCTTTTCATTGAATATTACATCTCTGCTCCTAATGATTTTGTGATTTTCGTAATCATATAAGCAATAACCAAAATCATTAACACCATATCCAATAAAGGTACATTTCTTTGACTTTTCCTCAAGCTTTGTTCTATTTTCTTTATCAATATGGACAAAGGCCTCACAACCAAAAGGCTTTAAAATAGAGTAGTTTACCTTTTTACCTGTCCATGCTTCCTCTGGAACACCACCATCCAAGGAACTTGAAGGCCCTTTGTTTATTAGATAAACAGCAGTATCTACAGCATCTGCCCAAAACTGTAAAGGCAATCCTGCATGCAATCTCATGCACCTTGCACGCTCCATGATTGTTCTGTTCATCCTTTCTGACACACCATTTTCTTGTGGTGTTCTTGGAACTGTCTTCTCTCTGTGAATTCCATTCTCTGAACAGTACCTATCAAACTCTTTGCTGCAATATTCACCTCCATTGTCTGATCTAAGACACTTCAATTTATTTCCTATCTCATTCTCAACCAAAGCTTTCCATTTCTTGAATGTATCAAATACATCAGATTTATTCTTAATACAATAAATCCAAGTTTTTCTAGTTGCATCATCAATAAAAGTAACATAATAACGAGAGCCACCGAGAGATGATACCTGAGCAGGTCCCCATACATCTGTATGCACAAGCTCTAATTTTTCATTCTTCTTTTCTTTCCCAACTCTGAGAAATCTGACTCTCTTCTGTTTTACATAAATGCAATTCTCACAGAAGTCCAAATCAACATTCTTCAAACCTGGCAACAAATTCCTTGAGTGAAGAATCTTCATCCCCTTTTCACTCATGTGTCTGAGCCTATGATTCCATAATGCTGCATCTGCTCCTTTGGAAGTTAAAGCATTAACAGAGTTAGAAATACCATTGCATAAATACAATGTACCAACCTTTTCGCCTTTTGCTATTACCAGGGCTCCTTTGGTGACCTTCCAAGCTTTATCTGTGAAAGTTGTCACACAACCTTCACTGCCTAACTGCCCTATTGAAATCAAATTTTTCTTTAGATCTGGAACATGCCTTACCTCCTTTAATAGCCATTGGTTTCCATTTTGCTGTTTTACAAGAACCTTACCCATTCCAACAATTTTACAGGGTTTATCATCACCCAGACGAACTTGTCCAAAATCTCCTTGAACATAGTCATGAAAGTATTTCTTATCAGGTGTGGCATGGAATGAAGCCCCTGAATCTACCACCCAGGAATCAGTAATATTTTCGAAAGAAAGAATCAAAGCATCTTGTAACACCTCACCTGTCACATTTGCTTCATGATTGTTTTCTTGCTGTGCATCTCCTTCTTTTCCCTTCCGAGATCTACAGTCTTTCTTTAGGTGTCCTTTCTTTCCACATTTCTAGCACACTATCCCCGATCTGGATTTGGATCTGCCTTTCCTTGATTTACTGCGATATCCTGAGCTCTTTCCTCTTTCCATTTTTCTTCCTCTAGACTCTGCACTCAAAGCATTTACCGATGTCTCACCAGAGCTTTTCCGTCGCATTTCCTCGCTAAGGATAGCACCGACAACATCATCAAACTTTAAAGTACTAGATCCATAAACGGAGTTACTAATGGCCATTACCAAACCATTCCAACTTTCTGGTAATGAGCACAAGAATAACAGAGCTCTAACTTCATCATCAAAGTTTACCCCTACAGAACTTAACTGACTTGTAACTATATTAAAATCATTTAAATGGTCTGCAACAGATCCACCTTCCGACATCTTCATATTAAATAACCGTTTCATAAGAAATACCTTGTTTGAGGCCGAGGGTTTTTCATATAGTTTCGACAGCATCTGAATCAAACCCTCTATCGTGGTTTCCTTCGAAATGTTGAAGGCGACTGACGCAGCAAGGCACAACCGTATTGTTCCAAGTGCTTTTCTATCGAGAAGGTTCCATTCCTCGTCTATCATACCCGTCGGCATCTTTGATTTTCCGCCCAATGGTAGGTATAGATCTTTCTGATACAGATAATCTTCCATCTACATCTTCCACAGCGAGAAGTTTTTGCCGTTAAATTTCTCGACCCTAAACTTACCATCTTCCGCCATTGCTCCCACTCGAACCAGGAACCCTTCTTTCCTGCGAGTTTATCAGCCAAATAGACCTTCGGCTCTGATACCAGTTGTTAGAAAATTATATATTATGGATCAATGGAACACATAAAATATTGTAGAAATATAAACACAGAAAACGCACAAAACAAGAGAGACACAGATATACGTGGTTCACCCAGTTTGGGCTACGTCCACCCCGAACAGCCAGTCCTTCCTTTCTATTATCCAGCAAAATGAAGAGACACAACCTACAGCAAATCCGTTGTGATATCCTCTGTTTTCTCTCACAGCCTCACCTCTCTGTTTCTCGTTCACACAGAATACACATCTATCACACAACCTCAAATACAATACCCTCATACAAAGAGAGGGGTTTCCTTCTAGGGCAAAAAACCCTAAACTAAACATAAGTTCTACCGTCAGATCATCTGCCTAATGAACGGCCCAGATTGACTAGAAATTACTATACTTTCACAAGGCAATTTTACAGTTATTTTTAGCTTCGGGGGAGCTGCCCCTGAAACACCCTGCCAGGGGGGGGCTCCCAAAGGTCACAGCCGCCCCCCCGGACCCCCCCTGCAACGAATATTTTATGGGTGGCAATCATTTCGAACTGGGGTCCTATGTGGCGATACCTTTGAATATAGAAGATAATCAGGCTCCACACCTAACAACTGTGTATTCATATGTACCATAAAATCAATAGTTGTGGGGCAGGAGTTTCTCATTGATTACAACTTGAATTGAATAGATACAAATGTTGTTATTATCAAGATAGTATGTATTCTATTTTACCTAACTTGTAAGCAATGTTTATTATATGTTATGATTGTCATTTACTACAATATATTTTCACGCATCTTGTAAGTTAAGGAAACATTTTAATACATCATGGTTATAATATTGTGGTAGGTTGATCAAGGTCAAAGGGCGTTGACCTCGCAGCAGGTAAACATCAATGTAATTGTACATAAAATAATATAACCATGAGATTCACTTCAATGTTTTCATTCCCTTGCTTTAATAATATTCTAGTGCGTATTTAAATATCAAAGTTATTGAAATTCTCTTCATTTGACTTTGTCATCATCAATTTTTGTTGTGAGTATAATTAATTAAATCATGTACTTTGGTAGGAATAAACAAAGTTGTTATAACTTTCCACGCTTCTTTGTATAATATGAGTGGTACATGTATTAATATAATGATATGAAATGAAGTTTCTATAAATTTAGAATCCTTTATATTCGCGATGATATAAGGTGAAGTTTCTATATAAATTTATACATAATGAACTGAATAATTATGGATGAATTGCTTGATTTTTTTTAATGTGTCATAATGAACTTTCGAGATATCATAATATTTATGAGCAAGTATTTAGCTCGCTAAAATTCCCGTCTTATGTAAAAAATAGAAATTTTTATTGATCTAAAATATTTAATGAAATTCAAATCTTCAAATGTTTATAGTTGAGGATGGTGGATAAAAATTTTAAATTAGACTTATTTGATCAACATGGTGACAAGGGGAAGGCACCGGCCTCAAAGTCATCTAGAGATGATCTTGAGGAAGTGCTTGATGAAGAAGCAATTTTTTTGTTGACCAATTCAATCTAAACAGTAAAGAAGCTTCAGATCAAATTGAACAAGAAACTTAGTTCTTTAACTTTGATTCACCCATAGACAAAAGAGATAAGAGGCCAAATCAAAATCCTGATGGGCCAAATTTATCACTATGGGATAAGAAACTCATTTAATTATCCCATTTATTAATTTATAATTTTAATTATTTATGAATGTAATTATCTTATCCTTTATAAAAAAAAAACTCTTTATTTTACAGGATTTTTTAAGGGAGTACGATTAACATGGTGTGCTATGGGGGTCACGATTGGTAGCAGTGTTGTTTCTCCACATGTGAGTGACACAATAGTCACTGAGACTGGTAAACCACATGAAAAACACACACCAGGATCTACACCTTGTGAACCACATATGCTAGGATATACATCTGATGTTGTTGGTGCAGAGTGCGATCCCATCATAGGCTTTGAAGCAAGCTTTCTTGGATCTTCCCATGTTACTAACATAGTAACACTAATTAATAATTTTTTGGTAGATGATGACCATATCCCCATGAAATTAGAGAATATTTCAGGTATTTAAGAAGTGTTTTAAATATTAAGTATAATCTAATTGAAATTTACATATAGTATGTGATTATTTTAAACTAATGATGTAATATAGTTTTTCTTGAAATGATGTATACTATAGGTGCTTGTATGACCTAACCTTGGAACTCTTTAGGCCCACCATTTGCAAAAATTCGAAATTCGAAAGTTCCAAGTTAAAGGATGAACTTATGAACAAGATGGTTGGCTTGTTTAGTGAGGGTACCTTCAACAAAAATGGAGGTACCTATTGAAGAATGTTAAAAGTGTCAGCCTTCATAATTTTATTTGAGTCATGATGTAATATATTTGTCAAAAGAAAGAAAATATTTTTTTTATTGTAAAAAGAAATTGATTCATTAAAGCATGGGTTTCATGCTTGGGTCAATGTTCAATAGGTCAAAAGCACCCATTGAGTGTTCTATGGATTATAACTTGGGTCAAATTCTAAGTCAATATATTCTAGAGTCTTCTTGAGCTATTTAATTCAAGGAAGACTTATCATTTTGATCATGTAAACCCCTTTCTCCATCAAATCAGCCTTTAACACATCAAAGACATCAAGTCGACGTCAAGCATATAATATCGACATCAAAATAACAGACTCCAACCATTATATATAGCAAATGAAGTCGACCTAATTGACATCACTCACTCTAAAACTTTTGTAAATCGACATGTCAAGAAAAAGGATGTGAAGTCTAAGTAAATAGAGGAAAAGTTAAAGTAAAGGAATTAGAGAGAAATTTTATGAAAAATAAAGTAAATTTTGTCACACGTGTAAAGGATAAAAAACTAAGTTTCATGAGTCAAAGTTTCAAGATATACTTTAGATATTGTAGGAATAAAATTGCAAGTTAAGCTTTAAGATTATTGAGAGGGAATAGATGTTGAAGAGTTGATGTTGACTATCGAAATTTGAATGTTGACTTAATGGAGTAAAGGAGGTCATTTGTCTTGGTCTTGAGTCTTGGTTGTCTCAATTTGATCTAAATCTACTCGTGGAAGAGTTTGACTGGGTTTTCCCCTTCATAGGGGTTTTTCCCTGGCTGAGTGCCTACATCGTATGTTCTTTTCTTGGGTTTTTGTTATACTCGTTTGTTTGGAAATTATCTTGATGATGAAAGAACATAATAATATTAACAATATGCAATATAACCTCACAAGAACTTATCAAATTAAGATAAATCAAGTTATAAGAAGACCTAGTGGGCTTCCCTAGATTTATCAACATGGTATCAGAGGTTGGTTCACTTATATAAGGGTATAAATAAGGTCACATGAACTAAAACACTAGCAAGGAATATAATCACCTACGACCAAGCTCTTAAAGGGAAGAGATTCCAAATTATGGGCACATTGACTAGTCAATATCCCTCTGGTTAGGGCCATAGATCTTAGCAAAAGGAGTGAAGGTTTTATGGAGGAATTTTAGGTCCCTATAGTACTAGTGTAGCCCCCTTATTTTTATTATTAGTGTAGCCCCCTATTGTTATTGATGTGCCCCATATAACCCCACTATTGTTATTTTTATGCCCTTACATTATTATTGTTATCTACGCTTTAATTATATTGTGATCCCTTAGACTCCTATATATACAAAGGAGGTCTTGTCATTTGTATCATCCAAGAATTTTTTATTTATGTGATGTAAAGGAGGTTTTCCCCTCAAAGAGGTTATTTTTCAAGTCGTTGATCTATCTTTTCTACTGTTTTGTGAGTTGGTTGCATAACATTTGGTATCAGAGCTTTGGATTTTAGGGTTTCACTACTTCAAACAGGTCATCGTGTAATTTTCACTATAATTTTTTTTTATATGAAGTTTCAAAAGCTAAAATTTTGACCACATCGATTTGAAATCGTGGTTAACTTTGTGTAGAAATGTTAGATCTTGGTTCGCTATATTTTCTGAGATATGGTCTGAAGACATTATGGTTTTTCAATGCTCCAAAATTCATTCTCAAACAAGTGACCTACAGAAAATAATCATAAATTTCAATTCAAGAATCGAATTTTAATTTGGTAAAGATTGAATAAAATCACATGGACCATAGTTTTTCTGGTATCAATTTCAGGGTCAAAGGTTGAAACAATGACACATGGCATCTCATACAAGTTTGCTCTACTAAACCAGTTCATAATCGAGTCATCATGGGAGATTTGACATAACTTTATATTGAAGAATCCTATCTTGATCGAACTTATGGTGTTGGAAAGAAGACTAAGATTTCTACCATAGGACTAAATTTCAGACTTTGGGAGGCTGAAATTTTAGAGATACAATAGTTTTAATATCAAGCCTTAAAACGCAAGAAGAAAAGGGTGTGTATTTTTTTAAATTTACATAAGTTTTGTTGGAAAAAATAGTATGAATTAATTCAAAGGGCATAGTAAAGCATAGATATCATTATTTGGTTCCAATATGCCTCGAAACAAAAAAATTTATACTCCTAGTAAGCAACCACAAATCTCTACAATGACACGTGAATAAGAGGAAGAAACACAACATGATATATCAAAATTATGTAACCAAGTGCAGCAAATTTCACTCTCACAAAGAGTTATCAAAAGTTAAATGGAAGCTAAGATGAAGGTTTTGAAAGTAGACATGGAAGGTTTGAAGAATTGTTTGAAAGCATACATGGAAGGTTTAACAAAGCTGCTACAAGGAATGCTTCCTAATGGTGAAAAGGTATTCCATGAAACTCATTATGAGAACAAAAGGAATGTTAATCATGATTTTAGATACTCTAACTTTGGATTGAATAACAAACACATTTCAAATGTCGATATGAGAAAGTTTGATGGAAAGGATCCAGTAACATAAATACTACAAATGGAGAAATATTTTGATCGACATGATGTGCAACACACACAAAAGTTATGCATTGCATATTTATATTTAGAGCCTAATCAATTTATATGGCATTGATGGCTTTGTTATCATAAACTAATTTTCACTTGGTCAAATTTTATAGAGGAAATGATAGCACATTATGAGCATACAAAGAACAACACCTTCTTTATCCAATTGATAAATCTCAAACAAAAGGGTTCAATGATGGAGCACATTAAGGACTTCCAAAAATTGAATATTAGTGTAACTGATATTCTAGAGGAACATAGTATTGATGTCTTCATAGAGACTTTGAAGGATAACATCCAACATGAGGTTCACATTTGGTAACTTGACTCTTTGGAGAAGGCATTCAGGGTGACAAGAAAAGTTGAAATCAAAATTATGGAAACAAGGAATTCTACCACTCATAACTATAACGATGGAAGTGTTGCTGCTCCTAGCCTTCAACAACCTACAAGGTTGACACCACAAAATTGGAAGAAAATATAGCAAAAATGGATTTGCTACAGTGGTGATAGAAAATACACTAAAGGGCATAAGTGTGTTGAGAAGAAATTATTTTACATATATTGTGAAGAGGAGGAAGAGAAGGAATAGTAAACAACAAAATCAGAGGATATACACTAGGAACCCACCCTAGAGAAAGAAGAATATATCAATAAGTAATAGTTAATAGTGTTGATTGATTTAGGTAGTACCCATAATTATATGCATTGTAAGGTAGCCAAGTAATTTAATTTCTTTCTATATCCAACACCAGAGTGTCAAGTGATGGTTGCAAATGGAGGAGATATAAATTTCTATAGAAAGTGCCATAATATCAAGCTAACCATGGGGGAATATGTATTGAATAGTCTTATGCTTTCCATTCCAATGGGTGGAGTTGATGTTGTACTAGGAGTTTGATGGTTACAATCTTTGGGGACAATAGCTTTTAATTTTCAAGAACTCTTCTCGAAATTTTTTTGGGAAGGAAAGGAAATTGAATTAAGGGGTATCACAGGGAAGCAAGGGAAGGTAATCAACTTTAATGGCATGAAAAATATTTTTAAGAAACAACAATAGGGTGTAATTGCACAATTATGCTCACTAGAGATTCAAAAATTGAAATCATCTATTTCTCTAGATCTCCAAAAAATTTTGGATAATCATTCCATGGTATTTGAGACTCCCAAAATCCTCCCACCTATTCATGAGTATGATCATGTTGTTCACTTGATTCTAGGAAGTGTTCCTCCAAACATTAGGCCTTACATATATCCCTATGCCCAAAAGAGTGAAATTAAACATTTGGTTGCATAAATGCTAGAGGCTAGTATAATTCAACTTAGTCAAACATATTTCTTTGATCTGGTATTATTGGTGCACAAGAATGAATGGATCATGGTTTATGTTTCCATATTATAGGGAGCTCAATAAGCTCACTATTAAAGATAAATTTTCCATTCCTACCATTGAAGAATTGTTGGAATAATTACATCGAGCAATGTACTTCACCAAGTTGGATCTTTGTTCAGGATATCATCAAATTAGGATGAAGACAAAAGACATTCTGAAAACAACATTCAGAACTCATGAAGGTCATTATGAATTTTTCTTCATGCCTTTTGGCCATACTAATGCACCTTCCACATTTCGAGGTTTGATGAATTCCATTTTTAAGCCCTTCATTAGAAAAATTGTGTTAGTATTTTTTGATGATATACTAATATACAATAGGTCTTGGAAGGATCATGTTCAGCATGTTGACAGGGTGCTCAAACTATTGGAGGAGAAACAATTAAATGTAAAAACCTCCACATGTTTCTTTGGAATATAGAGGTGGAATATTTGGGTCATATTGTGTCTGATTAGGGTGTTAAGGTATATCCTAACAAAATTAAATCCATTATGGAATGGAAAATCCCTACAATCCTAAAGCATATTCACAAACTTCTCGATTTGATAGGGTATTATCACAATTTTGTGAAGAATTATAGGAGAATAGAAACGCCTTTAACAACATTATTGAAGAAAGATGAATTATTTTGGACTCCATAATCAACTAAGGCTTTTGAACATCTTAAAGAGGCAATGTGCCAAGCACCAGTATTAGATACACCATACTTCACAAAAACCTTTATTATGGAATGTGATGCCTTAGGAAATGGAATTGGTGTTGTTTTAATGCAAGAAGGAAGACCCATTTCTTTTGAAAGCTGCCCAATCAAGGGAGGGTATTTACACAAACCTATTTGTGAGAAGGAAATGTTGGCAATACTACATGCACTAAAGAAATGGTGACCCTACCTAACGGGAAGAAACTTCAAGGTAAAAATAAATCATGATAGTCTTAAATACATTTTTGAGCAAAGATTATCTTTAGAAGAGAAGAAAAAATGGGTCACAAAGATGTTGCATTATGATTTTGAAATCATCTACAAAAAAGGGAAGCAAAATGTTGTTGCATATGCACTCTCAATAAATGATGAGGATGAGTAAGAATTTCTTTGTGCCATTTCTATTATCCAACATGATTAGATAATTGAAGCAAGGGAGGAATGAAAGAATGACAAAGAGGTGTGGACACTCATTCAAAATTTGCAGCAAGATCCTAGTACATATAATAAATTTATCTAGAAAATTTATTCATTATGGTACAAATATGGCTTATATCTCTGTAATAATTCCCAAATCAAACAAAAAATTTTCTTGGAATTGCACGCCTCCCCCTTAGGATGACACTCAATATGTTTAAAAACTTACCACAAGGTCAAGAATGATTTTTTTTTAGATGGCGTTAAATATGATATTTAGAAGTTTGTGGCAGAATGTTTGGTTTTCCAACAAAATAAAGTTGAGACAATGAAGACCCTAAGTACGTTGAAACATTTAACCATTACAAGTTAGCATTGGGAGGAGGTCTCAATGGATTTGATCACAGGTTTACCCAAGTCTGAAGGAAATAGTGCCATCATGGTGGTAGTTAATAGACTTACCAACTATGCACAATTTTGTGCATTATCATATCATTTTAAATTCAGTCAATTGCTACTACATTTATGGAAACAATTCAAAAGCTATATGGAAACACAAAGTTTATTGTTAGTGATAGAGATCCCATTTTCGCTAGATTTTTTTTGGACGAAATTATTTTCTTGTCTTGGTACTCAATTAGCTCATAGCTCATCTTATCATCCTCAATCCGATGGGAAAACTAAGATAGTGAACAAATGTTTGGAAGGATATATTCATTGCTTTTTATCGAATAAACAAGCACAATGATTCAAGTGGTTACCTTTGGCTAAATTGTGGTACAACACTTCCTTCTATACTTTAGCAAAAATGACCCCATTTATGGCACTTTATGGATATCAACCACTATCCATCACATGATATTATAAAGAGAAAATTCCAAGGTTCAAGCAATGGAAGATCACATCGAGCATAAACAACAAGTTCTCCAACTCTTAAAGGATAACCTCACTTTGGCACAAAATTGAGTGAAATAATAGACATATTAGCATCACATTGAAAGAAGCTTTAATGTAGGTGACTAGGTATTTTTAAGGCTACAACCATACAAAAAATTGTCCCTCAAGCAAGCTAAGAAGGGTAATAAATTATCACCCAATTATGGTCCTTACAAATTATTGCAAAATATTGGTACTATGGCATACAAATTGGAGTTGCATGTGTCTTCCTGAGTACACCTAGTTTTCCATGTTTCATGCTTAAAGAATTTTATAGGTGAAATTCTCTCGATTAAAACAATATTTCCAAAACTTGATGAAGAAGGAAAGATCATATTGGATCCTGAAGTAGTCATGGAAAAAAGAACCTAAAAACTATGAAATCAATCAATTTCAGAGTATCTCTTTAAGTGGAAGAACTTACGGTCCCATTGAATATTCCACATGGGAGGATGATAATTTTATACAGAAGAATCCATAACTACTCAAGCATTGAGGACAACACTTTTTTGAAGGAGAAGGGCATGTTAGGTCCCTATAGTTCTAGTTCATCACCATTATTGTTATTATTAGTGTAGCCCCCTTATTGTTATTTTTGTGCCCACGTAGCCCCCATATTGTTATTTTTGTGCCCCATAGAAACCCACTATTGATATTGTTATACCCTTACATTATTATTGTTATGTAGGATCTAATTGTATTATGACCCCTTATATTCCTATATATATAAAGGAGGTCTTTTCATTTGTATCATCTAATAATTTTTCATTTATGTGATGTAAAGGAGGTTTCTCCCTCAAAGAAGATATTTTTCAAGTTGTTGATCTATCTTTTGTTCTTTTTTGTGAGTTAATTGGATAACAAGGAAAGAAACATCATTTTGTATATTTGAGAGGCTAGATTAATATCCCTTTCAATATTGAATCCCTTGATGAAAGGATCGAATACTTGGCTATAAATACTATGATCTGAAATATCTATTGGAAATAGAACTGAATTCATTGTGCCATCTCAAAAATCCAAATTTTGTGCACTTTTGTGGATGACCAAATTCATAAGTCAAAGTGTGTTTTGATAGGAAGATCCTGAAGCTATAACGAGAAACCCACAAGGTTCTAAGCATAAGTTTGCATATACAAAATAATTTGCAAACTTGTTCATAAAAAGGGACCTATTGCTGAATCTACATGTTTGGTCTATCACCTATATATAGTCACCATATTTGGAGTTAATTCATAGTCCTATATTTATCCTAAATAGTTGTATAAAAGCTAAGATATTTGAGACAAATGTTGGCAGTCCTATAACATATATACACACATTACAAGCTTTAATAGTCATGCTTGAATTTGACCTTGTGATCCCTATTATGAGCATATATAATATTAAAAATCTAGAGAGTGGAATTAAAATATAATTTTAAAGCATCCTCAGTATTTGAGTGTCAAGGTGTTTTTTAAGAAGCCCAAACCAGAGGGTCATTACAAACATCATATAAATTTTATCTCTTATATACATCATTGGAAAGACAAATAATTAACTAGAAAAGCTACAGAAGAGATAAGTTTCAATTCAATCAATCATGAGAAGAATAGTAGCATATTAAAGTCCTAAGGCATAGCAAAAACACTGTTGTTTGTCTCAAGAATCTTGAAGGAAGCATATCTCAATCTCCTTACATACAAAATTGAAGAAAAAGGAATCGAACATTTTAGGAACCAACTCAAAGGAATAAAGTATTGTTACTATTCTTTATCCAACAAATGTGTAGGCATTTTGCAAGAAATAGAAACAAGTCCAATGGAACATCAATCTTTCAAATTAAAGGTACGTAACCTTGAGGCATGTATAGCATGACCATTTATTAAAAATATTCAATTTCTTATATTATTATAGGATTTGAAACGTTTAAATGTATCTAGGATTGTAAAACCATGTGTAATTCATACAGAAACCCTTTTTGTTCCTTCTTAATAAACCCTATCCTATTCAATATAGAAACCATAGCTTTTAGGTTTATAGTTAGTCTACGGTAAAATTGGAAACCCTAGTAAGAATTGAATTTAAACTTAAGGTTTGAATCTGAAATCCTAAACTTGTGATTATACTTGTATACTCTTCGTAGTGCATTTTAATGATTGGAGAAAATACATAAAGAAAAAAGGATGATATTATTTCATGAAACTAAGCTTGCAGGAAGAAATAAATAATCTTCAAAGAAAGGCTTATAAGGAGCTTTGTTGCTAAAGGAACCCTTCAACTAAAATCCTACAAGGTTTGTAAAGGAAGAATCTCAAGGTATGTATAAATATTTGTAGCAAGATCTTTTTCATATTAAAAGGTATGGTTATTTTGAAATTTGTTTTATATCACTAACTTTTTCATGTTTAGGTCTTTTGAATCATAAAGATTCTTATTAGGGTGATTAATCTTTAGATTGAATCTACCCTTGATATACTATATTTTTCCATTTGTTAAAGCCCTAATCTTTAGGGTTCACCTCAAAACCCTAGCCTTTTGGTGCTTAGGGTATGTTAATAATGAAACCCTAGTCCACTTAGGATTTGTTGATAAAGCCTAGAATATATAACTATATCCTACTCTCTTGATGTTTAATATTTTGAAGAAACCCTACCCTTTTAGGGTTTGTCATTGATATCTCAATTATATAATGAAACCCTATATTTTTAGGGTTTGATGAATTAATATCTATGACAAAAAAATTTCTATAGTCAATGTAAATTCCTAGGAATAAAACCCTAGGTGTATGAACTTTTGTATAATTGAAACCCTATTCTAGTCAAAATTGGTATATCTATTTTTGGAGTTTGATGTTTGTATATAGGGTTTACTATAAAACCTTGGTAAGATATTAATACAAGGTAGTATTAATTAAACCCTAGATATTAAATTCTAGTATGATATCTCGATTATTGATATTCATGATTTCGTTTTATTAATGAAATCTAGGATTTGTGACAAAACCCTAGTAGAATTTGGCATAAAATTATAAGGCATAATATTGAATATGTAAAGTGATATGATTGGATTGATAACATGACTTAGTTGTTGTTATATAAGGCTTTAAGTCTCGATGGTGGAATCTTGGGTTTACAATTAAAACCCTAGAAAGCTGTTGAAGTCCAGAATATAAAAGATGTAACCCTTGTTGACTATGAACCTAACTAGGTTTAGGTATTTGATGTCTAAAGCTTGATTATTTTGATGCTTCCATTGTAATGAAATGATTTTGATAGAATTGACTTCATGATTTTGTATATTTTTACTTACATATACTTCTTGTTGAATATTTGTAGATACATAATCCTCAAGATGTTGAATATGTTCATAATTAAATATGAGTTGATAATAAGCATGAATAAAGTGAAGGATGATGACATAAAATATGAAGGGATCACCTCATTTCCATGAGAAATAATGATGTTCTTGAAGTTTTGAAAGGTTAAAGTTTCTCCAATGAGATGAATTTGTTGATCCCCCTAAATTGAGAGGGAGCTTGGATGAAAGAAAGTGTATATCTCTCCAGTTGAGAGGGAGGGCATAATGTGACAACTAAGACCTTGAAGAAAGAATAAATATCATGGTTGAAGCATTACAAATATGTATTCATGAGTGGTAAAGTTCTAAATACGATTTGGATGTTATAGAAGAAGTGTTAAGGTTGACTTTGGTCCTACTATAGAAGTTAAAGAAGAAATCTTCTAACAAAGATGTGTTCGATAATATGATGTTGAACGAAGTAGCATTAGTATATTTGAGAAACTTAAAAGTTTGATTATATATATAGAGAGAGAGATATATATATATTGAAAGTTTATTACTAATTGGGGTTGTGATCATGTAGGATCTCTCCATATTATGAAGGTTGAATATTTTGAATCATGCCTGGACTAGTGGATATATCTGAGTTATTTGATAAGGAGAGATGAAGCATCCTAGGGAAATAATACACTTGGGAGGACATCTAGTTGGTTTGTGATGATTTATAGATCCTAAATTAGGGAAGGTATCATTAGTCTTATGGAGCTATGATCTTGGATACGATACCTAGATCCCTGGGTTGGTGTTAGAGCTAAAGCCCAATGGTACCTAGAGTGGCTAAAGCTTGGAACACATATTAGTCCCACATAGTTAGATACCTTGGTCAAGTGTCTATTCTGTAGAATTGTGTGGGTTGAACTCTTCATAGAATGTATCATTTTGATATCTTCCATGTACTTCTATGTAATTATGAATACCTCTCTGGTTAAGAAGGAGTATTGAAAAATGTAAGTAGTGGCAGTCTTCAAAATTTTATTTGAGTCATGAAGTAATATATTTGTCAAAAGAAAGAAAGGAATTTTTTATTGTAAAAAGAAATTGACTTATTAAAGCATGGGTTTCATGCTTGGGTCAATGGTCAATAGGTCAAAAGCACCCATTGAGTTCTCTAGGGATTATATCTTGGGTAAAATTCTAAGTCAATACATTCTAGACCCTTCTTAGGTTATTTATTATTTTGGTCATGTAAATCTCTTTCTCCATCAAGTTGGCCTCTATAACATCAAACAAATATGGTCGGATTCAACCAAATAATGTTAGCCTCAAAATAAAAAACTCCAACCACTATATATAACAAATGAAGTTGACCTAATTGGCATCACTCACTCTACAACTTCTGTAGAAATACAATCTAAATAACTAATCAACTATGACTGAGCGATGAGGAAACCAGGGAGGAAGTGACAAGTTTTGATACCGGGTAGCTTCTCTCTTCCAGACATTAATCCTTCTCGACTGGCATCTGTTTACTCCTAAGGGTTTTTCCTTCAACCTTACAATAGCTCCTACAGGCCTTCAAGCTCCCCTTGGCAGGTGTCAGCTCCCTCAATGCTCTTCTGTCGGCTACTCTTTCATGCGAAGCACCCTTCCCTGGTCCCTTCCTTCCATAGCCGCATTTCTTGGGTTCTTTTGGTCTTGGGAGTTCTGTCGCTCCACAAATCCCGAGCTCAAACCATTGCATGCCAAAACTTAGCAGTCTCATCGCGGGTAAAGGGTAAGTTTCTTGCTGTGCGGTTTCAACTGTTTTGTCTCCCCATAAGTGGTTACTCCGTGACTTCACGTCCCAGCCCCACCAGTAACTAAACCCTGTTATGGAGGAGGGTTTTGAGGAGGAACTCATGGATTATTCATCAAACAACTTCCCTGAATCTGAAATATTCGTGGCCTCCCATCCATTTCCGCAAAGGGGGTTTGCTTTGGAAACGGACAACCTGGCAGATATGGAAACCACTTTGTCTGGCTTGGAGATCTCTCATTTGAAAGTTACGGTTACCGAGGGTTTTTTAAACCCCACTGAAGGCTCTTCTACCCCCTTTCTTTCAATACCCTCCCCATCTGACCTCCTTGTTTGGAACAACCAGCCCCAGGAAACCGAAGGTTTACAAGGTGGCAAAGGACCTAGCCAAGGGTTTCATGATGAACCGCTCCTTGGTTCAATAGAGCTTCACAGAGAACTCCGCGGTCCTGCTCTCCAGCACATCCTTCCAGATTACTCACAGGCATCCCCACAGTTTGGTGAATTCAAGGATAACCCCAACCCTCCGGGTATTTTGAGGACATTATCAACAATGGGCTAGATGGTGACACAATAAGGGATTTGGACCCTGAGCACATCCTGAGCAAAGAAGTCACTCCTGAGCTAGACCTCCAGAACCTTAGGTCCCCAAAGTTAAAACTTCTAAGCGCTCTAAAACCCGAGAATGAGGGAGATCACTAGTTTTCGGCGAAGGCATCGGCATGGACAAGACAGCTCTTACAGAGAATACAGTCATGGTTAGATGTGTCTGTGGCCAGAATTAATCTCCAGGACATCTGAAGAAATGGACTATGGAGGTGTGGGCGAATGTTCTTCCTTAGCTCCCTGCAGTGCTGGCACTTTCCCGTGGTTGGTTTGCCCTCATCTTCAACAAGCCCGAGGATGTTAAATGGATACTCACCTAGTATTGGCATATCGAAATGACCCCAGTACTCCTAAAACGATGGTCTACTCTCTTCAATCCTCAAAAGGAAAGTTTAGGTGTTGGGCCAATTTGGGTCTGTTTGCCCAGTCTCCCACTACAGTTCTGGTCTGAGGAAATTTTTAGGATTATCAGTGATGACCTAGGTACCTACCTTGACCATGACAGGTCCTACATGGATACTGGTATCTTGGCGATGGCTCGTATCTTAGTTCACTTGGACACCAGGGACGGCCTGGTGGAGAGTTATCAGTTCCATTTGGGTTCTACTACGCACTGGTAGGAGTTGGATTACGAGGGTATCCCCTTCAGGTGCCAAAAATTCCATGAGGTTGGCCACCTATACAAGGAATGCCCCTTAGTTACAGGGCTCAGACCATCCCCTCCAATTAGGGTAGCAACAGCTTCCACTCAAACGGACTTGGGTATGGCTGAACACTCAGACATGTAGACCAAACTGTGCAGGACTACTAGTAGATGGCCTCCCACTCCTTCCAGCCTCCTGGGGCCTGACTCCTTCCACTCTGCGGCATAGAGCACCAGGGCTCGCTCCAAATAGAGCATAGGACTCTCAAGTACCTCCTCTCCTCCACTCTCTATTTCTCCATCTGTTAATTTAATTGATGTCTGTATTTCTAGTCTGGTTACCTCGAATGTCATTTCCCCCATCCCTAAGCTGAGTCAATTAATTTGCCCGGTGATTCCTGCCCCTCCCCCTTCCCTTCCCTCCCCCTACACAAAAAGCCTCCTCCCTTCTAATGGTACCCATGGGGCCTCGACCTCCAACTCTTCCCATCGGTACAATTTGCACTCCACTCCCCCTTCCCTCCATGCCTATGGATTGGAGGATGACCCCCTCCCCCCCCCCCTCCCAAAGCCCCTCGAGGCGGGAAAATGCCCATTTCTAAAGCCATTAAGCAAGCCAGTTTTGAGGTGGCCTTCAGCATACAAGCCCCCATTGACTAGGTCCTTAGAGCAAAGGGGAACCCTGCCTCAGGTTTCCCATGAAAGGCTTCTCTTTTAACTGTAGGGGGTTGGCTAGCCTCGACAAAAAACTGGCCTTCAAAAGACTTTGTAACTCTCACAATCTAAATTTCTTTATGCTCCAAGAAACTCTGGGGGATGGCATGTCGATCCACTCCGTCCTTAATTATCTTCTGCCCGATTGGAGCTTTTTCTACCTGGATGCCAAAGGTCGATCGAGTGGACTTGCCCTGGGGTTTAACAACCGCACTGTCAAAATCTGCAATGCTTGGGGTGGGCATGGGTTTCTGGGTGCGGATATTACATCTTCCTCACCCCTCATCTCTCTAAGACTCTTAAACATCTATGGGCCTTGCCATCATCGGGAGGCTTTCTGGGACAGTCTCCTCCAATAGGATTTTATGCAGTCGAATGACATTATTATTGGGGGCGACCTAAATTTTTCATTGGGATTGGCTGAATCCTAGGGTGACAGAGCTCAATCGGATGTCGTCACTAAATATTTTGAAAAGCTTTTGGATGACAATGAGCTTCTCTGCCTTGAGTCGGCCCGTAAGCTGCCCACCTGTAGGAATCGTCGTATCAAGGTCCATGCACTAGCTCATTGACTTGACCACTTCCTCATCAGATCTGATCTCCTCAATAAACTAGGGCGCATCAGACAATGGGTTGGTTCAGGAGGTTGCTCTGACCACTCCCCCATTTTTCTAGAACTGGAAGATGAGGCTAAGAAGCCAGGTTCCCCTTTTAAATTCAACGTTGTCTGGACTGGGGACACTAGTTTCCAAGACCTGGTGTCAAAGAATTGGACACACTTCAACATGGAAGAGGGGCTCTCTCCAGGTTCTGTCATTACCCATAATTTGAATCAGCTCAAACAAGTAACAATATCCTAGATTAAGAATAAAAAATTGGAGGAGGAAAAGGATCTGGCCAAAATAGAGGCCGAATTAGGCTTCCTAGAGTCCCAGGGCTTGTCGAGCTACTCTTCCTTTGACTCCAAGGAACACCTGGTCAAGCTGGAAAAGGAAAAAATCAAAATTCTCCAAAGAATAAAGGAGACCTGGAGACTAAAGAGTAGGGCTACTCGATTAAAAGGGGGAGATGAAAACACCAAGTTCTTTCCCAGAGGCAGAGAAAACATCAACACCATTTGGAGTCTAAGAGACAAGAATGGTAGGGAAGCTAACTCTTTCATTCAGCTAGTGGATTTGGACATTTGTCATTTCTCATACATTTACAAGAGGCCCAGGGAAGCTAAGAGTCTCGGAGACTATCCCTCTTTTCGTCGAGGAAGAGGACAAGGAGATTCTCAATGCTCCTATCACTCTTGTTGAACTGGAGGTGACCCTTAAAAGCATGGGCGAAGACAAAAGTCCTGGGCCAGGTGGTTGGCCCATTGAAATTTTCACTACATTTTTTGATCTCATTGGTCAAGACCTTCTACTTGCTGCAGAAGACTGCCGAACTTCAGGGGTTATGCCAGAGGCTTTTAACTCAACCTTCCTAGCCCTCATCCCCAAGGTGTAAAATCCCCTATCCTTTGATGATTTTAGACCCATCTCTCTCTACAATAGCATCTATAAGATTTTTTCCAAAATCATTTCCCTCTGCATTAACCCCATCCTCTAAAGAATTATTTCCAAAGAACTATTTGCCTTCCTAAGCCATCGACACATCCAGGAAGCTATTGGCACTGCTCAGGAACTACTCCACTCAATCAAATCTGACTCTCTAAAATCTACCATTCTAAAAATTGACCTATCAAAAGCTTTTGACAGAGTTAGTTGGTCCTATCTACAACTTATTCTAACTCATATTGGTTTCCCCATCAATTCATCAAGTGGGTGGGTTGTTGTTTCTCTAGAGTCTCTTTCAATGTTCTAATAAATGGTGCTGCCTCAAATTTATTTCATGCTGAAAGAGGGCTCTATCAAGGTTGCCCACTCTCCCCTCTCTTGTTCCTCCTAGTAATGGAAGGCCTCAGCAAACTCATCTCGGTAGCAAGGAACAATGGCTCACTAAGGGGGGTCAGGATCAGTGACAGGACTACTATCTCTCACCTTCTCTTTGTTGATGATATTCTTATTTTTCTAAATGGGTCCCTAAATGAATCCACTACTTTCAAGGCAATATTAAATTTATTTTGCAAAGCTACAGGAATGGAGCCAAACTCTACAAAATCAATGATTACCTTTTGCTCCTGCCTTCCTAACGAGCAACATTTTTCCTCCCAACACTTTGCCTTTGTGCAAAATGACTTGGATTTTGGACTAAGATATTTGGGTTTTCATCTCAAACCCAATGGATACCGTATAGCAGACTGGGCCTAGTTGATTACAAAGATTGAAGGTCGCATAAATATCTGGCAATAGAGATGGCTCTCCAGGGCTAGGAGACTCACCCTCATCAAATCAGTTCTTGAGGCTATTCCGGTCTACTGGATGTCTCTCGCCTGGATTCCCAAAGGTATTCTCCATAGAATCAAACAGATTTGTCGAAGGTTTCTTTGGCGGGGCAAAGACGATGGCAAAGTCTTTGCTTGGGTTAATTGGGATCAGATAGCAAAGCCTAAGAAGTGGGGTGGCTGGGGTCTAAAGGAGCCTCAAGACTTCGCAAAAGCTCTGGGCGCCAAATTGGTCTGGAAAATTATCTCATCAAACAGCCTATGGACCGAAGTTATCTACAACAAATATATCTTTCCTCTCTCCCCTACTGACTGGATCCGCAGCACATAGCACCATCACTCGGGGGCCTCAATCATCTGGAAAACAGTCATTTGCTCAATGAACATCATAAAATCTGGTTTGGCTTGGCGGGTGGGCAATGGTACTCAAATCAAAATTGGGGCTAATCCCTAGGCTGGAAGTAGGAATGTTCACATCCTCCCTCAAGACATGAGAACAAAACTCAGGGAAACTGGCCATACCCTTCTGTCTCACATTCATGTGGTGGCTAGGGAGGAAGCCCCGCATAGCTGTTGGAAGGATTTCGACACCTTGGGGATCAGTGACAGATGGAGGGTGGATTGGGCTAGTTTTATAGGTGGCCTAGAGGAAGCAAATGTTAAGCTCACAGAAAGAGAGGACATGCTTATTTGGGCTAAGGCAGCCATAGGGAATTACTCCCCCAAAGCAGGGTTTGACTCCATTATGGAAACTCTTGCCACTGGCCCACAAAGCTAGTGGTGGACTTCTCTTTGGATGCTGAAAGCGCCGCACAAATCAAGGCTCCTCTTTTGGGCTATACTATCCAACAAGATCCCCACGAACTGTAATTTGGCTAAACACAACCTCCATGGGCTGTCTAGATGTAGCCTCTGCTACTCTGCCTCCGAAGACACATACCATTTCTTCCTTATCTGTCTTGTTTCTATTGAAATCTGGAACTCTATTACGCAAGGGAAAAATATCCCCTGCCAATGGTCTGGCAATAACATCTCAAAAGCCTGGGAGACTTGGTGGACCAAAACAATAAACTTGAGACAAAATAATTTGCCGCTTATTATCTGCTGGGGTATCTGGATAACCAGGAACTCCAAAAATTTTCAGGACAAAAACATCTTGGGTGCTGCTCTATGCAATAATATCCTAGCCATCTACAACTCTCTTCCTGAAGACAAAGATCCACCCTCCCCCCCCCCCCCCCCACATTATTATCCCTGAAACTATTGATAAGAATCAGCCTTGGGCTTACTTTGATGGTTCTGCAAACGCCGGAGGTTGTTGGGGGGGGGGGGGCATACTTCACCTATCCGAGGCAGTTGACTACAAACTAAAAGTGGGGCTAGGGAGGGGCACAAACAACTATGCCGAGCTCAACAGTCTCAGACACCTTCTGCTTTTCACCCTGGAAAAACACTGCCCCTCAATACAAATTTTTGGGGACTCTCAGCTCATCATAAACTGGATTAATGGATCTTATCACTGTCACATGCACACACTCAAAGATCTGTTGGATGAAACTATTGGTCTTAAATCATAGTTTGAATCTTTTGTCTGCTATCACATTTACAGGGAAAGGAATGAAGTCGTTGACTTTCTTTCCAAAGAGGTTGCGCAGTTGATCAGAGGATAATGGATTATACAGGAATATAGGAATGGTGAATTCTTCCAGGTCTATCACAGGCCGTATATAGAGGGGGGAGCAGATATTAGGGATTGAGCTTGCATCAATCCATTTTTTGGGGTCTCACAGTTTTATTTAGTTTTTTGAGATTGTTATATGCAAAGTCCTCAACAGTCTGTATATATTTTTTGGACCTTCTTTCCAATGAAGGATTTTGTAAAATCTATTATACCACAGAATCATCATCAGAAAATATAGAAAGCATAACACAATGCTAGCACACAACATGTAATTTTCTTAACTTTCTTAATGAAAATTACGCTTTTTCCCCGAAAATTAAAAAAAAAAAAAAAACAAAAAAAAATAATATATATATATATATATATATATATATATATCTGTAGAATTTTTCTACAAATCAGCTAGCTATGATACCATGTAGAAATTCCCACTTGTAGATCACCTGATAATGCAATAGACTAAATAAAAATACTTTATCTACTTCTATAACCAATTTAGCGGAAGCTTAATTGAATATGAGCAACATCAATAAGAACACATATAACTGATATGGAGAAATCAATCACACATAACGTAGAAGATATAACCCGGGGAAAGCACCAGTCTAAAACCCCATCTCTGTATTATCATACATAGGATTTATACAAAGCCTTATCTCTCACATAGCTAGCCAGCTCTCAGTACAATCCTTACAGATGAAGGTGGAAATACATTAGGATTACACAAAGCCTTAGCTCTCACAGCTAGCCAGCTCTCAGTGCAATCCTCCTGAATGCTCACAGGAAATCAAGACTTCTCCTAAGCATTGTCCTCTGCCCTCCAAGCCTCCTATTTCCTTCCGCATTTTTTCCTGGGTGATCCTCATATTACCAAGTGTAACACTGAACACTGATCTCACACCCTGTAAAACTACACAATCCTCAAGGAACCTTAATCCTTTTGCTTGGATGATTTTTCTTTATAGGAAAAATCCATCCAACTGATAGTACATTCTCCCTTTTCTAATCTCAACTGGGTCTTTCTCTGAACTGACATGCATGAATTATTTATGAGAGAATATTCAGTTATCTGAAGTACAGCAGTTACATGAAAGCATGCATTAACTAAATGAACTTACTTAATAATTTAAACAAATTGTTTAAATCAATTATAACTGGACTTGACTCAGTTAACTGAACCAACTAATGACAACTCAAATTAGAACTCATCCTTATCTCTTTAGCTGATGGATAAATTCCTCAATTAATAGATAAACTATTGCATGTCCTCACATAGACTTCAAGTTTGTTTGTCCTTAACTAATTAACTCAAGATGAATTAATTAATAAATTTACAAACTGATGTTAATATCAAATTCAAATTTTACTTCCTATTTTTAGTCCAGGGACTGACTAAAATAGGAAGCGATCATGGACTGCTAAAAATAGAATGCTATTTTTAGCACTTCCATTTTTCATTCCATGTTTCCTAATCTAGCACTGGTATCCAAACTGCTATTTTAGTAGTTCTATTTTTAGCATTTCTTGTTGCCATTTTTCAACAACTTTTGCAAATCAACATGTCAAGAAAAAGGGTGTGAAGTCTAAGGAAATGGAGGAAAAGGTAAAGTGAAGGAATGAGAGAGAAAGTATCTCAAAAGTACAATTGTTTCTTTCAAACATGTAAAGGATAAATAACTAAGTTGTAGGAGCCAAAGTTTCAAGACATACTTTAGATATTGCAAGACAAAAATTGCAGGCTATGCTTTGGGATAACTGAGAGGGTCGAGATGTTGAATAGATGATGTTGACTATGAAAATTTTAAGGTTGAATTTATGGATTAAATGACGTTATTTGTCTTGGTCTTGAGTCCTAGATTTATCAATTTGATCTAAATCTACTAGTGGAAGAGTTTTATTGGGTTTTTCCCATCATAAGTGTTTTTCCCTGGCTGAATGCCTACATCATGTGTTCTTTTCTTGTGTTTGTGATATTCATTTGTTTGGAAATTATATTCATGATGAAGGAAAATAATAATATGAAAATTAAGTAATATAACCTCATAAGAACTTGTCAAAGTAAGAGAAATCAAGTTATAAGAAGACCTAATCAAATTTCCCTAAATTTCTCAATATTACCTCCAAGGCAAGATTACATTTAAAATATATGCAAGACCAATGTAGGGTTCATTTTCAAAATAAAAATAAGTATGTGCACCATCCAGCGATTCCAGAGAGGGAGTGGAAATCCCTCTTGGTAGATGCAATCAAGAAGGTGATTCAAAAAGAAGGGAAGACACCACCAAAACCAGGAAGTATGAGACACTTTTAATATTGTAATTATGATGTTTTATCGTCATTGCAACATCTAATTAAGTTTTTCAATAATTTCAATATAGGCTCCCAAATACATCCAAAGCCACAAAGGCTAGAATATCTAAACATGGGCAACATCATCTTGGCCTAGATGGTTACTCACAATTGGCCACAAAAATGGTAGGTATAAAAAAAAAAAAAAAATTGATCCAAATTATAAATTCTTAACAATTTTAATTTAATATCACAACAAAAGAAAAATTCATGTTTTCATGCAAAATTGCAAGGGTCACAATTCAAAGAGATTCCCATGAAGGAAGACCTCAAGATTTCTTACAAGCATGACTATCAAGTTGTGGTTGAACGTAGGATAAGCTTGGGGTCTACACAACCTTCTGGCACCAAACTTGACACTCAGGTAAATAAAAGAAATGAGGAACATTTATAAATTATTATTTGTACAATCTATTGATTATTATTTTTGGCCATAAAGTAATGTCCTTTATTGTAAGACGAAAGTAAGAAATGTAGATACAATTGTCCCAAGTAATAATGGAACACATGATCCTAGTGATTGTGGGGTGCCTCTTGAAAGTGATGTTCATCTTAGTACTAGAGATATTTCACGTGTTTAAAAAAAAAATTGTAGTATGGATTACAATTAAAAATAATTAAATGCAAATGGTGTATTAGTTATAACCTTTCTTCTTTCTACTCCAGAGCATGTACAAGATGAGGCTAGACAATAGGAGGAACATATTTCCACGTCTGAAAGTACTATGCTTCACTCCACTACCAAAGCAGGTAAATAAAACTTTATTTCTCTTTTTATTAATAAAACACTTGTAATAATAACAATAACTATAAATATGAATTTAACATTTATTTCTTGTTGGAATTGATGCTCTACTCCCATTTATTTCTTGTTGGAGTTTATTCACTTTTTCATTGCTTTTGCTTGACCCTATTCCCTTATTTCATATACTCTATTACATAGGTAAGATTTAAATTTGAAAATTTTGTGATTAAACAAGTATATCAAAAAAAATTATATCCCCCTCAAGGGATCACTAGGTAAAGATAAAGGAGGACCTTGATTGAAAAATCATTATACCTAAGAACTCAAATTTTTTTAGGATGTATTCAATGATAAGGAGGCTAATACAAACATTTTGTGACTAATTTGTTAGTTTAATAAGGTTTTTTATTAATGTAGATTACTTTTATTGTGGCATATTCCAGTGACAATTAACATTCTACTTTGTCGTTGCATATCACTTCATTGGCTACAATAGCAGTCTACCTAAAACGAGAGTTTTCATGATGGGGTAAAACATAGTTGAAAGCCTTAGTGGCTCCAAAAACATTGAATGAACATTAGAGACACAAAAGGATGCTAGAGATTTTCAAATTCTACCAATTTCCTTATTCATCCATTTTCTATTTGGCTAACCTCTCGTTACATAATAGATGACTTATGGGAAGAAGCAACCTATGCTAGACTCAAATAACAAGTCATCGGCAACAGATAAGAAGACAAATATCTCACACTAGCTAGAGGTCAAAATTTAGGCTAGCTTATTATCTTGCTACTACCAACTTGGAATGTTAATAGTGCCTTTCAAATATACATTTTATGTAATGGTGATGAGTTGTCTCAACTACAATAGAAATGTAGTTATAGTGGGGAAGTCAATTGAATGATTTTCTTGAGTAAACAACTCTGTGGATGTTATCATTATCATTCATTTGTCAACTTTTTGAAGCTTTTGTAATGTCAGATGATGTCTTACAAAGTAGATTTTTAATCATTTTTTATGTATATGTTCTTTAATCAAACTATTAAAACCATTGGATCTTTTCTTAGTCATAACAATTTAATTTTATATAGCAATAGTAAGTACACTCTTTATCTAAACATCAATGCCCTAGCCTTTCTTCTTTTGGAAACAATTCGTCTATATGGGAAGAAGAAAATGTTGTAGCTTAAGAGTATTGGGAATTTTTTATCCTTGTTGGAACATATAAGAAAGGTAATAAGTATATTAGTGGGTTTATAGTTTCATGGTGTTTTGAAATTCATCACTTATTTTGAAATAGGTAACACGATGGTTAATTGTCTCTAAAAAGTGGAAGTTACATAATATACTATGATCTGAAATAATTTTTGGATGTATTTAGCTAATAGGAATTATTTGTAATTGCTTTCTTATGTTCCAGGTGTTGACAAAGGCAAGAAAATAGAATGCGTTGCAACTCTTTATCAAAAACAAGGTGCAAAGGGCCCTACCTCAAGTGTCAAGGGCAAAGAAACTCCACTTGGATCAAAAGAAACACCTAGTTCAAAAGTGGCAAGTCTTCTATCTTTCTGAAAACATATTGGTGGAATCTCAGTACATGTCATAACCTATCTTAACTAATTTTTTTGTCAATAAAATCTATAGAAAAATACGTCTACACATAACCAATTTAATTGCTAGAGTTGTTCAAGATAAGTTACTTTCAAGTTGATTCCTTTTTCCTTCTACATAATGCATTGCACTAATTACTATATTTGTAGTTATATGAGTGGTAGATCTTTGAACTAACTTGACATTTCTTCTATATTTTAAAGGGAGTTGTTATACAACCTAGTAATTCCAACTTACAAAGTTCTTCAAATTGGTGAGAACATACTTCCATGAATGGAAGAAGGTTTGAGCAATGGTAATTCAAAGGTGCATTATTTGTTTTTGTTTGTCACTATCTAGTCAGAAGTTATTGAATAGGGTTGATATCATGAGTAGCAAGATGAGGGATACATGTAGTTGTGATCTTGTGGTGTTTCCCCTTGCTTACATGTTCAATTTCTATTTAGTTAATACCTTCAACATAAATACTACAAGCATTAAAATAATCTGTAATTTTATATATATTATGCAACAAAGAAATTTTGTATTTAATACAATGGAAGCTTTGTGAACTTGCTTGTGCTAGGAAGAAATTTAATTTGTACATTATTGTAACAACCCTAGTTAAAAATCCATGGAAAAATATATAAGACCATGGTCATGGGATGCATATTCCAACCTGAATGGTGGGAAAAAACATCCTATTGGGGTGTCACTTCGATTTCTTATGGATAAGGAAATTAAAAAGATAATGGAAAAGGCTTTGGAAAGGCATGAGGCATTTATTGGGATTTTATTTATGAAAATAAAGGAAATTAGAAGAAAAGGAAGGTGAAACATCACAGGTTGCATGTGAGGAAGAAATTGAAGGAAAATAATGGAAAATGAAGAAAATAGAGGCCTCATTGATAAAAAGGCTTTTGAGGATTAGTTTGCAAGCTCTTGATAGGTTTTTTTGGTGGAGCTCTCTTCTATTCTCTCTCTCTCATATTCTTGGACACTTAGAGTTTCTTGGAGCGCTCTTGGAGGAGTGTGACATACTTGGAGTTTTGGAGCAAGAAGGAAAAGGTAGAGCAAGAGAGTGCAAGAGGACATCAAGATCAACAGCTACAGTGGGTTTTGCTAGCAGGTACCGAGTTACATGTATGTTTTCCTCACTTGCTTTGGCATGCATGGCATATGCATGTGGTTTATTGGTCATGATCTATCACTGGCATGGATAATTGCCTGGATTGGTATTGGATCTTCCTAGCCTTGCCATTTCTTAGATATCCATGGCGTTGTGGGTTCATTTATTTTTTTTGGTTGGTTCTCATGTTTCTTTAGCTTGGGTTGAGTTACTAGTTCTTGAAAGCCCTAGCTAGACAAACGTTCTGGAAACCCTACAACAACTTGAGTTGAGTTACTAGTCCTGGAAGCCTTGGTTTGACAAATCCTCTGGAATCCCTTGGTGAGTTGAGTTACTAGTCCTAGAAGCCTTGGTTGGAAAAAATGATCTGGAGCCCTAGAAGGCTTGGGTAGAGACCAATCTGGTGATGGTTTTGTGTTGTATGATTGTGAGGTGGAATCATTTTTTTATGGGTGGAGGTTTTTTGGCCTCTGGAAGCCCTTGATGGTTTTGATTGATGTGTTTTATGAGATCTCACATTCATGCTTGGAATATGGCATGGGGGTGATTGGTTGAAGAGAAATTTGGCTCAGCCAATCTACAGTTGGGTGGAAAGTGGTATTCCCATACCAAGTTCGTTTTTGAATCATTAATATGAGGTTATTCCTCCTTGTTATTTCATGAGTATTATACTAGTTTATATGTGGATTTTATCGCTAATGTATCCTTGATATTTCTTTTGTTATTATGCCAGTTATAAGCATGTATTATGACAGTGATGATGTATGCCTCTCTTCATGTTTTGATTTGTAGATGAATGAACAATGTATCTATGATCTAATAAATGATCATGCAACTAATGATATAAAGGAACAATGCTTCTTAGCAATTCTTAGATGAGTATTATACCCCTATGCTTAGATTTATTGTTTACACCTGTCTATTATATATTTGTGATATGTTTGATGAAATGCCTAGCATGGCTAGTAGGGGTCCATTCAAGCCCTTGGTCAAGTAATTGTATTTTTATCATCATTTGATTGTTATCTTTTTGTTATGAAGGTGTCGTTTAGTTTTGAGCAGTGACTTGGGCTCTGGGCCTGAAAAGGTCTCTCAAATCTCGGGGATGCAGGCACAACACTGCATAGAAAATTCCCTGGATGTTGGCATACCATGTTGTGGGAGTGTCCAGACCCCTTTGGAGGCATTCATGCCCATATCAAGGGAGCATCCAGGAGTGTAATGGCCTAAAAACCCAGTGGGACCCAAGGGCTGGCTACCTAAGAGACAAGGATGGTTTTTGGGAGTCTTGTTGGTGATGTGGAAGGTCTGTATGGTGTGTTTCCATTGTTTCCACTTCCCTAAGGTGACTTAGGAGGTCAAATCATATCATAGTAACTTCTCATCACATGTTTACCCCAGTTGGCCAATTACTTGGGTAGATGTGGGAGGAGGGTGTTATAATTATAGTACCTACTAATTCTAAGTTTTACAATACCTTAATTGAAATGGCACTTTTGAGTGAATTACAATCTTTTGATCTTGTGTAGATATTAATTTTACAAGAAGACAATGCAACGAAGTTGGGAGAAGCGTTTATAATTGATGACGCCAATTGAGGTGAGATAATACTAGATTTTAGTCATTGTATGCTTAGGTTAGTTATTTTAATATATGATGCCATTCTTTAAAGATTCAATATATATAAAGATTCTTGACATTTCTAGAAGTAATCTCTTCTCTTTTCGAAACTGCTCAAAAATTTTGTTCTCAAGAAGTATTACTTTTGGCATTTTTCTTGGTGGGAAAAAGAAATATGATAAGCATGTTTTAATTCCATATCATTATAACACATAGATCCAGGTGCATTCCTTTAACTCTTATACACATATCTACAAATAGAAAGTCTCTCTTGGATTTTGGAGCTTTAAATATGAGCTAATATCATTTTATTCCTTACAAATCTAGGTATCATTGGATGCCTTTCCCTTCATATGGGCCAGTTCCTCATTGCAAACAATGTAAAATTTGAATCGGGAACTAATATTGTTACCTGTTTTGTAGAGATAGCAAAAAAGTGACCCAATTTTGAAAAGGGGTGATGCAGAACATGCATGTTTTTTTCAGATCATAGTTTTTGGCACTATAAATTTTTTTATATACATTTCATTTTAGAATGGTAGTGATTTTGATGCTAATTCAAAAAAGTGGTAATTCCACACCATGCCCTTTTTTAAAAGGATTTTTTTTACTTTTAATTTTCTAATGTATGAAATGTAAATAATTATTTTGTAAATTTAATAATTTTTTAAGTGGTCTTCTTCATATTTTCTTGTTTTTATTCTATTTTTTTTCGTAGTGAGGTTTCTATTGTTTTGCATATTTAAAGAAGAAATTCGATATTTTGAGTTTTCGATATTCTACATATTTATACATCGTTAATTAATTTTTCAATCCACATGAAATAGTTGTCTCTAAAAAACAATTTTTTTAACAATTGACATAAAAATAACCATTTTTAACATAAATATAACTAAAAAACTACATGTTTTGATAATTTTTTGCTAGAAATGACATGTCAAAATCACAATTTTATGGGAAATTTTTAGCTAAAAATGGTTAAATAATAGTTATTTTTATGAATTTCATGTCAAAAAAATAATTATAATCACTTCTTTTTTTTCAAAAAATAATGATTATCTTAAAAATTAATGCGAAAATCACATAATACAAATATTGAACGCATAACAACCTTAATTGAGTGTATATTCTTCTCAGAAAATGTCAAAGTCAAAAAATTACAAGTATAACTAAGTTACAAAAAAAGAGCTTGATTTCCAAGCATAACTTAAATTTGATCAACAATGTCATGTAATCCAAACTCTTCATCCCCTATAGTTTCATCATTGTCTTCTTCCACAATATTTTCTTCTTCATTTTGCTCATTATCCTCTTCTAATGGATCTTTGATGTCTGCAAATCTCCCAATGTATGCATTTCCAATCATTCTGTATAATGGTGGTTGGGGTTCCTTTTCCTTTTTTGCCATACATGATTCACTAAAGTCCCCTTTCTTCAACCCAATTTATTGCATTACATCTGGAAGAAATTGAAGAGCATTAATTCTTTTCTAAATGCCATTGCACTATATTGGATATTTTTCAATTGCAATGCAATTTCTTCCTTTTTGAAGGTAACATGCTAGTGTTGTACCTAATTATCAAGCACAAAAGAAATAATGAAGTAAATTAGTACAATGACATATTAATTAAGAAATAACATATTGAAATTCAATTCCATATAATAAAACTTACCTGAGCCAGAAAATAAATCTAGAACCCAATCTCCTTCATTTGAACATATGTCTATAAGATAGTTAATCAATAATTGTGGTTTTTGATAAATGCTAACTATCTCTCCTTTTGCTTCTTTGTCTTCATATGTTAGTTTTCTCACAACAGCATCATAAGTCAGTATTTGGCTATGACTCTTTCCATCTACCTGATTAAAAATCATAGACATATAGCTATCATCTTTTGCCCAACTATCAATATGGATGAACTCACAATCATTTATAAATAGTTGATCTTCACGGTTAAGAAGATTTGACTTTTTCCTGTAACATGAAATAGTAAAAGTTCAATTAACTTGTACATAAATGAATTTTTCAACATTAATCAAATATACATTTTAAACGTCTTACCATGTAAGCTACATCCTTGAATTTTTTTTCCCCTTGAAGCTTGACAATAACATTGCCAATTGTGTGTCTGAATGAAATGTCACAAATCTCCATAATGGTGATGACGTGACTTCTAGAAATCCCGCAACCACTTTACTAAGAGCTTGATAAGTATAAGGGTCACTATCATAATCAATGTTTGGAATATTGAAACCATGGGGAATATTTGCAATAATTAGGGCATAATCCCTTTTAGGTATGAGTTTAGCAATGTCTTCAAAGTCGCCTTGTATTACTTGATATTGAATAGTGTCTAGCCCATTCCAAATGAAATGAGTAAGAGTTGGATCAAGTTCAACATTGTTAATACGTTGCTTCTTCAGTCTTTCCATCTTTATTTTTTCAATAAAGGTTCTGAAACTATCTGGTGCTCCATTATCATCCCTCTTCATCTTTTATAAAATAAACAAATATATGTGTAAGTTATAAATTAAAAATAGTACGAAAATGAATAAAAATGAATGTATAAATCAACATGCCTTTTTAAATGCAAGATAAAAAACTTTTAATGTTGATGTAGAACTTGAATCTGGGTATTTGTGTACAACATCATCCCAACTATCTTCATTCAACAATTTAACCATTTGTTCTTGAATTTTCATGTAAACTTTGTGACTGCATAGATAGAGTAAAAAAGAGTTAATATAATGATATGTATAACAAATACTACAAATAACAATATGTTATATTTAAAAGAAAATTATAATCTATAAATAAATAAAAATAATTCAACAAACTTACTTTTGAAATTCCTCAAACATTTCCTCCAATGATAATTCCCCTGACCTCACATGAGATAATATTTCTTTGACAATTTTTTCATCCTTCACTCCTTGCAATGCTCTCCAAGGTGTGATATTCATATCTTCTGGAAGCTACTTCTTTTTAGGACTTGATTTATTGTTGCTACATATCAATGGCTTGGACTTTCTGACCTTCTGGTTTTAATGCCAATGTTTTCCCACATGCTAAAAATCTCATTAATCAACTCCCATATCTCTCCAATTCTAAATGCCAACTGGAAAATGTTATCGACACCTCTGAATAAATCACTAAATTTGCCGCCTTTGCCACCTTTTGAAGTGATTTTCTCTTAAATTGGATAGCCTATTTTGATACAACATTCCTTTCAGAAATCTACAATGACATTTATCTTATCCCCACCACATTTTTCTTCAAATTCACTATGAATAAATCTAACCCTTTGGATGAAATTCATAGACATCTTATATTCGCTATCTGAATTATGATCCCATGCCACTAACTTTGCTTTTGTATCGGATAAACCAACATAAACGATACATTTCATTATTTCAAAATGTGGGTTATTGGGATATTCCTCCATCAATTGTCTTTGAGCTTCTACAGAATGGTTTCCCCCAAGCACATAATAATTGTATTCAAAACATTTTTACTTATCAAATGCTTCTTTGTTGGGAACCTGAACTGAATCAATAAGAAGCACATAACTAACCACATGAGCATATGGATTGTAACTCATCAATTTCTTCAAGTTGTGAACATGAAGATGATGTGGCTTTCTGACTTGATATTGACATTGTCCTTCACTTGCCTTATAGATTTTCCTGACATTAAGCTGAAATGTACGACCACCCTCAATTAAGTTTCTCTTTGTCAAATTCTTTCGAATGGCATTTTGTTTTGTTTTGATAATGCCATCTTCTAAATCAGTGCCCGGTGTAATGATTTCTCTACTTTCTTTTGAAGTTTCACTAGGTTCTTGACTGTTGGTAATGACTACTTAAAAATATTCAACTTTACGTTTCTTCTTCATAGCATTCTCACCATTAACTGTAACAAATTTATTTTTGGGAATTGTTACTTTTGGTCTTTTACATCTCTTCTCAGTTCCAATGTCATCTTCAGTAATGACAACATATTCTTTATTGTCAGTTTCAACTTTAACGTCTTCAAAAGTAACTTGTCTACCTCTGCTAGATTTATCCACTAGAGGCCTTTTTTTCTGATCCCTTGGATGTTGGTTTGTAGCATCATCAATTACAACATGTTGCTTGTTTTCCATATCTTCTTCTGACACTGAGTAGAAACTGCTGACAACTTTCATAATATCATGCTCTATGAAATGAATGTCTCCCAACCTAATTGAACAACTTTCAACAAAATTCTGCCAAACAAAATATCATATGTCAATAAAAGCAAAGTTAAAACAAATATAGTGAGACAATTACAAGAACGCAAAATACAAATATAAATAACAATACTTACGATATTTTGTTTCATCTCATTTATGATTTATTTACACAACTTTGTAGATATCTCTCTTGTGTCATACAATGAATATGATAACTGGTATTTAATCCTTTCATGTGACTTGAGTGGTTTTGTAAGTATGTAAACAACTTCACTGTCTGGTACTGAACACATGACTTTGACTCTTCCCATCACATCATAAATTCCATTATCATTCGGTATATCAATATATAGATATATATTCACATTTTTGCTCTCTTTCTTTCACATACCAGATTCTTGGTGGAAGTTTCACTTATTTTGATTTCTTCTAGTATGAAATCATCTTCTTATCATTTGAGGCACTTAAAAGATTTGTAGCCATCAGCTCAGATGGAGTTCGTTCACCAATGTTTTTTGAAGATCCACCTTTAAGAGTCTTTGGTCCAAAAATATTCTTTGATGCCATTTTCCTGAAAAAAGGAAACACATAAATCAGTAAATAATGAAAACATATTAACCTAAATTAACAACAAAAACGATAAATAATAATTAATTTTATAAATCATAACAATTTCGAAAAAAATTTAAAAAATTAAAAAATACATCGCCCTGCCACCGCACCCTGAAAATCGGTCGGCCAACCAAGCCAGCCATTGGATCCGGCCCCCCCTGCCCACCATAGCGGCCCAATCACTGCCCTCCGCCCAACCCCTCCCGTGCCACCCTGACGGCCGCCCGCCCGTAGGGTGGCAGGGCGATTCCAAGAATCACCTCCCCACCCCGTGGGCGGGCGGGCCGCCGAGGTGGTGCGGGGGGGGGGCCTGCCGAGAATCATCTTGCCACCCCACGGGAAAACAGACCACTGGGGTGGCATGGGGGGAGGCTGCGACAGCCCCCCCTCCCCCCGTGCCACTCCCAGGGGCCCGCCTGCCTGCAGGGTGACATGGCGATTCTCGAAATCTCCCTGCCACCTCACAGGCGGGTGGGCCCTCGAGGTGGCGTGAAGGGAGGCTGTGCCTTGCCACCCTGTGGGTAGGCGGGCTGCCAAGGTGGTGGGGGGGGGGGAGCCCTCTCCCCCCTTCCCCGTGCCACCCCAACGGCCCGACTGCCCGCGGGGTGGCAGGGCGATTCCGAGAATCGCCCTACCACCTTGCAGGTGGGCTGGCCAGCCATACTCATCACCCCTAACCTACAATCCCGTTTGGCTGCCGTGAGCATTACGAGGCCCGTTTGGCGGTCGTGAGCTTTATCGGGCCCACCATGCTCACAGCAGACGTAGTGGGTAAATTTGGCCTACAAAAAGTTTCAGTTAAAAGAAATAATAATAATCTACTTCATTAAACTTATTTAATATTAAATTTTGAAAGAAAAAAATTTAACGAACCTCTCAATTGCGAGAATTCTCCGTTGAATATGTTGTTGATAGCAATATAGCTGCTCCACAAATTCGCTCCAAGTCTTTCAGCAAACCTCAAAAAACCTTCATGTGATGTGAGTAATAGTGATAATGGAATATTTTATGTAGGTGAAATTATGAAGATGTTTTACCGTAAAGTTAATGTGGAATTAATTTATTTAAAAAAAAAAATTAACATGTTAATTTTTTTATGGCAATATAAGAAACTATGATAAAGTGAATATTATGGAATTGTTCTATAGTGGGGTGAATGTGGGATTAATTTGTTTTAGAATGTATTATAAAAATTAAAAAAAAACATTCAATTGTTTGGTAAATATTATATACTTTAACTACTAAAATAATTTAGGTAAAAGTTGTAGTTTACAATTTTAACTTTAAAGATTTATTTCATAAAAAATTTAGTTTACATTTTTCAATAAATTGTAGAATAAAATAATGAAAGGAAATAAATCTAAAAAAACATTTGGAGGGAAATATTTTGGTGAAACTTTTTGGAGGGAAAATTTCATTCTCTAAGTTATATAATATCTGATAGTGAAGTTTCGTTTTGTACAACATCAACATCTTCATCGCGTAACAACTCTATTCATATTGATGAATATAACGGGAATTCTTCAACTGTGAATAGAAAGTCAATTCTTCCACTTAGTCCTAATCCTAAGGACTATGAGAGCAGCAGTGATGAAAGAGGGAATGGATAATTTAAAATAAATAGAGTCACAGATTCCACTTAGTCCTAATTCTAAGGACTATGATAGCAGCAGTGATGAAGAGCATGATGACGAATTTCAAAAGAATGGAGTGTCATGGTGTCCACTTAGTCCTAATCCTATGGACTATGAGAGCAGCAATGATGAAGATCATGATGATAAATTTCAAAAGAATGGAGTGTCATGGCGTCCACTTAGTCCTAATTCTAAGGACTATGAGAGCGCAATGATGAAGAGCATGATGATGAAGTTCAAAAGAATGGAGTGTCACGGTGTCCACTAAGTCCTAATTCTAAGGACTATGAGAGCAACAATGCTAAAGAGCAAGATGACGAATTTCAAAAGAATGGAGTGTCATGGTGACCACTTAGTCCTAATTCTAAGGACTACGAGAGCAGCAGTGATGAAGAGCATGATGACGAATTTCAAAACAATGGAGTGTCACTATGTCCACTTAGTCCTAATTCTAAGGACTATGAGAGCGGCAGTGATAAAGAGCATGATGATGAAGTTCAAAAGAATGGAGTGTCATTTTGTCCACTTAGTCTTAATTCTAAGGACTATGAGAGCAGTAGTGATGAAGAGCGTGATGTTGAATTTCAAAAGAATGGAGTGTCACGGTGTCCTCTTAGTCCTAATTCTAAGGACTATGAGAGTAGCAATGATGAAGATCGTGATGAAAAATTTCAAAAAAATGGAGTGTCATGGTGTCCTCTTAGTCATAATCCAATGGACTATGAGACCAGCAGTGCTAAAGAGCATGATGACAAATTTCAAAAGAATGGAGTGTCATGGTGTCCACTTAGTCCTAATTCTAAGGACTATGAGAGCAGCAGTGATGAAGAGCATGATGATGAATTTCAAAAGAATGGAGTGTCATGGTGTCCTCTTAGTCCTAATTCTAAGGACTATGAGAGTAGCAGTGATGAAGAGTTGGATGATGAATTTCAAAAGAATGGAGTGTCACAGTGTTCACTTAGTCCTAATTCTAAGGACTATGAGAGCAGTAGTAATGAAGGACAGGATGATGCACTTAGTCTTAATTCTAATGACTATGAAGGTAGCAGTGACAAAGGACAGGATGTAGCATTTTCAGTAAGTAAACAGTCACATTTTCGATGTAGTTCTAATTCTATCGACTATGAGAGCAGCATTGACAATGCACATGAGGAAGAATATCCAATAAACATCGAGTCAAATTTTCCATTCAGTCTAAATTCTAATGACTATGACAGTAGCACTAAAGAAGGGGAAGATGAAGAATATCCTCCAAGTCAGTATTTGAAAAACACAGCTAATCATAGTGTAGATAACATTCCTCTTAATGATGATGAAAATCCTTATACAAATGATGATCCAATGATGGAGGTGTTGCCAGGAAATATTGTATCGAGGAGTAGGAGCAGAACTTTTCGTATCAATGTAAGATGTTCTAGTTTTACAAGGGGTAGAGTAGAATATCCGACGAGAAGAAGTTCTATCAGCGCTCTCATTTCAAGTGAATGTTGTTGAAAAGATTGCTTGAAACCTATGGATTTCAAATTTGCATTAGAGAGTAGGAAGAGATATTGGTCAATGAATAAAAGCATGCAAAATTCATATTTATTTGGGTGCATGCAATCTACATTGTTAGGTTATGATTATCATATTGGGTCTTTATTTATCTGTAGAAAGGCTTTCAAAAATTTTCATTCGATTGGGAATTTTCGTCTCTCGAGAATTCAAGAAAATTTGGAAAAGGATCCCACATTTTGTTCAGAAGTATGTCATAAGAGATAGTTTGGGCCATTATCAAATACTGCAATATCATGGATGAAATATTTCTTTTCAAAGCATGGAGAGAGTATGCCAAATATAGAGACAATACATATTCTAGATAATTTTTCAAGACGATAAATCTACAACTTATACTAAGAATATGCAGAAGGTGCTGAGGGACATGGTCGATTTATTACATATCAATATTTTGTGAAGGTATGGAAGAAAGAATTCAATAATCTCTGTATTCCTAAGAAGACAAGGATGGGGATTTGCAGTACATGTGCTGCTCTTAAATAAAAAAGGGACAAATGTGAAGGGTCAGAAATAGGTAAGCATTCATAACTTTAACTTTTAAAATTGTATAGTCATCAACTATGAAAACATATTTCTTAATGGCTTTCTTTTATGTTGTGTAGATTCAATTGTCAAAGAACTTTAGAAGCATCACGAACAACAAACAAGTGAAAGGAAAAAGTTGTACAAGCATCGAAATAAGTGTTATGATAATCTGAATAAAAATTTGGGTTTGATAATTGATGGTATGGACCAGAAGAAAACACTTTTACCACATTTTGTTCGCACACCCAAAAATTTACAGGAGGAAAATTTTATTCAGTATCACTTGGTCAGTTGTATGGTCTTCAAAGGGAAAATGTTGCCAAGGGTGTACTTCACAGCTCCAAATATTCATAATGATGCAAATCTGACCATAACCATAATTCATGATGTGCTTTCTCATTGGTCTGGTAATCTTCCTGAAGTTTTGTATCTACAATTGGACAACACTTGCTGTGAAAACAAAAATCAGGTTGTTTTTGGATATCTAAACATGCTTGTTGAATTGAGAATTTTTTAGAAGGTAAAGATTGGTTTCCTTCTTGTTGGGCACACTCATGACCATATTGATCAGATGTTCAGTCGTTTTTTAGTCACATTGAGGAGGAAGGAAGTTGGGAGCTTGCCATCATTAATTGAATGTATTAAGAAATCATACATGCTAGAGCCTACTTTTGATGTGTTGGAAGAAACTGTTGACATGCGAAGGTTTATTATGGTATCACATGGTGAGGCAAAATGCATTGAACAAATTAATGACATTAGCTTCCAACATCAATTTCGTATCAAAAAAATTGATGGGAAAACACTAATATGGGGCAAGAAGTATTCAACTACTCCAGAATGGGCACCGTCATCAGGTTTGGAATTTTTGAAGTTCATTCCAGATCATCCAATATTTGCATCAAAAATATTGTTATTACAGTTAGTTGGTGAAGTTCATAGTGCACGCAGACAGAATAGAGATATAAATTATTTTGATTACCTAGAAGAAATTAAAAAATGTATTAGATATACCTATGAGTACTTTGACATTGTTGATTCTGTTTGGTGGGAGTCATTTTTCAATAATCACAGTGATATCAACTCAACAACAACAAATGAAGATATACCTTTGAAAAATCCATTTATTTGGCCACAAAATGTTCTGAATGAACATGAGGAAATAAACATTGTTGAACAGAAACAATCTCAATGTATTATTAATTCTTCACAAGCAGAGGAAAGAGAGATGTATATTGGTTCCAGAAGATCTCATGTACAACGTGAAGCCATGGAAGACCTTTACAGGGGATCAGTACAAGATATTAAGGAGGGTTGCATGATCGCAGTGCTAGTAGATCAAGATCCCAATGTTTATCCATTCTGGTTTGCTAAAGTTATAAAGGTCTTTACAGAAAATGAGGATGTTACAAGTGTTGAAGTACATTAGTATGCCACAAATACACACCCATTCAATGGTGTGTATAACCCAGAGATGGTAGTTGACAAAACAAATGGCAGAAAGAGAAAAAAGGGTACAAATATAAATCGTCGTTGCACAGACATATTAAAATTGGAGGATGTTGACATACCTATTTATGACTTCAATTGAAAAAGAGAGGAACTCTTCGCTTCAAGACGATAGAGATTCTGAAAAGGTTGTTACCAGAAGGAACAGTGTTGAGATGGGAGTCTGTTGAAACCAGTGGTAGATCTATAAGAATTTTGAAACCTAAAATGGTGGGCATGCATGTGGACTCGGATGGGGCACTAGTTGATGAAAGAGAAGAATATGGAACATCTTCGTCAGCATCCAGTCACTCATCTGAAGATGTGAATTCTGATGGTGTGAAAGAAAATATGAGTGGTTTTGAATAATTGTTTAAGACAGTTTATATAACTTATGTTTGCATCGTATCTTCAAATAAATTTTTTGATTTCCATATGGTGTTAAATGAGAAATTATGAGTCATTTTTATGTTGTTGGATTATATGTCTTAATTATGATAATTTTTATTGTTTACAATATCTACAATGCAACATTAAATTAGAGATATAATGTATGTTTCATTCAATATACAAATAATGACATTTGAATTCATTTAGTCATGTAATTTGTTCATAATGTCATGGTTTTTTAATTTTATGGTTGAAAAAGTTCCAATTTCTTTTGTATATAGCATGTTATGGTTGAAAACATGTTGAATTTATACTTAGGAAAGAAAAATGTTATTCTACCAAAAACATTAGTGTGCTTTTTCCTCATAAACAACTTTTTTTGGCACATAAAAATTCGGTTTTACTAGCATTTTTTTAAATGTTGAAAATGTTGAAAATAATACTGAGAGGGGGGGGGGGAGGGGGGGTGTGAATTAGTATTATTAAGTCAAATTATTTTTCAATTTATACAAATATTTGCATATGCTACTTCAATTAATTAAAACAACATGTATACGCAACTCTGACTAATTAAACTCGCGTATAACTTCCAGACTTAGAATTTAATTTATTCTTTAGATGTTGATCATTAATCTGTGTGTCAAAACCATATAACAGTAAGAAGGAACAGAAAAGTAGAGCAGACAGTCACACAAAAGAACACAAGATATAAGGTGGAAACCCAATGTGGATGAAAACCACTTGCTGCAATATCTCTCTATCTTCTTTCAATTAGAAATTCCTTTTTACAATGATTTTGTACTAGTGCAGTCTTATACCAGCATGCAGGCTTCAACCTGCAAAAGGCTACAACCTTCTCTCGTTCTCCAGCTTCTCCTGGAAGGGAGCTACAACCCCCTTAGCTCTTGTACTAGCTGAGGTACTAGTACGTAGGTGCTGACCTACAGAAGGCTTCAACCTTCTCTATTCTTCCAAGGACCACGTTTCATAAATTTTCAGACTGGATCCATGAATATAAATCAAACATCAAGTAGTTCTGCAACAACCAATCTCCTTTGTACAAATACGAAATCAACCAATAACTTCTCAGAATGCTATAACCAGAAAACAGTACCAGTAACCAGACACCAATTCTGAACCCAAAACACTGCAGCAATAAACGGAAGCAGCTAAAACATATTTCAAGAGACGTACGCTACTTCACCAATAGAAACCTGTGTACGTACACAGATATTCCAAAGCCAACCAGTGTATATGCAGTCTTCACTTGCTTAATACGTGCCTCCGTTGTGTCAAACCTGTGTACAAATCTATAAAAGATAATTTATCCTTTTACTTAATCACACATCAGTTATACCCAGATTATCATATTTATATATCTAATCATAATAGATCAAAATCACACAATGATACTACTATTCAAGCCTTGAGATATCGACCCATCAGTAGATCTTAACCATCATGTAATGCTTAGGTTCCTTCTTGATTCAGAGCCAGTTGTAACTCACCAACCAATCACCAGTATTCCAGATCTTGCTCCTCTCAAGATATTCAACACATAATTCAATGCCCTTCCTAAATGATCTCCTTGCCTTTTTATAGTCTTAGGCCTTACTCAAACCATGGTCCAAAACCATTGAGAACTAATACTAGGGACCCAATACTTGGGTTCAACAATTTAAATGCAATACCAAGGACCAAAACCATAGGTTCAAATATATCGGACTAAATACCATGGACCAACCATAAGTTTTCCCACATGTACGTGCTTTTCTTTGCATGAAAGTGCATGCATACGTATACGCGCCTTCTGATTGGTACACCCGGGTGTATACATGACTTTTTTATGAGGAGCCTGCATATACCTCATTTTCTTTCATTCTGAGAGCCTGAACTTTGATCTACCATTTGAGTGACTTCCCATCTGTTATCAGGAAAAGTGTCTATTTAGAACTACTCTATCCCACTAAGGTGTGACAGCTACCTTAGAAACAAACAGAGAAAACTACTTTTGTATTCTTCTTTATGAACAATAAACAAAGAGGAATAGGATGAACCAACCTGTGTCTTGTACTAGTCCTTTGATCCAATCTCTCTCCTCTTTGACAGCTTCCAGCTACCTGCTCTCTCACTTACCCAGCTTCACCAAGTACCTGTAAGATCACAGAAGAAATAAACTATACAAAGACATGGGTTTATATTCACAAATAACTTAGGATCAGATTTAAGTTAACCATACAACTGTAACAAGCATCAATGAAACACAAGCATGGAGAAGAAACTCAAATAGTTTTATTGATATACAAGAAGATCCAGGAGGAGTTACAACCGATGATTCCTGACCCAGCATCAACCTCCCAGCAAAGAAGTCCCTTCTTCAACCCCAACAAAGCATAGATCACCCAATTCTCTGATATGTATCTCAAAACCAACAGCAATTCCTTACAATGTGAAAAATTCCAGCCTCTGGATCTCTGGGATGAGGGATCCATATATAGATGTATGCAAGGAGGATGAGTCAGCTCATGAATTGATTAGTGGCTTCTCTCTGTCAATTCTTGCTTCCACTTGGGGACTGAAAGCCTCTTACTCATCCTTGGTCGAATTCAGTGAGGCAAGTGTCATTGGAGAAGATTCTGGAAGCTTCCATTGTCTCTCCACCTCGTGGAATGACTCTGCCAGTTGTCATTTCCCGCTCAACGCACCCTGGTAGTGCATTTAGGTGCGTTGCAATGCACCTAGCTAGTGGACTTAGGTGCTATGCAACACACTTGGCTAGTGGAGCAGCTGAAATGAACCTGATTTGACTAATTCTGAGCAGTTTCTGGTGGAGAACTTCTGGGAGAAGCTGTAATTTGTTGACCTTGTTCCTTTAGGAGTTAGAACAACACTTTTAGGGACTTAGGAGCCCTTGGTTTATGGACATTTCATGCTTAGAGCTGTAAGGCACAAAAATGTCTATAACAGTTGCCCCCTAAAGTATGAGGCCATTTATCGGGTGAAATTCTTTATTAAGAGGATCCGAAGTTCTTTCAATGCTAGGAGGAGACCTGTAATAAGATACAATACAATACATTATCTTCATATTGTTTTCATGATCTAGCTGAGGTGGGCATTCCCATGCTCAGCTTTATAAATTCATTTTCATGTACATAGGACAGACAATCGTCTGATGGTAGACTGATGATTCTGATATAGCCATCATCCTTTTGGTAGGATGATTATCTATGCTGCAATGTTGTACATTTCAATGTCTTTATTTTCCTGAATATATATCGCAGCCCGGATGGATGAAACTAGATCCGGGGTCTTCAATCTCGTCCGATCTTCACTCGAAGTACAAGTCGATCCATGTCAGAAATGTTTTGAAGTCGAACATGGAAAGACATCGCTTGATTACTAGTCAATGATGTAAACTGTTAACAAGCGCGAGAGGAATCACCGATAATGATAATGACCCTCAAGGTACTGCAGTACAATTCACGTGGTGTGAATAAAGGACTTGGCGTCGAACACCAAGCAAAATCTTTCGGTCGAAGGTCGTTGATGTAAACCTGTCGTCGGAAGTGAGAAACTTGCCATTGAGGCATGCAAGCTTCAAAATAATGAATGGGGTGTTCCTAGATCAACTTCTTGGATAATGAGCTGATGTCGACAAGAAGTGATCCATCATAGGAGGGCCTTAATGAATCCCACATCAATGACACGGAACGGAGCAAATGATTTTGATGGAGGTGAAAACGATCTGATGATATATGGTTCAGGGTGGCGGTCATGAAAGAATGGAGTATAATGTATGTTAGTGGGCGGGACACAGGTGGCCTTTCTGGATGACTTCTCTTGAACATGTCGACGACACTTATGTGATGGATTGGTAGCATTAACCCCAAATGTGGATGGTATGGCGTGACCATGGCGATGTGACCGGTGAATGAAACAACCCAACCCGACTCGGACACGGAGTGGAAGTGTCATGTTCAAGAGCGACTTGCTACCAATAAAGATTCTTTGAGTTTTCTTCCCAATTTTTCCCCAGTCATTGCTGACCAGTACCTCTTTATTTTTGTCAAGCTTGAGGAGGATAACATATGCTTGTTCTATAATTTTCCCTTCGGGCAAACCCATCGCTATGTTTTAACGAGCCTAGCGATAGTGAAACTCGTTCTCGTCTAAAGACAAGTTTGTCACTATTAATCTTTTTAACGAGTCTAACAACAAAGATAACTCAGTCCTTTTCATTTTTAGAGAGTCTGAAAAGGTACGTAAAGGTAACTCCAAAATTCCTTTTTCGTCATCTAATCCCTTAAGTCCGAAAAAGTATAAAACAATACAGAAGGGATGAATTTTTGATTAGCTTTAACGAGCCGAACAAGACAAGCGCTCGATCTTTTTGTGCAATAATCCCTCAAGTCCAAAAAGATTAAAATATAGAGGAGGGATAGCACTTCCCGTTGCTTTAATGAGCTGGAAGGCCAGAACTCGGCAATCTTTTCATATTTTACGAGTCAGTTGAAAAGAGCTTAAAGAAGATTCGTCTTTTGAGGAACGAGTGATAAAATGGGTAGTAGCTGATTCCAGGTAAGGTTTGGAATTTTCCAATCACGGCAGTGTCACAACGATGGTTAGTGAAATCACTCTTCGCAGTTGTTCCTCAAAATGGGTAAACAAACAAATGGAGGTGAATGATCAGCCAATGGAAAAGTGGAGGTGACGGTGCAAACACGACCAAGGCTTTAATGGCTGAAATGCTACATTCACGGTGGTTATTTACCAGGGGATAGTTCATTTTTTAACGAGCTTAAACGCGGGTGGAAACATTTGCTCGGTGCGGGTTTATTTTTTAATGAGCTTGAACCTTGCGGTAACACTGCTCGATTAATCCAGTCATATGATAAGAATGTTTCATATAAAAACGGCAACTTTTAGAGTTTTGCCCCACATCCTTCCTTTATGCAAGTTAGGTGACGACTAATCCTACGAGTTTAAAGGGTTAAAGGTCCTAAAAATTTAAAAAATAAATAGTCGCCCATCGCTTGCACTCCAAAAGGTTTGCATGCCCCCAGGTATAAAACAGAGTTTCAAGGTCACCCTCTATTCGAGCTGACAAAACATTCGTTTTATCAGGAAGGGTCACCCTTTATTCGAGCTGACAAAATATTCGTTTTATCAGGAAGGGTACTACCTCTTACAGGTTACCCAAAGATTGTTCTATTTACGGCGTAAACAAAACATTTATCTGGCGATGTCTACCGAGATAAACAAAGGTGAGTGGCGGCACTCGTCAACTCACATAACTTTGACAAGAGAATCCTGTTCTAGAATAACCCCTCTTCCACTCACGGATGGGGTACAGACTAGTCATATTCTCCCACGGAAACCTACCCTATACACGAAGTTTTCCTGCCGAAGCAGACCAGGATGCATGCCCCCTGGGTTTCAATCATATCCCTCCGAATTACTCACGCTCATCGGGAGGACGGACTGGGGATTGAGACATTTCTTGCATGAAGAGACCATTTAGGGATGGTATATGACTATTTGCTATGCGCGATCCAGGAAATGAAAGCTGGTCCACGAGCTTGACCACTCTTCCTTCGTGCGGCAAGCACATTACTCTAAAGAGTGAGGAGACAATGGCTCCCATGCAATAAATATAGTCTCGTCCAAGGAGTAGGTTATAATCCAAGGGTCCTTGAACTACCATTACGTTCATGCGAACTGTCTTCCTTCTCAATGTTATGGGCACATCGGGAAGGATCCCTAAAGGTCGACTGGTTCCTTTATCAAAGCCTGTCAGATTTCTCATCTCACGCAAAAGCGATGGCGAACCAAGCGCTTTCCAAGCAGTAGAGGAAAGGATACTCACAGAAGCCCCCTCATCTATGATGGTACCAGCCATGACCATTCTATATATTTGAACGATAATTCGGAATGGTATGCTTGCTGGTAGACGGGGTCTGCCTAGTTGATTCCAGTCGAAGGAGACAACTAGGTTGCTTGGAGGTGGGACCGAGTAGACGGCCGAGTATGGCTCTGACGAACTTCCTTCTTGCGGTAAAAGAACGGGTGGATTGCCCCCATGTTCGTCGGAGTCTGTGTTTATGAAGAGAATTTGGACGGTGTCATCCTTGTTCTCTTCAATGATTGTATCATATGAAGATAAAACCTCTAAAGGTAAGACCGGGTCAACTGCCACCTCGACCTTTTGACTTTCATCTGGTATGGATTCAGTTGGTTTATCTTCAATGATAGGTGCTTCAGCCGACCACCTGAGCGGGCCAGCTGGATTCTCAACTAGTGACGGACTCGGCAAGAGTCTTTTATATCTAGGAGGAAGTCGTAACAGTGAAACCGGACGATCATCCAAAACTCTTTTAGCTTCATCTAAGAAAGGACAACGGTGGAGGGCATGATTTCCTTCGCACAGTTTACAAGGAAATCTAGCTTTCCCTTTTTTTCCTGGGGCTTCACTTTCACTAGTTGACGGTGTGCTTTCAACATGATCACCAGAGGTTGACGACACCGGGTTGTGCAAACGAGGAGACCAGTCCCTTAGTATCCGGGGGATACAAGAACAATCTCTGTGAAAGTGGTCTCCTTTGCAAATGACACACGGCGATTTAGGCCTAGTCGGTGCAGTGTGTGGATTTTCGTTAGACGACACTCGTTTTCCCCCATTCGCCTTTGGCTCCTTCTTCTTTTTCTCTTTCTTCTTCTTTTCCTTCTTCTCCTTAGGAACATGGCTTTTAGCTTTACCAGTTCCATCAAGCGAAGAGGAAGGAGGAGAGGAAGAATTAGAGGAAGTAGAAGGCTGGTGGGCAACTCTGGATTCGTCTAATTGCCGATTCGATTGTTCAGGAATAGTGGTGTTCTGAACGACATTGGTTGAGAAGAGCCATACTGGCAAGCCAATTGTCAGTCCTGGAAGTGACAATGTGGCCATATGGGGCGCACCAACATCTCCCCAAGAGGAGAAGGGACTAGGATTTCCACCAAGGGGAATTCCTTGGGTGGTAGGCTCCATTTTCTCAACTCAAGATCAACGTAGGAAAAGGGTATGAATATTCCGTTTAAAATAAATTTTAATACGCTTTGACACAACTTGTTTTTTCAGTTTTTAAGAGTCGAGAAAAAACAAAAGATGACTCTAGTCTCCTTCGATTTTTAATGAGCCTGAAGTGACAAGTGCTCAGATGGACCTTTTCCATTAAGGAGTCTGAAAAGGAATGAAAGGGACTGCTCTAGAGGTCTAGGTAGAGGGAGTACCAAACCAATCACAAAACTGCAGAATACTTTTTACGGTACGGTAGTCAATCTTCCTGAATGCTGTGTTCGGTGCATTGCGATCAGTAGGGCGGCCGACACGGCTTCCTATGGATAAAGGATTTAAGCCTATAGGGGTCTCCCAATATATACTCGACGGTACGTGGGAGCACAAGTCCGTACTGGCACTTATTGTCTCAAAGTGGAGGAATCACCCAACCATCAGTGAGGACAACAGTTACCAGGCTTTACGACGCCGGAATACGTCTCTAGCCTAGACCTCTAAATGTTGTGCGTTAAGTTCCAAAGCGTTGTTAAGTTCATTGAATTTATTTTAAGTTGATATTTCTTATGAAGTTTTCCTTTTGGGATCACCACGAGATGTAGATGTAATTCCTAAAATGCAATCTAAAGATGATAAACAAACTTTTATCTCTTTTCAGCAATGAAAATCCTAGCTACTAGGGGAAAAGAAAGACACAATCTTTTCGCAAAGAGCAAAGAGCACACTGTAAATGCACTTTCCTAAATCAAGCCAAACAGACTGCCAATATGCAAATGCACATGCATGTGTTTTGTTTTTCACTTTCTTAATATTGATGCCTAAAAAGAAAGTTGATGTACAAATCTGAATTTGCTTTCAAGTGACAAACACAAACAAGCTTCTTTTCGAAATCAAAAGGTAGAGATGATTACGACACTTTATGATTTTGAAATAAATACTCATTTCGACACTAAAAAGTCACAAATTCAAACCAAAGGCAAAAGTAAAAGCATAATCGACTATCAACAGCAAATAAACTTTCTCCTATGATCAAAATCGACACTTGCGACAGATCTAAATCAAAGGATGACAGTACGACTATTATACTTTTGCAATGGAAAACTGTAAACGATGCAACAAATACATAAAAACATCTACAGTTTCTTTTGTACAACTGAGGCAGAATTTCAGTAAGGAAAAGCGGTTTGAAATAGTGAAATACTGATCACAGGCTGCAAAAATCAGGATCATTTCAGCTGCTTCACTAGCCAAGTGCGTTGCATAGCACCTAAGTCTACTAGCTAGGTGCGTTGCAACGCACCTAAATGCACTACCAGGGTGTGTTGAGCGGGAAAAGTGTCACTGGAGAAATGTTTTGTTTACGCCGTACAATCACTGAAGAGAACAAGGATGACACCGTCCAAATTCTCTTCATAAACACAGACTCCGACAAACATGGGGGCAATCCACCCGTTCCTTTACCGCAGGAAGGAAGTTCGTCAGAGCCATACCCGGCCGTCTATTCGGTCCCACCTCCAAGCAACCTAGTTGTCTCCTTCGACTGGAATCAACTAGGCAGACCTCGTTTACCGGCAAGCATACCATTCCGAATTATCGTTCAAATATATAGAATGGTCATGGCTGGTACCATCATAGATGAGGGGGCTTCTGTGAGTATCCTTTCCTCTACTGCTTGGAAAGCGCTTGGTTCGCCATCGCTTTTGCTTGAGATGAGAAATTTGATAGGCTTTGATAAAGGAACCAGTCGACCGTTAGGGATCCTTCCCGATGTGCCCATAACTTTGAGAAGGAAGACAGTTCGCATGAACGTAATGATAGTTCAAGGACCCTTGGATTATAACCTACTCCTTGGACGAGACTATATTTATTGCATGGGAGCCATTGTCTCCTCACTCTTTAGAGTAATGTGTTTTCCACACGAAGGAAGAGTGGTCAAGCTCATGGACCAGCTTTCATTTCCCGGATCACGCATAGAAAATAGTCATATACCATCCCTAAATGGTTTCTTCACGCAAGAAATGTCTCAATCCCCGGTCCATCCTCCCGATGAGCGCGAGTAATTCGGAGGAATATGACTGAAACCCAGGGGGCATGCATCCTGGTCTGCTTCGGCAGGAAAACTTCGGGTATAGGGTAGGTTTCCACGAGAGAATATGACTAGTCTGTACCCCGTCCGTGATTGGAAGAGGGGTTATTCTAGAATAAGATTATCTTGTCAAAGTTATGTGAGTTGGCGGGCATCGTCGCTCACCTTTGTTTATCTCGGTAGACATCGCCGAAGAAGTGTTTTGTTTATGCCGTAAATAGAACAATCTTTGGGTAACCTGTAAGAGGTAGTACCCTTCCTGATAAAATGAATGTTTTGTCAGCTCGAATAAAGGGTGACCCTTCCTGATTAAACGAATGTTTTGTCAGCTCGAATAGAGGGAGACCTCGAAACTCTGTTTTATACCTGGGGGCATGCAAACCGTTTGGAGTGTAAGCGATGGGCGACTATTTATTTTTGAAATTTTTAGGACCTCTAACCCTTTAAACTCGTAGGATTAGTCGTCACCTAACTTGCATAAAGGAAGGATGTGGGGCAAAACTCTAAAAGTTTTCATTTTTATATGAGACATTCTTATCATATGACTGGATTAATCGAGCAGTGTTACCGCAAGGTTCAAGCTCGTTAAAAAATAAACCCGCACCGAGCAAATGTTTCCACCCGCGTTTAAGCTCGTTAAAAAATGAACTATCCCCTGGTAAATAACCACCGTGAATGTAGCATTTCAGCCATTAAAGCCTTGGTCGTGTTTGCACCGTCACCTCCACTTTTCCATTGGCCGATCATTAACCTCCATTTGATTGTTTACCCATTTTGAGGAACAGCTGCGAAGAGTGATTTCACTAGCCATCCTTGTGACACTGCCGTGATTGGAAAATTCCAAACCTTACCTGGAATCAGCTGCTACCTATTTTATCACTCGTTCCTCAAAAGACGAGTCTTCTTTAAGCTCTTTTCAACTGACTCGTAAAATATGAAAAGATTGCCGAGTTCTGGCCTTCCATCTCGTTAAAGCGACAGGAAGTGCTATCCCTCCTCTAGATTTTAATCTTTTTGGACCTGAGGGATTATTGCACAAAAAGATCGAGCGCTTGTTTTGTTCGGCTCGTTAAAGCTAATCGAAAATTCATCCCTTCTATATTGTTTTATACTTTTTCGAACTTAAGGGATTAGATGACGAAAAAGGAATTTTGGAGTTACCTTTACGTACCTTTTCAGACTCTCTAAAAATGAAAAGGACCGAGTTATCTTTGTCGTTAGACTCGTTAAAAAGATTAATAGCGACAAACTTGTCTTTAGACGAGAACGAGTTTCACTATCGCTAGGCTCGTTAAAACATAGCGATGGGTTTGCCCGAAGGGAAAATTATAGAACAAGCATATGTTATCCTCCTCAAGCTTGACAAAAATAAAGAGGTACTGGTCAGCAATGACTGGGGAAAAATTGGGAAGAAAACTCAAAGAATCTTTATTGGTAGCAAGTCGCTCTTGAACATGACACTTCCACTCCGTGTCCGAGTCGGGTTGGGTTGTTTCATTCACCGGTCACATCGCCATGGTCACACCATACCATCCACATTTGGGGTTAATGCTACCAATCCATCACATAAGTGTCGCCGATATCTTCAAGAGAAGTCATCCAGAAAGGCCACCTGTGTCCCGCCCACTACCATACATTATACTCCATTCTTTCATGACCGCCACCCTGAACCATATATCATCAGATCGTTTTCACCTCCATCAAAATCATTTGCTCCATTCCATGTCATTGATGTGGGATTCATTAATGCCCTCCTATGACGGATCACTTCTTGTCGACATCAGCTCATTATCCAAGAAGTTGATCTAGGAACACCCCATTCAGTACTTTGAAGCTTGCATGCCTCAATGGCAAGTTTCTCACTTCCGACGACAGGTATACATCAACGACCTTCGACCGAAAGATTTTGCGTGGTGTTCGACGCCAAGTCCTTTATTCACACCACGTGAATTGTACTGCAGTACCTTGAGGGTCATTATCATTATCGGTGATTCCTCCCGCGCTTGTTAACAGTTTACATAATTGACTGGTAATCAAGCAATGTCTTTCCATGTTCGACTTCAAAACATTTCTCACATGGATCGACTTGTACTTCGAGTGAAGATCGGACGAGATTGAAGACCCCGGATCTAGTTTCATCCATCCGGGCTGCGATATATATTCAGGAAAATAAAGACATTGAAATGTACAGCATTGCAGCACAGATAATCATCCTACCAAAAGGATGATGGCTCTATCAGAATCATCAGTCTACCATCAGACGATTGTCTGTCCTATGTACATGAAAATGAATTTATAAAGCTGAGCATGGGAATGCCCGCCTCAGCTAGATCATGAAAACAGTATGAAGATAATGTATTTTATTGTATCTTATTACAGGTCTCCTCCCAGCATTGAAAGAACTTCGGATCCTCCTAATAAAGCATTTCGCCCGATAAACGGCCTCATACTTTAGGGGGCAACTGTTATAGACATTTTTGTGCCTTATATCTCTAAGCATGAAATGTCCATAAACCAAGGGCTCCTAAGTCCCTAAAAGTGTTGTTCTAACTCCTAAATGAACAAGGTCAACAAATTACAGCTTCTCCCAGAAGTTCTCCACCAGAAACTGCTCAGAATTAGTCAAATCAGGATCATTTCAGTTGCTCCACTAGCCAAGTGCGTTGCATAGCACCTAAGTCCACTAGCTAGGTGCATTGTAACGCACCTAAATGCACTACCAGGGTGCGTTGAGTAGGAAATGACAAGTGGCAGAGTCATTCCACGAGGTGGAGAGACAATGGAAGCTTCCAGAATCTTCTCCAATGACACTTGCCTCACTGAATTCGACCAAGGATGAGTAAGAGGCTTTCAGTCTCCAAGTGGAAGCAAGAACTGATAGAGAGAAGCCACTAATCAATTCATGAGCTGACTCATCCTCCTTGCATACATCTATATATGGATCCCTCATCCCAGAGATCCAGAGGCTGGAATTTTGCACATTGTAAGGAATTGCTGTTGGTTTTGAGATACATATCAGAGAATTGGGTGATCTATGCTTTGTTGGGGTTGAAGAAGGGATTTCTTTGCTGGGAGGTTGATGCTGGATCAGGAATCATCGGTTGTAACTCCTCCTGGATCTTCTTGTATATCAATAAAACTATTTGAGTTTCTTCTCCATGCTTGTGTTTCATTGATGCTTGTTACATTTGTATGGTTAACTTAAATCTGATCCTAAGTTATTTATGAATATAAACCCATGTCTTTGTATAGTTTCCTTCTTCTGTGATCTTACAGGTACTTGTTGAAGCTGGGCAAGTGAGGGAGCAGGTAGCTAGGAGCTGTCAAAGAGAAGAGAGATTGGATCGAAGGACTAGCGCAAGACACAGGTTGGTTCATCCTATTCCTCTTTGTTTATAGTTCATAAAGAAGAATACAAAAGTAATTTTCTCTATTTGTTTCTAAGGTAGCTGTCACACCTTAGTGGGATAGAGTAGTTCTAAATAGACACTTTTCCCGATAACAAAATGGCGACTCCACTAGGGATCGTGTCTAGTTAGTTTGTTTGTGTTTCTCTTGTTGTTTGTTTCATAAACTTAGAAGTAGCAATCAAACTGCATTTGCCATTAACAAATGCAAAGTAGACATCTGCTGCTTCAATCCAGTCACTGGATCTGGTTATGATTTTAACAGCTGATTCATAGACCAACTGATTGCCCTTACGATCCCCAGCGGAGTCACCATTTTGTACGGTGTAAATAAAACATTTCTCTGGCGATGTCTACCGAGATAAACAAAGGTGAGTGGCGGTGCTCGTCAACTCACATAACTTTGACAAGAGAATCTTGTTCTAGAATAACCCCTCTTCCACTCACGGACGGGGTACAGACTAGTCATATTCTCCCGCAGAAACCTACCCTATACCCGAAGTTTTCCTGCCGAAGCAGACCAGGACGCATGCCCCCTGGGTTTCAGTCATATCCCTCCGAATTACTCGCGCTCATCGGGAGGACGAACTGGGGATTGAGACATTTCTTGCGTGAAGAGACCATTTAGGGATGGTATATGACTATTTGCTATGCGTGATCCAGGAAATGAAAGCTGGTCCACGAGCTTGACCACTCTTCCTTTGTGCGGAAAGCACATTACTCTAAAGAGTGAGGAGACAATGGCTCCCATGCAATAAATATAGTCTCGTCCAAGGAGTAGGTTATAATCCAAGGGTCCTTGAACTACCATTACGTTCATGCGAACTGTCTTCCTTCTCAATGTTATGGGCACATCGGGAAGGATCCCTAAAGGTCGACTGGTTCCTTTATCAAAGCCTATCAGATTTCTCATCTCAGGCAAAAGCGATGGTGAACCAAGCGCTTTCCAAGCAGTAGAGGAAAGGATACTCACAGAAGCCCCCTCATCTATGATGGTACCAGCCATGACCATTCTATATATTTGAACGATAATTCAGAATGGTATGCTTGCTGGTAGGCGGGGTCTGCCTAGTTGATTCCAGTCGAAGGAGACAACTAGGTTGCTTGGAGGTGGGACCGAGTAGATGGCCGGGTATGGCTCTGACGAACTTCCTTCCTGCGGTAAAAGAACGGGTGGATTGCCCCCATGTTCATCGGAGTCTGTGTTTATGAAGAGAATTTGGATGGAGTCATCCTTGTTCTCTTCAATGATTGTATCATCTTAAGATAAAACCTCTGAAGGCAAGACCGGGTCAACTGCCACCTCGACCTTTTGACTTTCGTTTGGTATGGATTCAGTTGGTTTATCTTCAATGATAGGCACTTCAGCCGACCACCTGAGCGGGCCAGCTGGATTCTCAACTAGTGACGGACTCGGCAAGAGTTTTTTATATCCAGGAGGAAGTCGTAACGGTGAAACCGGACGATCATCCAAAACTCTTTTAGCTTCATCTAAGAAAGGACAACGGTGGAGGGCATGATTGCCTTCGCATAGTTTACAAGGAAATCTAGCTTTCCCTTTTTGTCTTGGGGCTTCACTTTCACTAGTTGACGGTGTGCTTTCAACATGATCACCAGAGGTTGACGACACTGGGTTGTGCAAATGAGGAGACCAGTCCCTTAGTATCCGGGGGATACAAGAACAATCTCTGTGAAAGTGGTCTCCTTTGCAAATGACACACGGCGATTTAGGCCTGGTCGGTGCAGTGTGTGGATTTTCGTTAGACGACACTCGTTTTCCCCCATTCGCCTTTGGCTCCTTCTTCTTTTTCTCTTTCTTCTTCTTTTCCTTCTTCTCCTTAGGAACATGGCTTTTAGCTTTACCAGTGCCATCAAGCGAAGAGGAAGGAGGAGAGGAAGAATTAGAGGAAGTAGAAGGCTGGTGGGCAACTCTGGATTCATCTAATTGCCGATTCGATTGTTCAGGAATAGTGGTGTTCTAAACGACATTGGTTGAGAAGAGCCATACTGGCAAGCCAATTGTCAGTCCTGGAAGCGACAATGTGGCCATATGGGGCGCACCAACATCTCCCCAAGAGGAGAAGGGACTAGGATTTCCACCAAGGGGAATTCCTTGGGTGGTAGGCTCCATTTTCTCAACTCAAGATCAACGTAGGAAAAGGGTATGAATATTCCGTTTAAAATAAATTTTAACATGCTTTGACACAACTTGTTTTTTCAGTTTTTAAGAGTCGAGAAAAAACAAAAGATGACTCTAGTCTCCTTCGATTTTTAATGAGCCTGAAGTGACAAGTGCTCAGATGGACCTTTTCCGTTAAGGAGTCTGAAAAGGAACGAAAGGGACTGCTCTGGAGGTCTAGGTAGAGGGAGTACCAAACCAATCACAAAACTGCAGAATACTTTTTACGGTACGGCAGTCAATCTTCCCGAAGGCTGTGTTCGGTGCATTGCGATCAGTAGGGCAGCCGACACGGCTTCCTATGGATAAAGGATTTAAGCCTATAGGGGTCTCCCAATATATACTCGACGGTACGTGGGAGCACAAGTCCGTACTGGCACTTATCGTCTCAAAGTGGAGGAATCACCCAACCATCAGTGAGGACAACAGTTACCAGGCTTTACGACGCCGGAATACGTCTCTAGTCTAGACCTCTAAATGTTGTGCGTTAAGTTCCAAAGCGTTGTTAAGTTCATTGAATTTATTTTAAGTTGATCTTTCTTATGAAGTTTGCCTTTTGGGATCACCACGAGATGTAGATGTAATTCCTAAAATGCAATCTAAAGATGATAAACAAACTTTTATCTCTTTTGAGCAATGAAAATCCTAGCTACTAGGGGAAAAGAAAGACACATTCTTTTCGCAAAGAGCAAAGAGCACACTATAAATGCACTTTCCTAAATCAAGCCAAACAGACTGCCAATATGCAAATGCACATGCATGTGTTTTGTTTTTCACTTTCTTAATATTGATGCCTAAAAAGAAAGTTGATGTACAAATCTGAATTTGCTTTCAAGTGACAAACACAAACAAGCTTCTTTTTGAAATCAAAAGGTAGAGATGATTACGACACTTTATGATTTTGAAATAAATACTCGTTTCGACACTAGAAAGTCACAAATTCAAACCAAAGGCAAAAGTAAAAGCATAATCGACTATCAACAACAAATAAACTTTCTCCTATGATCAAAATCGACACTTGCGATAGATCTAAATCAAAGGATGACAGTACGACTATTATACTTTTGCAATGGAAAACTGTAAACGATGCAACAAACACATAAAAACATCTACAGTTTCTTTTGTACGACTGAGGCGGAATTTGAGTAAGGAAAAGGGGTTTGAAATAGTGAAATACTGATCACAGGCTGCAAAAATCAGAGACAAAACTGGAAAAAATGAAGCAAAGAACCTCAGCTGCATAAGGCTAGGCTGATCAGCGCACCTGTTACACAGAGAAACTGCATTGCAGCGCAGGTAGCCCTCTCGGAAAGTGCATTGAAATGCAGAACTTCTTCACAGAGCCTACGCTGGGGCAGAAACGAGAATTCTATCCGGGTTCTGGGTCACTGTTTGCAGTTTAATCTATGGTTTTTGGCCGAGTAAAAGCAATCAGAAATGCACAATCAGAGGTAGATCTAAGGGGGGGTTCTAAGAGCTATCACAAGGGTAATCAGTTAGTTTATGAATCAGCTGTTCAAATCATAAACAGATCCAGTGAATGGATTGAAGCAGCAGATGTCTACTTTGCATTTGTTAATGGCAAATGCAGTTCGATTGCTACTTCTAAGTTTATGAAATAAACAACAAGAGAAACACAAACAAACTAACTAGACACGATCCCCAGTGGAGTCGCCATTTTGTTATCGGGAAAAGTGTCTATTTAGAACTACTCTATCCCACTAAGGTGTGACAGCTACCTTAGAAACAAACAGAGAAAACTACTTTTGTATTCTTCTTTATGAACAATAAACAAAGAGGAATAGGATGAACCAACCTGTGTCTTGCGCTAGTCCTTTGATCCAATCTCTCTCCTCTTTGACAACTTCCAGCTACCTGCTCTCTCACTTACCCAGCTTCACCAAGTACCTGTAAGATCACAGAAGAAAGAAACTATACAAAGACATGGGTTTATATTCACAAATAACTTAGGATCAGATTTAAGTTAACCATACAACTGTAACAAGCATCAATGAAACACAAGCATGGAGAAGAAACTCAAATAGTTTTATTGATATACAAGAAGATCCAGGAGGAGTTACAACTGATGATTCCTGACCCAACATCAACCTCCCAGCAAAGAAGTCCCTTCTTCAACCCCAACAAAGCATAGATCACCCAATTCTCTGATATGTATCTCAAAACCAACAGCAATTCCTTACAATGTGCAAAATTCCAGCCTCTGGATCTCTGGGATGAGGGATCCATATATAGATGTATGCAAGGAGGATGAGTCAGCTCATGAATTGATTAGTGGCTTCTCTCTATCAGTTCTTGCTTCCACTTGGAGACTGAAAGCCTCTTACTCATCCTTGGTCGAATTCAGTGAGGCAAGTGTCATTGGAGAAGATTTTGGAAGCTTCCATTGTCTCTCCACCTCGTGGAATGACTCTGCCACTTGTCATTTCCCGCTCAACGCACCCTAGTAGTGCATTTAGGTGCGTTGCAATGCACCTAGCTAGTGGACTTAGGTGCTATGCAACGCACTTGGCTAGTGGAGCAGCTGAAATGATCCTGATTTGACTAATTCTGAGTAGTTTCTGGTGGAGAACTTCTGGGAGAAGCTGTAATTTGTTGACCTTGTTCCTTTAGGAGTTAGAACAACACTTTTAGGGACTTAGGAGCCCTTGGTTTATGGACATTTCATGCTTAGAGCTGTAAGGCACAAAAATGTCTATAACACCATCAAGGACAACACTTATGTCATAGAGCCAAACCTATTCCAAACTTGTGTCATAATGCCAACAATCTCCCCCTTTGGACTTGATGGCAACCTAAAGTCACTCAAAGTCATTCTTCCCCTTTGACATCAAGGGAAAAGGGTTATGCTCCCCCTGAGTCCATGCTGAAATTTCTGCTCTGTTGTGTTGTCCAAGCTCCCCTTGACTTGTAGGCAAGGTCTACAAGAAGATGTTCTATAAAAGAAACATGACTTTATAATGACCTTCCTATCACCAAAGACTCATACATGCATCCATCTCCCATCCAAATGGGAATATACCAGTATTGACTCATCTACCCAACCAAGTGGGGATACATGATAAAATAAGAACATTACATTATTCATCTCAGGCATAGTGGGGAAACCAAAATAGGCCGTTACATGACCTTGATAAAAAAAATATAAGACATAGAGACAAAATATCTACAGCAAGACTTTGACAGTTATCAACAACAAACATCAACAGCATTTGTCAATCATTATTCAGACCAACACCCATGTTCTCCTTCTACACCTATTCCACCTGAAATCAAACCAACTATGAATTTGAACCAAGATCTTCTAAGATAATGCCAACAATGCATTATTAGAAGAATATATGCTCCCCCTGAACCTGTACCAGATGGTCTCTATCAGACCCATATCAGACTCTTTTCATCCTGAGCCTGGTCCCATTTTTTTTCTTCAAACCAACATATACGTGATTGTACCTTAATAAACCGGTGTATGTACACGGATCCTCCTCATTCAACTCGGGTACAACCACTTTTCTCTGAAACAGACAAGATTCAACAACAAGATGATGCATCAACTACCCCCAACTTCTGTCTGAGGTATTCAAATGTCTCCCTGGGCAGTGGTTTGGTGAGGATATCAGCAACTTGTTCCTTAGAGGGAACATACTCCAATTTAACCTTTTGTTCAAGCACTTGTTCCCGGAGAAAATGATACTTGATCGGTATGTGCTTAGTCTTTGAATGCATGACAGGATTCTTTGAAATACTGATTGCACTTGTATTATCACAAAAAATGGAGATAGGTGGAGTACAAGTGATTTGAAGGTCTTGCAATGTTTGCATCATCCAAAGGAGTTGTGTGCAGCAAGATGCAGCAGCTACATATTCTGCTTCAGCTGTAGATAATGCAATAGAACTTTGTTTCTTGCTGAACCAAGATACTAATCTAGGACCCATGAAGAATGCACCACCACTAGTGCTTTTTCTGTCATCCACGCTTCCTGCCCAATCCGCATCTGTATATGCATGAAGTGTGAGATCTGTACCTCTAGGAATAAGCCATAGTTTTGAGTTCCTTGAAGATACTTGAAAATTCTCTTAACTGCCTGAAGATTAGTTTCCTTTGGATTTGCCTGAAACCTTCCAACTATTCCCACTGCATGCATAATGTCTAGTCAGGTACCTGTTAGATAGAGCAGACTATCAATCATGGATCTATAGGTTGGTTGATGTACTGTTGCCGATTCATCATTTGCACTGGGGCTGCATCCTCTCACCATAGGGGTACATACTGGTTTCAAATCCTCCATCCCATATTTCTTCAAGATCTGCTTGAGATATTTGGTTTGTGATAGAAAAATGTTGTCTTTGTTTTTTTGGACTTGTAAACCAAGAAAATATGTGAGCTCACCAAGCATGGACATTTCAAACTCTTTCTGAATCACCAAGGAAAAATTTTGACTCATGTCTTCTCCATTGCTACCAAAGATGATATCATCAACATACATAACAAGTATTAGCAACTTATCATTGTCAATTTTTATATATAGATTTCTATCAGTTGATCCTTTTATAAAACCTTGTTGATGGAGGTACTTATCCAATCGATAATACCAAGCCCTTCGAGCCTGTTTAAGGCCATAGAGAGCCTTTTTGAGTCTACATACAAGTTTTGGATCATTTCCAAGAATAAACCCATCCGGTTGTTCAATATATACTTCTTCATCCAAGTCTCCATTCAAGAAGGCAGACTTCATGTCCATTTGAGATACTTTGAACTTCTGAAAGCTAGAAAGAGTAAGGAACATTCTTATGGCCTCAAGTCTAACAACTGGTGCAAAAGTTTCTTCAAATTCTATCCCTTCTTGTTGAGTGTACCCTTTGCAAACAAGTCTAGCCTTGTTTCTAATCACATCTCCATTTTCATTCAACTTATTTTTGAATATCCATTTTGTTCCTATGACATTCTTATCTTTTGGTCTAGGAACCAATTCCCAAGTGTTATTCTTTTCAATCTGCTCAATTTCTTCCTCCATGGCCTTGACGTAGCATTCATCTTTGCATGCCTCTCTTATACTTTTTAGTTCAGTGGAGGAGAGCAATGCTAGATAGCTTGAAGCTTCTGAAATGGTTCTTCTTGTCTGTACACCTGCCTCTTTCTGCCCCAAAATTTGAGATTCTGGATGATTCTCCTGAATGTACATAGATGGAGTCTTTTCTTCTATCCTTATCTGTTCTTCTGGTGCCTCATGGGTTTCTTCTTCATCATGAATCTGATTTGATGTTGATGGATAGTCCTCATCATCTTCGAAATATTCAAATTTTACTTGCCTAGGAGTTCTTCCTTCTTCATCAACCACTACATCAATACTTTCAACAATTTTTCCAAGTCTTTTATTGTAACACTTGTATGCTTTGTTGTGGGGAGAGTAACCAAGGAGAATGCCTTCATCTGCTCTAGGTTCAAACTTGCCAAGATTTTCATCAGTCTTATTGATGTAGCATTTGCTTCTAAAAATTTTGAAGTATTTTACAGTGGGATGTTGGAAATAATACTGAGAGGGGGGGTGAATCAGTATTATCAAGTTACTTATTTTCTTTTTCAAACCCAGATCATATACGCTACTTCAGTTAGATAAAACCGCGTATATACGCAACTACAGAGAAGGAAACCCACGTATGCAATGCAGACTTATAATTAAATTTATCTTACAAATGTTGATCATTAATCTGTGTATTAGAATCAAATAAATAGTAACTAGAAACACTTAAACAAATCTAAAGACAATTAGACACAAGAACACAAGATATAAGGTGGAAACCCAATGTGGGTGAAAACCACCTGCTGCAATTCATCTCTATCTTCTTTTAATTAGAAACTTCTTTTTACAATATACTGGTGCAGTCCTTTACTACTACACAGGCTGCAACCTACGTACTAGCCAAGATGCTAGTACGTAGGTGCTGGCCTACAGAAGGCTACAACCTTCTCTTTCTTCTAGGGACCACTTTTCATAAATTTTCAGACTGGATCCATGAACATCAATCAATCATCAAAAAATTTTGCATCAAAAAATCTCCTTTTCACCAATTAGAATTGAATCAAGTAGATACTTCTCTGACGGCTGTACCCAAAACACAGTAACAGTAACCACACACCAAATTCTGAACCTAGAACACTACAGCAATAAATAGAAGCAGCTAGATCACAACTCAGAAGATATACGCTACTTCAATAACATGAAACCTGTGTGCATACGCTTCTGTGTTTGGACCAACCTGCGTATACGCTATTTTTATTCACTGAACCAGCGTGTATATGCGCCTTCGCTTCCTTGAACCTGCGTACAGATCTGTAAAGGATAATTCACTCTTTCAAATATTCAGACACTAATTAACCCAGATTATCATATTTATAGATCAAGCATGCGCCACATATAACAGATCAAAATCATACAAAGATACTATCATTCAAGCCTAAAGATTATGACCTATCAATAGAACTTATCCTTCTCTTTGCGCTAAGGTTCGTCCTTCATTCAGATCCAGATCTGCACCATAACCCCAATCACCAATATTTCAGATCTATCACTTATTAGATATTCAATTAATTCAGATCATCCTTTCCCAATGATCTCCTTCCTCTTTTATAGTCTTAGGCCTTTCACAATACCACGGTCCAAAACCATAATAAAACAATACCATGGACCCAATACTTGGGATCAACACTTCTAACGAGATACCATGGTCCAAAACCATAGGTTCAAATACCAAGGACTAACTACCACAGACCAAAAGTAAGTTCTCCAAAATATACGCACTTTTCCTTGCGTGAAAGTGTGTGTATACGCATACGCGCCTTTGTAACGTCTAACCCGCGTGTATATGTGCCTTCGTCTAGGTGAACCTGCGTATATATCTTTTTCCTTCATTCTGAGAGCCTGTACTGAGATCTGTCACCAAAGTGAGTTGCCATCAAGGACAACACCTGTGCCATAGCTCTAAATCAGTGCCACAATGCCAACATGGGAGTCTTACCATACCAAAGTTCATGAGGAGTCTGAGTGTTGTTTACCCGGATATTTGTCTTGTTGAGAATAGTAACTGGAGCAAATAAGGCTTCACCCCAGAAGGTTGCAGGATTTCCAGACTCATCAAGCATAGCACGAGCCATTTGTTGAACCATTCTATTCATCCTTTCCACTACTCTATTTCGCTAAGGAGTCCTTGCAGTAGAGAATTCCCTTCTTATTCCATTTTCTTCACAAAAATTGAAAAATTCATCCGAGGTAAATTCTCCTCCTCGATCAGACCTAAGGCATTTGATTTTGCGTTCTGATTCATTCTCCACCAAGGCTTTGAATGATTTGAATTTTTCGAAAGCTTCATCTTTATGCTTCATAAGTCATATCCAATACATCCTGGAAAAGTCGTCAATGAACAATATAAAGTATTCTTCTCCTTGAGGTGACCTTTTCCTAGATGGACCACATACATCAGTATGGACAAGTTCAACTGGCCTGCTAGCTGATCCTTCCTTCTCATGGAAATTAGTTCTGGTTTGCTTACCAAATTGACATGATTTGCATATGTCTGGAATTCTGATGTTAGGTAGATCACGAACCGCTTGATATTTGCATGCTTTCCTTATATGTGAGAAGCTTAGATGCCCCAATCTTCTGTGCCATAGCCAGTGTTCATCATTCTTGCTTAGATAGCATTATTGTTGTCCTCCCTTGAGTATATATAAATTATTTAGAGTTCTTATGCCTTTGATCACTGTTTCTCCTGTATCAAACTCATGAATAATGCATCCATTTGATCGAAATATTACTTAATTTCCTTGATCACACATTTGACTGACACTTAATAAATTATGCTTTAAGCCATCAACATACATAACATTTCCAGCCTTGACCTTTTCTTTCAAAAGAACAGAACCTTTACCTTTTATGAGTGCAGGGGTGTCATTTCCAAATGAGACCTTCTTTTCCTTTTCTAAGGCACTATATGACTGAAGTTTATCTTTATCACCTGTCATATGTTTTTAGCATCCACTATCGATGTACCACTGATTTTCCTGTCCTTCTGCATATAAGGCTATCCCACATCTTTTTGGTTGCGATTCTTTCTTTTTCCATGTTTTGGGACTCAATGAAACTTGCTCCTTCTGAGTTGTTTGCCGAAACCTACTCTTGCATTCAAAATCTTCATGACCGAAGTTGTTATAAATAGAACATTCTACTTCATTCTCAAGGACAGAAAAATTATTGTAGGTCCTTTTCATGATCCCAGTCATACTCCTTTGTTTTTGAGCTTCTCTAGTCATGATTGTCTTGTAGGCAACACATTGAGCTACTTTGTGACCAAAGTTATGACAAGAGAAATATTGGCCATTGAAGAAGCTCCTGCGATTATCAAATCTACCAACCAAACGATTGTAGTTTCTATTGACATCCATTCTTGAGGAAAATTGAGAATGATTTACCTATGGTTGGTTGTAGCTTCTATTCATCCTTGAAGTAGATTGCCCCCGATTTACCTGGTAGTCTTTGTTCATTCTTGAGGTAAATTGTCCCTAACTTATGTGGTGATCTGCATTATGCTTTTGTTGTGGATTGTCAACATGTTCACTTCTCCTTGCTGCATCAAGATAAATTTTGGAGGTGGATAGCTTTTGTGCTTGCTTCTATGCTTGAGATGCTTCTTCAGTATATCCAAGACCTGTCTTGATTAGAGGAGAACGTTGTACTTTGACAATCTCATCTAAAGTTTCAGATCCTTTAGAAAATTTAAGATTAAGAGCTTGTGTTTTCTCAATATCTTTTCTAAGTCCCACAATTTCACATTCTAACTTTTCATTGTGTTTTTCTCTTTCAGCAATTTGGAATGTCAGAGTATCTATAATCATATTCTTTTCCTCTAAACAAATTTTGAGTTTATAAATTTCTTCATAGAGACCTTCTTCATCCATAGCATCCAAGAAATCATCATCTTCAAAAGCCATCAAAAGTATATAATCATTACGTTGTTCATCTTCATCACTAATTGAATATCCATCGTTGTCTTCATGTGTATAATAGCTCTTCTTACTTACATTATGTTTTCTGTTCCATCTAACTGGTTCCTTACCTTTGTCAAGTTTATCCTTATGAGGACAGTTGGTAGCATAATGACCGACTCTCCCACGAGCAAAGCATTTGAAAGGCAGCTTACCTCTGAATCTTCCAGTTCCCCGTTGAAGGTTCTTGACAAAATTAGATTCTTCCTCTTCTTCTGACATATGTTCTGAATCATTGTAATCTCCTTTTCCTAAGTCTTTGAATGCAGCTTCTCTCCTGTCTGATGGTCCACCTTTTCTCATTTCATAAGAAGTTAGGATTTCGTGCAGCTGTGACATGGTAAGGCTCTATAGATTTTGATTTTCTTCTATGGCGGAAACTTCTGAATCAAACTTAGGAGACAAAGATCTTAGAACCTTTTCAACCAAAACAAATTCTTTTATTTCTTCACCCAAGTTTTTCATACAATTAACAATCTCATCTATACGAAGGAAATAGTTAGCCACGCTTTCATCATTGTACATTCTGAGATTTTCATACTGAATTTTGAGAGTTTGAAGTTTTTCTCGTTTTACCTAATCATATCCTTCATAGCTCAGAACAATCTTGTCCCATATTTCTTTTGCGGTTTTTAGCTGCATAACCTTGACGAATTCTGACTGAGATAGACTCCCTAAAAGGGTATTGACAGCCTTTGCATTTGTTTCATACTGCTTCTTACCAGTCATATCTGTAGGAGTTGCTGAAGGAAATCTGTATCATGTTCCCACAATATCCCAAACTTCTGTACCAAGAGATTGAAGATAGGCAGTTATTCTTACCTTCCAATAGACGAAGTTGCTCCCATCAAAAATTGGTGGCCTGATTGATGCTTCCTTTTCGTAGTTGCTCATGATGATAGATCTTCCTTCAAGCGATCAAGCTTCTCTTGAAGGACCTGCTCTGATACCAATTTTTGAAAATAATACTAAGAGGGGGGGGGTGAATCAGTATTATTAAGTCAAATTATTTTTCAATTTATAAAAATATTTGTATACGCTACTTCAGTTAATTAAAACAACGTGTATATTAAACTCTGACTAATTAAACTCGCGTATAACTTCCAGACTTACAATTTAATTTATTCTTTAGATGTTGATCATTAATCTGTGTCAAAACCATATAACAGTAAGCAAGAATAGAAAATTAGAGCAGACAGACACACAAAAGAACACAAGATATAAGGTCGAAACCCAATGTGGGTGAAAACCACCTGCTGCAATATGTCTCTATCTTCTTTCAATTAGAAACTTCTTTTTACAATGATTTTGTATTGGTGCAGTCTTATACCAGCATGCAGGCTTCAACCTGCAGAAGGCTACAACCTTCTATCATTCTCCAGCTTCTCCTGGAAGGGAGCTACAACCCCCTTAGCTCTTGTACTAGCTGAGGTACTAGTACGTAGGTGCTGACCTACAGAAGGCTTCAACCTTCTCTATTCTTCTAGGGACCATGTTTCATAAATTTTCAGACTGGATCCATGAATATCAATCAAACATCAAGTAGTTCTGCAACAACCAATCTCCTTTGTACAAACACTGAATCAACCAATAACTTCTTAGAATGCTATAACCAGAAAATAGTACCAGTAACCAGACACCAATTCTGAACCCAGAACACTGCAGCAATAAACAAAAGTAGCTAAAACATATTTCAAGAGATGTACGCTACTTCACCAATAGAAACCTGTGTATTTACGCAGATATGCCAAAGCCAACCAGCGTATACGCAATCTTCACTTGCTTAACCTGCATGTATACGTGCCTCCGCTGTGTCGAACCTGCGTACAGATCTATAAAAGATAATTTATCCTTTTACTTAATTAGACATCAGTTATACCCAGATTATCATATTTATAGATCTAATCATAATAGATCAAAATCACACAATGATACTACTATTCAAGACTTTAGATCTCATCCCATAAGTAGATCTTAACTATCGTGTAATGCTCAGGTTCCTTCTTGATTCAGATCCAGTTGTAACTCACCAACCAATCACCAGTATTCCATATCTTTCTCCTCTCAAGATATTCAACACATAAGTCAATTCCCTTGCCAAATAATCTCCTTGCCTTTTTATAGTCTTAGAACTTACTCAAACCATGGTACAAAACCATTGAGAACTAATACTAGGGACCCAATACTTGGGTCCAACACTTTAAATGCAATACCAAGGACCAAAACCATAGGTTCAAATACGTCGGACTAAATACCATGGACCAACCATAAGTTTTCCCACATGTACGCACTTTTCTTTGAATGAAAGTGTGTGCATATGTATATGTGCCTTCTGATCGGTACACCCACGTGTATACGCGACTTTGTTACGAGGAACCTGTGTATACCTCATTTTCTTTCATTCTGAGAGCCTGAACTGTGATCTGCCATTTGAGTGAGTTACCATCAAGGACAACACTTATGTCATAGAGCCAAACCTGTGTCATAATGCCAACATAAAATTGACCCAAAAAAAAAATCATCGTTCCAGTATCATCACTTTTTCATTTTCAAGGTGCTTTTTGCATGAAAATTTCATTTTCACTACCATTTTTAAAACATATTCAAATTTGACCCTAAAAAAAAACCAGCGTTCCAGTATACACACTTTTCGTTTCTACCACTTTTTTGATGTTTTCCGAGGTTTTTTGGCGAGAGTTCTTGTTTTGAGTTTAAAGTTCCCATTTCAAAGTTTACATTGTTTGTAGCTTTTGCTACCATCATGGTCACTAGTGATGAATTTATGAACTTCATAAATTTGTATTATTTCACTATAGAAATGGCCTTACAATTTCTGTGAATCTTTCTATTTATAGCCACTCTTGATATGTATGCATGGATTATAAAGAGAGGCATTCCTAATTCAATTTTGTTAATCTTAAATTGGGTCACTATAGCATTGTCACTTACAATACCCTGTTGAACAACAAGAATAACTACTCTTTTTTTTAATGGCCTGAATGATTGTGATCAAGTGCATTGCTAGAAATATCACATTTTTGTTACGATGGCCTTCTTGCTATAATTCCACCCATGAAAATATCACTTTAATAACATAAACATGGACTTATTTTTCCACATGCCATATCTATCCATAAAAGGGCTACTACAAATTTTGTTGCACCACACAATATTTCCTTGCATCCCTGGTAGTCTTAATACTATTTCTTAACTATCATTTGAGAAGAAACAATTTTGTTCATAAACTTGTTTTTGAGGATTTGACATATAGGGCATAGGAAAGCAGTGTTATACAACTCCATTTTCAAAGAAAATTTTCATCCCATGGCATGGATTTTTCTAATCATTTTGTATTTTCCTTGTCAAATGAAACTCTTGTTCTCATTGCAACATCTAATATGGACCCAAAAAATATCTCATGGACATAAAACTCAACATGGTCAATTTCTAGATTCTTCTAGATTGCAACAAGGCTTGTCTTGTCTCCTTGAGTGTGCCCATGAATGGTGTGAATTGTACTTTCTATGTATTTTTCATCATCCCTATACACATTAGTGAGGGATAGACTTGAACCTTTTAGTGTCTCCAAAATATTGTTAAAATAATTTGGAAAAACTTATGTTGAGTTCAATTGTTAGGTATCCTTCACTAATGTCATTAATGTGAGCCTTGTTTTCACCTTTCACCTATGCAATGTTATATTCATGTTGCATGCATGGAAGAACTTTCACAAGGGTTGTGCCCATTTCATTTTTCTCTTTATATGATTGTCTTGCAAATGTGCCAATTTTCAATAAAAGGATGAAAACTAACCAAGTATTTGAAAGATCACAATCTTGAAACCTTAATGGTGTAATTTCCTTGGCACCTGGTAGGAATTACCTTGGATGGATCATTATTTACACAAAATAGAATTGTGGTCAATGTTTCAACAACCATTGAGATGTGATCTAGGTCATGTTCCTCATCATTGTGCATACAAAAGCTAGGGGTTACAAATAATGTCAATACCTCTGCAAAAAAAATTACAATGCAAGCTTGGTCGATATAACATCCCATTTTTGACAACCAACTGATGGTGCATGAGGATCTAGCTTTGGTTTGAGTACAAACCATTTTCCAGCATATTTTTCCTAAATGAGCTTCTCCTTTTTCAAAAGGCTATCTCTATCATCTAGTTTTCTAATAGGCATATGATATATTTTCTTCTTCAACTGTGACTTGCCTACCATAGATACCATCTTCTCTCAAATTCTTCCCATATTCTAGAAGATCCTCCTATAATAAGTTGGCACAAGTATTACCATGGAAAATTTTAGGGGCTAATGTTCGCCCAATGGGTTAATTTTCCATGATTTTTCTATGAAAAAGATTCGCCAATTTCCAATTTTTATAAAAGATGATTCGCCCAAGTTTTAGAATATAAAATTATTTTACCTTAAAAAGCTCCAACATTATATAGAAACTATATACAAAATCATTATAAATTTGAATAATTTTACAAATATATCAATAAACATTTTATAGTTTCCATATTAGGGATTAGTGAGATTCCTCAATGTTTTTAAACTTCAAGAAAAATTTCCATCCTTAAAATTTTCCTTGAGTATTACCAAGTGATTAGAACACGTTGATAACAAAAGGGTCCAAAACCTTAGGGTCAAGGGTTAAATACATGACCTTTGATATATGTACACCAAGATTGTGGTGAATCCTTGAACATTCAATGCAAAGTAAAACACCAAGGCTCAGTGAGGCCTAGTCTAGTTTGGGTGAAACACAATCTGCATAAACATCATCTCTAGGAACATTTTTGAAAATATCAAGTGCTCCAACTTTCCATGTGTCTTGAATCCCTACAAACCTTTACCCAAATGGTCACAACACCCTATAATATTACAATTCTATAATGCATTGTCTTCAGGTATTGTTTAATCAAAATTAGAAGAGCTTCCCAATGAGATGCTCTCATTGGTTGTGCATTGATGTCCACTATTGATTGGACTACAAGGAAGATTATGTTCCATCATTTGAAAACACATAAGTGAATCATTTACTCTTGTTATTTGCTCAATCCAATCCATATGATCTATTACACTTTATTCCTGCAAAGTATAACATTTTGATGGTGAAATCATTCTAAAACAAAACCAAAAATATGTTTGTTCTACATCCACCTTAATAGATGACATAAGTAGATTAATAGCATGATATGGAATAGGCTTCTCATATTTTGATGTCCCATGGTGGTGATATGAAAGAAAATAACCAAATAAGTTAGATACATGATTGGTTGCATGATGTCCATTTTGAGTAAGGTGTTGGCTTATGGTTCCCATTGGTTTTCCCCATTATTTGTGCCATGTGGTAATAGTACAAAACTCCATGGCTATCAAGAACAAAGAATCTCCACTTCCAACCACCTCTCAAATTTAAAGAAAAATCATCATTATTTGGGTCAAAAATTGTGCTTGTATCAAGCCCTTGGACATTATAGTAATGCCCCATCTCTTTTTGTGCATAACAACTGATTATTTGTATTTTATAGAGAAGAGGGACTATTATTTCTCTTCATTTTCATGTGCCTTTATAGCTGGCATAAAAGTTCCCTAATATATATATATATATGAAGGTTCATAAACAACAAAAAAATGCAAGTTAGCCTTGATGTTTCCTCTTTTAAAATTCAAAGATCTAGAATGACTTGAGAGAGAGAGAGAGAGAGAGAGAGAGAGAGAGAGAGAGAGAGATGCTCATACAATAGTTAGATATTTGACTTTAATAAGTTACCATTGAATACACGATAACAATTATATTAAATTTTTGTTAGGTATCTGATGCAAACCAATGAAATTGATGTCAGATATCCGACATCCAGTTGTCGAAAAAATGTTCCATGATTAGATGCATTCTTAGTCATCAAGGGTGTCGGATATCCGACCTCAGTCCCATTGAATATCCAACACATAGTAAAAGTGTTTGATATCTGATAGAATTTCACTAATAGAAATTATGACTCAAATGCATTGAATATTTGATGATAATTTGTTGAATATTAAACAAATATATGTTGGATTTTCACCCCATTTGTACTAGCGTTCTCTATCAATGTGCATCATAGTTCCAACAACCCCATAACACATTGGCTTCTCTTTCTTTATAGTGTGTTGATGTTGTACATTAGTTTAGGCGCATCAATGCTCCATAACCCATGTGCACTAGAGTGCCAATAGCCCCAAAAGGTCTTAGTGTTCCACTTTTGTGTCAGTTCATTGGTGCTCTTATGTGGTATGGGCACATTGATGCTCCTCTTGAAGGTGTGGGCACATTAGTGCTTATAACATACCAAAAATAGAACTAACAATTAGATGTAGGGTCATCAATAAATTATTATTATAGATATAACACATTGGCTAGTGAAGTGTCACGTTTCTTTAAATTATTACTTGTATATAATTGTTGGTGAGCTCCATTGTAATGTAGACTTGGAATAGTATTGATGTATAAATTTAATATATACTGGTCTCCTCTATGTTGGTATAAAAGTCACAATTTGTTGTGCATTAATTCCTAGAGAAATAACCAAAGTTTCTCTAATGGATTTGTGTGATATCAATCTTTGTCCTAAGATTATGTGATATGATTTCACAACCATCCACAAACACATGAGGATACTTGATATTATTCCAAATTACTATTCTAGACACCTTACATAAATTGTCAATTAATGTGTGTATCCGTTCACACTTTTTTCTTGAAATAATTTAATCATCCTTATAGATAGCACTAATAACATATAATCAACTTGACTTTTTTGGGAAGGAACCATGAGGACTCAAAAAAGTTAAAGGAGGCCTTTGTTTCAATAAGAAATGCTTCATCTAACACAGAGTTAATTGATGATGTAAATGTATGTTTTAACCTTATACAAATTAATTGTTGCAGACAAATTCTTAATAAACCCAAAAGGATGCAATGGCAAACATACACACATTAACACAAATATTTTACCCTAGAAACCCAAACTACAAAAACCGAAAGGAGTTTTTGGCATATTCATCTTTGTAGTATTATGATCTCTCTCTCTCTCTCTCTATATATATATATATATATATATATATATATATATATATATATATATATATATATATATATATATATATATATATATATATATATAAACTACCAGTAAATTTACCTTGGTGTTGACAATGATGAACCCGCCAACATGTAATGGGATCTCCTCAGTAAGAAGTCCCAATTAGGCCTCAGACCATTTGGTGTAGGAGTCCCAGTAGTGGGTCGTAAGGTAATTCCTTGATTGCGATGTCGCACAAAGGCAAGTAAGATAACTATGTTAGTAGTGAGGGTGTGAGGGTATGAGAGGTTCCAACACAGGTGGGTGAGATGAGGGTGAAGGTGAGTTCTAGGATGAAAGGGATCATTCCCAACTCGGCTAGGAACACACAACACATAGGACATACACATCTTCTAGTAGATCAGTCCACTTCGATGCAGTAGTCACAACATACAAGGAAAGATAACACGTACAACACTCACGAATCAGTCTGAATGAGTGCAATGGTTGTTACAGCAAGGTTCATGTGAAAGGTTTGTCTAATGTTTGGTAGAGCAGTCGACACGGACGGGACAACATTAACAACATATACAACACATTTCTATTAATAGATTATGCATTACAACAAATGAATCAGTTCAGATGTAGAACACAGGTTAAAGCAACATGCATTACAAGTGTTAAAGGTCAATCTTACAACAGATAAAATACATGTGTGAAAACGTGTTGCCTCTTATTATATAAAGAAGTATAAGTTCCAATCATATAATACATCCATCTAAACCTACTAACCCCAACAGTGGAACGTTACAGCCACATCCACCTAATCCTCCAAAGAGATGAACTAGCTCTGTGCAGTGAAGAAGCCAAGGCACATTACAATACTGTCCAAGCTCTTTCTAAGATAGTGTTATCAAAAGCTTGGTTGACCAAAAGCCCTTACAATGAGTTATGAGGGGCTATTTATAGCAAAGGGTGGGGTGACCCTTGACTTTCCCTTTTGTGATAGTTCAACTACCCTCATGACTCTTCACCTACTCTATGACTGTTACATCCAACTATTGACACTTGACTTCCACTTGACTTGACTCAACAGTACAATGCACATGTACTCATGTGAGACAACATGGCTTGAGAAATCCATGCAATACATCACTGACACTTGGTCCATTGTAATGAGACCGGCTCTTTGACATACTTGTGATGATGAAGGTGGTGAGTTGATGCCAAGCTTGGTCATCTGTGATCGTGTGCATGCACCTCATGGTGACATCTTGCTGAAGCGAACTCTTACCTCTATTGCAACTGGTGCATTGGTTTGGATCCTTCATACAACTCGTTTGCTAACATGCGCATGGTCTTCTTGTGTGTGACTGAACTGGCAACACACTGATACATAGTGTCCGTGCTAATCTTCAAGTGTGTGTCGATGGTCATGTGCATCAACTTGCTAAAGTACATGTTCAACTCTAGTTCGACTTGCTTCTTGTCTTCGCCTTGGTGAGTATGTTGAATGGGTTGGGTTGCATGTGTGCACACAAAGACATGCATGTTGTTGAATCCCTTGCATGTGATCAATAACAATCATCACCATGTCTGCTCTACGTTAGATGCTCGGATGGATCTATAACTTGTATGGGCGGAGTTTCATTTGTGAGTGCATGTTGCACCCATTGTTGTTCCTATTCCTGTTGTAACTCATTCATCTATCTTCATGTTATCTTCATGTCGCATCATCACCTCATAGCCTGAGTCTCCAAGGTTGCTTTCACTATCTGTGGATCTACTTGATCTTGCAACTTTATTCTGCCTCTGTGTTGTCAACAACCTTCCTCTTGCATTCATTGCATCCACTGCATTTGCTGTGTTCGTTGCGTTCGCTGCATTTGTTGTGTTTTCTACGTTTGGTATGTTGCCTTCAAATGATTTTCATGATGTTGCTTGCTATGATATCTTTATGTTCTTGTCTACGAACAAACAAATATCTTCGTGAGTAGGCAAGCTCACAGAAATTTGATAGACTGCATCTCCAGGTGTGCTCTAAATGTTGTCTTTGACTCTGCTCTCTTGGAAACCATTGTACCTGCACTACTGAGAGGTAGATGAACACCTGCAATACTTGGAGACATGGAAACACTCACGGAAATAAATCTACCAGTCAAACCAAAATTAACTTGAGAACTAACTTGCAACATATCTGTGTGATTGATCCTAAAAGTTGCGCAATTTCGGCCGAGAGGTCGGGAGACCAACTACCAAGACTGCACAAGGCACAGTCTGGGCTGATGGAAGACTAAATAACCACTGGAACCTATGCAATGCAAAGTATAGTGTGGCTACTGACTGCTGGGATTGAGGAATGCACAATCTTAGCTTGCAATGGCTACAAACTCAGTGACTGCATTGTGCAATTTTCTTGGCCAGCAATCACTATCCCTCAGGATTGCATAAAGTGGTCCTAAGGAATTGTTGTTGGGTAGAAATATGAATTTATAGGGAGGAATGCAGATCCTTCCCTCTCAGGATTATGAAATTTTGTCTACTGAGGCTCTTGGTGAGGCAAAGTCCGGGCCAAGGCTGTCCAGACTCGTCGATGGAAAACTGAAAGTGAATGTGAGTTTGAATGCATGTTGATACTAAGTGTAGGCATAAGTGAATGATCATGGATGAAAATTGTGAATGATAGATTCATAAAATGGAACAACATGCATGTGGGTGAGGTGAGTCACCGAATCGATGACCATTCGCAAAAAACAGTTTCATGCATGCGACAACAGTGAGATGTTGATGAAAACTGAAATGTTGCTAGGACAAGCTAATATAAATGTAAACGAAAGAAACCATTCAAATAAATTAAGCAAACAATACTCATACAAGCAAAAACACAAAAAGAAAAAAAAATGCAACACAAGGTATGGGAAGCAGGCTTAACCCAAAACAACTGAGTTGAATGTGTCGATCACTCCTAGATGTGATATGGGATGCCAGAGCTGCAAGGTTGATGTGAGGAATGAGCTCTGCAGCATCTGGTTGATGAGTTTTGATAACATTGAGGTTGTGATGTGCATGCCACAAATCTAGGGAAAGCGACACTTGGTGGGAGATTCTTGAAATGACCCTTGCATGTGACCTACAACTGCTAAACATGGATCCCTAAAACAAGGGATGCCTTTGCATGTTGCCTTAGGAGAAGTAGCCCATGCATGTAAGTTAATTTTTCTCAATCCCGGAGGGAACCGGTCAACTCAGTTGCACATGCAAGAGACTGCTCGAATGCTAGAAGGAAATGTGCATTTCTGGTTGGGATCTAGGCTGACTGCCCAGGAGATTTGCACAATTTCTAGGCAGATCAGCTTCTTGCTACCCATATTTGCACAAATTCTAGGTTGAGCAGACTTGTTGGGGAATATTACGTAATTTCTGTTGGGAGTGCTAACTGGAAAAATTGCGTAATCTTGGAGCCCAGTAGGCTACCAGAGAGGATTGCACAATTTCTGGAGGGAAGGTTGGCTTCCCTCCATAATGCACAATTTTCTTGGGGAAGCTGCTTAGCTTGCAATTGGACCAAGTCCAAGTGGACAGCCTGTGAGGGAAATGGATCAAGCTGTGATCAACAGGCTACCTTTAAGCAGGAAAGACACTGAAGCTTTTGAACTTGACGAAGCAAGGCAAGCTGTTGTGAAGGTTGGAAGGGATGCTCCAAAACGAAGCTAAGGAAAAATTTTGGCGGGTGATTGTAGCCACTACAACACTTGGATTATAATACATCTGTAATTCCTTAACTAGAAGTAAAAGGACATTGGGTTGAATGCACCACAAAACTACTAAGATAAAAAATTGTGTATCGGAAACTGTTGAAAAAAATATTTTGGGGGTTCTTCCCCTGTGCAAGAGATATTTACCTCCCTTTTGGTCTTCCTACTGCACCTAGGGAATGTACAACGTGTGGAGGTAGTCATGAAAAGAATGTAACACATATCCAACATTCTCCCACTTGTTGTCGTCTTTGTACATAGGGATTGACAAGGGGTGCATGATAATTGATCTAAGGAAATAACACCCATTTCTTCTCTACACCAAGAAAAATTCCCAATGCTCATAGATTTTGTTAATGAATATAAAATATTCTTCAAAGTGTCCACCTTCACTAGCAACACATTCTTTTCTTCAAACAAATCTCTCTAAAAGTAATGTTAAACATCAATATGCTTTGTCTTAGAAACATATGTTGGGTTCTTTGGTAGGAATATTGGAATTTGACTATGTTGTAGTAGTTGCAACACCATCCAAAATTTTGGCTTGCATCCAAATTTTGAAGACTTCCTTGGTTTTATCTTTGATTGTTGCAAACACTCGATCTCACCCCATGAGCTCTCGTGAAGTCTTTTCACCATTTTTCTTGTTTGACCAGTGGTCATCTTTTGGCATATTGATTTCTTTGTCATGCTTGGGATCTTGTTCTCGTAAGTTGGAAGGTTTTTCTTTGTGTGTTTGGGTTGTCTCTGCTACGTAAACATCCTTTGTATTAACACACAAATTTGTAAGCATTGTCATGAAAGTGTTGTCACAGTCGTCTGAAGGCCTATCTCAAGTGTCACACTTGTCTCTTTTAGCTCTAAGATAGTCTCACCAAGGGCATGTTTTGTCTTGTTGTACTAGTGGTTTGTGTTGTCTCGTCATCGAAGTATGCTAAGCGTATGATCATAATTTCAAGTATGCATAAATTCACTTACTGTCAACACTTAGCCATTTTCCTGAAAATCTCTCTGATCAGACAACCCTCTTCCACTGGACCCTGACTGAGCTGCACTGCATAGTCTCAGCCCTCAGTGGCCTTATTTTCTACCCGAAACTGTGCAATGCTTGAGGTTATCCTTCAGGACAGTTTCATTATACAATCCCGAAACCGAGCAGCCTGTCTGCCTCCCAGAACTGTGCAGAAACTACCTCCATGTCCAAAATGAACTGCACATTTCCCAAGCACGGCCATCAAGCCTCCTTCTAGTTTGTCGAAACCCTACACTGCACCAAGACTTAGCTCTGTACTAATATCCAAAAATGTGCAGACATGTCCTACTAGTCCTCTGCTACCTTGCTCTGCACTGCCTTCAGAAACTGCACAGACATGTCTAGTAGGCCATTTGCTGCCTATCCTACACTGTTCTCCAAAATTGTGTAATCATGCTCAGCAGGTCCCTTGCAGCCCTATCATGACTGTGTTCAGAAATTGTGCAGACATGCCCAGCTAACCCTCTACTTCTTGGCCTACACTACTTGGATAAATTACATAGAGGTGTCCTCCAAATTACCTCCCTCATCCGGGACTCACTGCTCTCCAAAAATGAGCAAATTTCCCCAGTTGTTCCTCTGTTTCCCTACTCTGTCTTCCCTCTGGAAACTACACATAACTGTCCTACAACCCCACTCTATCTTGCCTCTGGAAATTGCGTATAACTATCCTACTTCCCCACTTTGTCTTTCCTCTAAAAACTACATAGAACTTTCCAAATACTTTGTCCTGTCTTCCTCCCCTAAACTGTGCATAACTGCCCAGCTGGTCCTCTCCAACCTTGTCTTGTCTTCTCTCCGAAAACTATGCAGAACTACCCAGCAAGGTCCCATATTACAGTTGCCACTGGTGTTCTTCGCTGCACAATTTTTCCTCCGAGTGACCACTGTGTAGTTTTTCCTGATAGTGCAGGTTGTCCTCTCGGATTTCCTCATTCTAGCCTAAGTTGCATTTTGTGTTGTCTCAGTGAGTTTTCCTCCCTCCCTATCAAATAGAACAACATCATGCTAGACTAGGAGGTTTTGTATTTGATGTCATCCCATCATGAGTGAAATGCGGGAACAGTTACACTGATAGATCATGACAAGACAATGAATGGGATGAAGAAGGACCGTACATGCTAGGAGACTTTCTTGCCAAGAATATCAAGCAACAAGTGAAAGGAGTGCATGCATTGAACCATCATGTAAGACTAAGACCATCGAATACCTCGCAACACTATGCCATGCAGAGGAGAAGAAAAAATCACACCAAGAGTACATCTATCACTCAGCAGCGCAACAACTTGACATGGACACCACAATCAGCCAGTACATGTCAATAGTGTGATATTGACTTGTGTCAAGAGTTGCCTTGGTCACATTACCACTATGGGCCATATCCTTTATAACTTAATGAAATGTAAAGTGAAATTCTAATGGATGCACACAAGAAGTTGAAGATTCATGTTAGGTCAAAATTCATGGGAAGTTGAACAGTCACGAGGGTAGTCCAAGAGTCACAAGGGTCAAGCATCACCCTTGGCTATATATACCCCTCCCATTGTATGAGCAAGGACTTTTCACCTTGGCTCCTCCCACATAGCCTTGAGAGTCTGTAATATGTTCTTTAAGGAGCGAGGAGTGGCTCCAATGTCCCACTACTGGGACTAGTGATGTATGGTGTACAAATGTGTCTTGGGACTTTTGCTTAATTTAGAAGCCTGTTAAGGCCAACATGTTTTCACGCATGTTTTGTAGTTGTTTGTAAGATAATCTTTAAACATTTGTAATTAATTTTTTCTTAACCTATATTAATATAGTTGAACTAATTTCATTTTTTTAGTACTTACATTGTTGAAGATGTGCTCTACCGTTGTCTCATCCCTGTGGACCACTCCGCGGGATATTAGACATACCACCTTTGTGTATTGGCTATCACTGTTGTCACATCGTTGTGGACTACTCCACGGGATACCCTACAAACCATCTTTGTTTTCTGATTATAATGATTGTCACATCTGTGTGGAATACTCCGTTGGGTGGTGTGCATGTTATCCCCTTCACCTCGGTTTTAATGACTACTGCATCGACTATGGACTATTTTGCTAGGTGTTGGACAAACCTTTTTGGTTCACATGTGTCTCTTCCTGGGTGATACTACTACCTCTCACTTAGACTTGACTCACTTTACTCTCCCCCTTTGTAGTAAGAGAAGCTTGACACAGTTACATTAAGCACTCACTAGGCACACATATGTTGATGTTTAGAGATACCAGCGTAAAACTCTCATGTGCTGACAGCTAGATCGAAGGAATATCTCTAAGTAAATGGAAATCGTTCTATCATACCAGATGGGACTCCTACACCAAATGGTGTGAGGTCTAGTTGTGACTTCATATCATGGATATCCCCTTTGTTGGAGGGTCCAGCATCGTTAGCATACTACCACAATCTACATTTACAATTCATTGTAGCAATCCAATACCTCAATGCAATCTCTATAACCATACTACTTCCATTCATGCATGAGTGGCTACCATGTGTTCCACTTCTATATTTTTGAGTGCCACTGCAAACTGCCTCTTTCTCAACCAACTGATTTCTTCTCCTATTAGGTTAAACAAATACTAATTTTTAGATCTTCTGAGATCCAAAAATCCAACCCAATTTGCATCAACAAATCCATGCATGTCAAACACCTTCTCCAACCCAAGTCTTCCTTATTAGTACAATCCATAATTAGCAGTTCCATGCAAATATTTGAAAACCATTTTTACTAATGTTCAATATCTCTTTCCTAGTTTTGACATATACCTACTCAATACTCCCACTACATGTGGATTGTATGGTCTAGCGCAAATCATTACATACATCAAACTTCCAATCACTTTGGAATATGGAACATGGTACATCTTCTCTTCCTCTTCATGTTTCATGGGACATCGTTTTGTAGATAAATTTACACCTATTGGAATAGGGACTTTTACTAGTTTATATTTCTACATACTAAACCTATATAAAATTTTCTCGACGTAATTCCTCTTATTTAACCAAATTTTTATGCCTTGTCAATTACTTTTAATTTCCATTCCCAAAACAAAATTTGTAGTAATGAGATCCTTTCATGTCAAATTTAGAGTACAATTGAGTTTTCACTTCCTAGATGATTTCCATATCATTTACAATCAACAACAAATCATCCACATACAAGACCAAATAAATAAGGCAATCACCGAATAATCTGAAATACACAAAACGATGTGCTTGTCTCCCTGTGAAGCCATGTCCCAAAACATAAGTATCATGTTTTTTATACCACATCCTTAGTTATGGCTTTAACCCATACATGAACTTTTTTGTTCGCATACCAACTCTTTCTTTCCCTTCATCACAAATTCTTCTAATTGCTTCATGTAGATTTCTTCTAGATCACCATGTAGGAATGTTGTCTTCACTTCCACATGTTCTACTTTAAAATCAAAGCAAAAACAACACAAAATAAATATAATAGAAATTAACTTAACAATAGGAGAAAATATATCACCAAAGTAATTCCCTGTGCTTGGAAATAACCTTTTTCTACTAATCGAGCTTTGTATTTCTCCACTTTTCCTTTTTAATTAAATTTGTTTTAAAACACCCATTCGTTTCCAATGGGATTTCTTTCATTCAACAATTCCACTAGATCCCAAGCCTCACTTTTGTCTAAGGTTTCCATTTCTTCAACCATGATATTTTTCTAGAGTTTTCCATCCTCTAAATACATTGCCTCCCTAACATCTATAATGTCATGACCAATAATAAACAAAGCAAAATTTGAATGGAAATTAGGCAGAGTATATATTTCTGGGTGCCATCTTTCTTGAATTGATCTCCTCAATACCATAGTATGGGTTTCTTCATCTTCTATTTCATTTTCTTTTCTAGAGTCTAATTCATAATCCTTCAATTCCAACTCTATCTTCAATTCTTGTTCTCCCTACGTAGGACGTCATATTTGACAACATCTTTGATTTCTATAAATACTACATCTCGACTAAGCACAACCTTATAACTTTCTAGGTTCCAAAACTTATAACTTTTCAGACCATTTTTATATCTAATAAGCATATACTTTTTAGCACTCTTATATAGCTTACCCCTATTATCCTTTAGAACATGTACATGAGCATCATAGCCAAATACCTTGAGATGTTTAAGAGAAGGTTTCTTACTAGCCCACTTCCCATGTGGAGTCCTATCACCAAATGTGAGGGTGATCTATTTACCAGGTAACATCCAATATCCAATACCTAGACTTCCTATAATTCTTGTCCTAACCAAGCATGACTAAACATGTTGCTTACTTTCTCCATTAGTTTCCTATTCATACTTTCTAAAACTCCATTCTATTGAGGTGTGTATGGAGAAGTATTTTTCCTTGATATGTTACAGATATTATAGAATTCTTTGGATTCATTTCCATAGAATTATTGAGCATTATTTGCCTTCATCACCTTAATTTTCTTCTCTGTCTAAATTTCCACAAAATTCTTAAAATATTTGAGTTTGTCAAATATTTCACATTTCTTCTTGAGGAAATAAATCCATGTATTCCTAAAAAAGTCATATATAAATGTGACATGGTACACATATTTACCTAGTGATGGAAATGATACAGGTCTAAACACATCATTTTGTGCCAACGACAATATTCCCTCTATCCTTGTAGCACCAAAGGAGAATCATACCCTATTTTTCTTCCTATATAAACAATGTTCAAAAATAAAAACCCAAAGAGAAAATATACATACCTTCTAACATACTATTACCATGTAGCACTTGAAGGCCCTTTTCTCCAATTTGTCTTAGCCATTGATTCCATAACATAGTCTTTGCCCCATAGACTATAAGATTTTTTACTGATTTCTCTCCACCCTCACAAAAACGAAAATATTGCACCCATCGCTAATAGTGCTTCCTAATATTGTATACAAAATTCCAATCCAAACTCCCCTCAACAATACAATTTCTCCTTGATTCATCCTACAAGTATCCTTTTCAAACACTATTTTTATACCTTCATTGTTCTTCTTGCTTACATAAATCAAATTTATGACTAATCCTAGGATGTATAGAACACTAGGGAGTTTTATAATCCTTCCACTCATTAGATTCAACTTAAATTTTCCTCATCCTATGATTCTAAATTTTGAGTCATCTCCTTGGAGAACATCACAACCATCATATATTTTGTACTCGCAAAAGTGCTCCTTGTGAAAAGTGATATGAAAGGATGCCCATAATTTGACGAACCATGCCTCATGATCTACATGTTCACTTGAAGGAGCCAAATATACATCCCCTTCATCATAAGAGCGGGCTTTTGCTTCTATAGATCATCATTAGATCCCTTCCCTTGCTTTGCAATTTTGGATCTACAATATTTCTTGTAATTCCCTTCTTTTCCAAATCTCCAACTTACCTTTATGATTTTTCCTAGAGATTTAGGTCTTCCTCTAAATTTAGGTCTCCCACTTGAGGAATTATTTTTGTTTCTACTCCAGGGGTGTCCTCTTACATACAAGGAGTATGTGTTTTGAATTTTCATGTTTTTTGTTTCATCTCCTCTAGTAACAAGGATAATACTATATCATGAAAACTTAAATTAGTTGCATTAATACCTATGGCAACAACCAAAGTATCCCATGAGTTTGGTAAAGAACACAACATAATGCACTTATTTTCATATGGAATCTTAATATCAAGAAATAATAGTTGAGTTACAATAATAATGAAGGCATTTGTTTGTCACCAAGTCTCCATCCTACATCCTCAATTTATATAAAATTTTCCATAGAAACAATTTGTTCACGAGGGACTTAGATTTGTACAAAGTACCTAACTTGATCCACAATGGCTTCACTATAGTTTCTCGTTAAACATATAGCAATACTAAAATTGAGAGACACAATTGTATTGTGCTCTATCTTTTTCAATCCAACTTAGTCCTATACTCTATCAACATCCTTACTAGTGTATTACCAAAATCACAATGATCCATTGATCTTTATCCACCAAAAACTCTTCCATTTTGAGCTCCCATAGCTCATAATTCTTCAAATTGAATTTCTCGATCTCTATCTTTAAACGACTTTACATTTCCTTTCACCACAAGAGTTGTTAGAAATTAATTAACGGAGCAATGAAACATATAAAACAAAAGAGACAGATATGTGTGGTTCACCCAATTTGGGGTACATCCACAAAGAAACAAAGAGTCCTTCCTTTTATATTATTTAGAAAAATGAAGAGATACAACCTACAATAGATCCGTTGTAATTTCCTCTTCGCTCTCACACAGTATCCTCTCTCTTTCTCGCTTAGAATAATAATCCATGACTACAATACAATTCCCTCATATAAACCAAGGGTTGCCTTCTAGGGAAAAAAACCCTAAATTAACATAACTTCTACCATCAAATTGTTCGCCTAATGAATGGCCTAGACTGACTATGAAATTACAATATTTTACCAGGCAATTTTCATTTATTAAGCTTTGGGGGTGCTTGGCCCGAACCCCCACTAGGGTGGCTCATAAAATTCATCTTCGCCCCCCCTTGATGGCGATTAAAGGGGTGGCATTACTACCATGTTAGGAAAAGGGATTCAACAGGTTTGAAACAAAAAACTTTTGAACAATTAGGGAGATAATTAGGCTCCACACCAACAAGATTCAATTCCACATATCTCCCATTGTAACAGGGTTTACCACAAGCTTGAGCAAAACCCCTTAGCCACAAAGTGTCCCCTTGAAGCCAAAATTTCTCTAATATTAAATGTAGTTTTTAACCCTATAAAATTTAATTGTTTCAAATATATTCTTAAATAAAATAGAAAAAATGCAATTGCAAACACACACATAACAAATATATTTTACCATAGAAACCCAAAATAAGAAAACGAGAAATCTATGTGTGTGTGTGTGTGTGATTCCATCCATAAACTAATAATCTATTTTCCTTAGATTAGAATACAACCATAGTTCCTTAATTGAAACTACAAAACCATGGGCTAAACCACCATGCACCAAAAACCACTAAAAGTGGAAATTGTGTGCTCAAAACTATAAAAAGTGAATGTAAAAGACCACCCAATTTTCTTTTGGAGAGCTATGTCCACAAGTAGGGGGGCTTCGCCCCCAGTGACCCTGTGCAAGGCAGAATGTACAACTCATGGAGGTAGTTATACAAATAATATAAAATATACCCAACAATAAAAGGATTAAGAGATTTGATGAATCCTTCATTATTATTTTTGACCCGTGTCTCATAACTTATATAGAAACTATCATTAATGAGACAATGTAGATTAAGCATCATTAGATAACACCAATAACTTTGTGTGACATGGCATATGATTAATGTAAAATGATATATGCTTTTACTATTTTAATATTTATCTTGGGAGACCCATTATATACCCTAATTTAATCTAATAAGGGTTGATTTTGGTGTTTTTCACTTAAAAATATGGCCTTTTAGGGTTATAGTTCTCATTTTGAAGCTGCAATTATCATCAAGTTGGTAATTCCTTTCTCCATGTCATGAATTATGTCACCCACAAATAGTGTCCCTCAACTCCCTAGTGGATGAAGACTACCTTTAATGAAATAATGAAAGGAAATATAATACCTATGATTTCCTTAGCATGTAATATAATGCCTATAATTTTTTTTGATTTGGTATCTTATTATTACTTGCTAAGAAGAAATGGTGTGTCCTCATATGAAGCCCATGTGTCTCTTTTAAGAAAACTAATCCTCAAAATTAATAAATAATTAATTATTATTAAAACAAGATTAAAAACATAAAATAAAAAAATAAAAAGTAAATATTGTTTCTTAGCCTTCTAAACTCCTTTTTTTCCTCGGAATAGTAACCCTCTTTCATTTCCTTCTTTAATATTTATATTTATTTACAAAGCTAAAATAGCATAAAGATGATTGTCCTTCTATTAAATAATCAATATTCACTATTACACTTTAACTAAAATTAGATATATTTAAATTGGTAATCAATTATATAGTACAAACACATTTTTAATTTAAAAAATAAAACTTAAATATTATAATTTCATTCAAACTATTTTATTAAATAGTAAACTTATATATAACCTACCTTGTACAACATCACTTCTACATCACTTCTACTTTTCATTGATGCTAAATATTCAACTATAAAATCAAACAATTATATTTTAAATCATAAACTTATATATAACATAACTTGTACATCATCACCTCTCCCTTCTAAACATTATCATTGATGCTAAAAATTCAACTATAAAATCAAATGAAGCTGTAATTTCACTTTAAAATAAATTCAAAATATGTAATAAATTACCTCAGATCATGCATAGAAATTCCCATAAGCGAGAACGAAGCATTTCCGAATTCCAAGGTAAAACTTGCCCTTTGGTTTTTATGGTGATTTTTTAAAGTACAGTTATAAAAGAGAAAATATCAGTAAATTTTAGGTTGGTGAAATACTACATGGTAATAATTAAACTTCGAACCATTTTATTCATAAAAGTAATGTGCCATATAGACATGGTTAAATTAAAACCTTTAATACATATAACGCAGGAAACTGAAACTTTTTCTAGAATAATATTAAAATATTTTAAAGTTTGGAAGTTCTAGAATAATATTAAAATGTTTTAAAATAATATTATAAATTTAAATGTTTTTATATTTTATGATTAGTGAAAAATATTTATTTTTTTTAAATTTAGAAGGGTTGAATATCTTTTTGATGGAAACTAGTCACTTGATTTTATAATCAAATATTTATTTTATTTTAAATAAATATTTTAATGAGTGAGTATATTATTTAAAAAATTTGCATTTTAAAATTATTGAGTATTTTTCTTTATTAAATTGCTTTATTTGATTTTATAATAAAAGATTTGCTATGATTTTTTTTTCCAAGTTTGAAAATTAATTTATTCATTTATTTTATTATCAATTTAACTTTTCTTCCCATTCCTTTTTAAAAATAAGATTGGTTAGGAAAAAAAAAATTAAAAAATTAAAAACAATATTGGTTAGAATTTGTATTTTTATTTTAAAAAATATATATTTTAAAATATTAATCAATTTAATTGATAAAAAAAATATTAATGTGTTACCCTATAATTTTTTTTGAGAAGAATCATATCATTAAAAATTGTTAGGGTTAAAAAAATTATAATGTAAAATTATTTTTTTAATTATTAAGATTGCCCTAGTAAAAGTTAATTATATAGGATCCACTGTATAGGTTCCATATAGTATAAAGGGGCTTTGTTATTCATATAAGTTGGTTGATCGAGATAAAAAAGAATATGGGAAATTTATGCTTACTGAGTAAAGCTTTACAATTATGTTATCTTTTTTCTTTTAATAAACCTAATTTCAAGGGTGATTTATCCATATGTTTTTTTTCATTTTTATTTTTTTCAATTTACTTTTTATTAGTAATTGTTTCAAGTTTAAGTAATTGGTTTTAATAAATAATTAATTATCAAGGAGAAATTAAGACCATTTTACTATGGCTAATGTTTATTAGTTTATGACATTCGTTTAACATTAAACTTCTTTATTTTAAAATAATCAGATCTAACATTTTATTGGAGTATTGAAGCAAGTGCAAACTTATAAGAATCACACTTAATGGTGAAGGTTGGAGTGAAATCAAGTATATTGAACATTGATGTCAAAGAAGATTCCTCCAAATTACCCAAATCCTCAGCCTTAAAAAACTAGTGAAAGTATTCTGGAAAGGACGTATGTGAAAATTCACAACTAAATTCTCTTGTATATAAGTTTATATTATACTAGCACAATTATATAAGTTTATATTATACATATAACCTGAAAGTTTATATTTAAATAAGTATTAATAGTAATATAAATATGGTTATTTAAATATAGTTAAATATTATTATTAATAGTGTTAATAATATATTGTTGATTAATAAATCATTTCTCTTATAAATATTGTTATTTAATAAAGTATTTTATTTATTATTATTAATTAATATGGCTTATATGGTTATTAATTAATTAATAATTCGTTATTAATTAATTAATAATTCATTATTAATAAATTAATTTAATAAAAATTAATTATTAATTAATTTACTCATGATTAATTTATTAATTAATTATGAATTAATTTTTTTATTCAGTATTAATTAATTTAATCCAGCGAATTAATAAACCCAACAGATTAATATATTCAATGGATTAATTCAACCGAACGGATTAATATTATAAATATAAGGGAATAATAAACCCAAGGGATTATAAATACAAGGGAGTAATATTCAACCCAAGAGATTAATATTATAAACCCTAGGTACTAATCCCTAAGATAAATACTATAAACCTTAAAATAAACATTGTTGATCATGTTTTACCATGGTTGACTTTCATATTGAGACAATCTTTATCACAATGCAACATTTGACCATGGTTGATTTTCATATTAAAATAATATTTGTCACAATGAGACATTGGACCATGGTTGCACATAGTTGACCCTAATTATAAACCTAGGAGATTTATATTAAACCCTAGGATTAATATTATATACATTTTGAATAATATTATACCCTAGGAATTTGAACCCTTAGATTGATAAACCCAAGAGATTGGCATTATAAACCCAATGGATTAATTCTAAAACCCCAAGGTATTGTAAACCCAAGGGATTAATAGTAAACCCAAGGGATTAATATTATAAACCCAAGGTATATAAACCCTAATATAAATATTATAAACCCAAGGGAATAATTAACCTAAGTGATTAATACTAAAAACCCAACGCATTATAAACCCGAGGGAATAATATTAAACTGAAGGGATAAATATTATAAACCTAAGGTATATAAACCCTAAGATAAATATTATAAACCTTAAAATAAACATTGTTGACCATGGTTGATTTTCATATTGACAAAATCTTTGTCACAATGCAACATTAGACTATGGTTGACCCTGATTGATTTTCATATTGAAACAATCCTTCTCAAAGTGCGACGTTGGCCAATTCTTGCCCATGGATGACCATTGTTGATATTTATATTCAGACAATCTTTGTCACAATGCGACGTTGGACCATGGTTGACTATCGATGACCATGTTGTCACAATGTGACATTGGACCAAGAGACAATATTTTTCCCAATGTGACCGTGTTTATTGACCACAGTTGAACATGGTTGACCATGGTTGATTTTCATACTGACACAATCTTTGCTAGAATGTGACGTTGGAACATGGTTGTCACAATGTGACGTTGGACCAAGAGACAATCTTTGTCACAATGTGACCATGGTTATTCACCATGGTTGACCATGGTCGATTTTCATATTGAGACAATCTTTGTCATAATGCAACGTTGGAACATGGTTGACCATGGTTGATTTTCATATTGAGACAATCCTTGTCACAATGCGACATTGGACCATGGTTGACCATGATCAATTTTAATGTTGAGACAATCTTTCTCACACTGCGACATTGGACCTCACTAGCGGTAATAAACCCAAGGGATTAATACTAAAAACCCAAGGGAGTTATATTAAACCCAAGGGATTAATATTATAAACCCTAGGTATATAAACCCTAACATAAATACTATAAACCCTAAAATAAACATGGTTGATTTTGATATTAAGACAATCTTTGTGACAATGCGACATTAGACCATGGTTTTCCATGGTTGATCATGGTTGACCATGGTTGATTTTCATATTGAGACAAACTTTGTCACAATGTGACATTGCAGCATGGTTGCACATGGTTGACCATGATTATAAACCCAATGGATTTATATTAAACCCTAGGATTAATATTATAAACCTTATGAATAATATTATACCCTAGGAATATAAACCTTTAGATTGATAAACCCAAGGGGTTACTTCTAAAACCCTAAGGGGTTACTTGTAAAACCCAAGGGAATAATAAACCTAAGGGATTAATACTAAAAGCCCAAGGGATTATAAACCCAATGCATATAAACCCTAAGATAAATATTATAAATGCTAAAACAAACATGGTTGATCATGGTTAAACACAAGTGATTTTCTTATTAACAAAATCTTTGTCACAATGCAACATTAAACTATTGTTGACCATAATTGATTTTCATATTGAGACAACCTTTCTAACAATGTGACTTTGGACAATGATTGATGATGGTTCATTTTCATATTGAGACAATCTTTGTCACAATGCGATGTTGGACCATTATTGACCATGGATGACCATGTTGTCACATATGACATTGGACCAAGAAATAATCTTTGTCATAATGTGACCATGATTATTAACCATGGTTAATTTTCATATTGAGACAATCTTTCTCAGAAAGTGACGTTCGACCATGGATGACCATGATTTTCATATGGACACAACCTTTCTCAGAATGTGACATTGGACAACGCTTGAACATGATTAACCATTGTTGATTTTCATATTGAGACATTATTTGTCACAATGTGATGTTGGACCAAGGGACAATATTTGTCACAATGTGACCATGGTTATTGACCATGGTTGAACATGGTTGACCATGGTTGACCATGGTTGATTTTCATACTGAAAAAATATTTGTCAGAATGTGATATTGGAACATGGCTGACCATGGATGGCCATGGTTGTCACAATATGACGTTATACTAAGAGGAAATCTTTGTCACAATGTGACATTGGACTAAGAGACGATCTTTGTCACAATGTGACCATGGTTATTCACCATAGTTGACCATGGTCGATTTTCATATTGAGACAATCTTTGTCAGAATGCAACATTGGAAGATGGTTAACCATGGTTTATTTCATATTGAGACAATCCTTTTCACAATGCGACATTGAACCATGGTTAACAACCATGATCGATTTTAATGTCAAGACAATGTTTTTCACAATTTTAATGTCGAGACAATAACTTCTAAAAAATCATACATACGCACTAGTTTTGAAGCATCATAGAATCTAGTAATTTTTAAATTATCCAGATCTTTATAAGATTATATAACATTAACCATATTTGTGAAAATAATTTAGTCAAAGTATTCCCAAAAAAATTGTATGTGAAAATCCGCAACTAAATTCTCTTACATATAAATTTATGTTACATTAAAATAGCTTATACACGATCCGAAAATTTTCATCAATAATTTTGTAATGTTTTATTATAAAGTGGTAGTCAAATACTAAAAAAAATTAGGCATATACTTATCAACTTTTTATTCATTAAAACTAAAAATGTAATAGGAGCATTATAGAGTTCGAATCACACTATTAGAAACCTGTAATGATTTCAGGAATTTCAAACTTGGTTTTAGTATTACTAAAA